>JAODIE010000012.1:2014173-2099449 GCA_027575565.1 Diploeciton nevermanni
ATATATATATATATATATATATATATATATATATATATATATATATATATATATATATATATATATATATGATATGATGCAAATATTGCGTAATATTTATATTTTATTTAAACAAGTTGATGATCCCAACATTAAGCCTTAGCAGGTTATATTTATAATTTGTAGTGTAATGTAACATTTACATCTATGAGCTTAGTGTTACTTGTTTTATCAGCGTGCTGAGAAATCATTAATGACAGAATAAAGAACACTCATTATCCCATTCGGCAAATACCCTTATCCGCAAGGCGTCTCTAATTGAAAACTTGCTCCCCGTCTTGGTGGCAAACTGCAAGTGACAATCATAGCGACGCGGGGGCGGCGTGAAGTTACGCCAAAACTTTACACCCAATTTATTCCTCAAAGCAACCTAACGAGCCGCCACTGGGAGAGCGGTAGGCCGCGCACAACAAACTGCAAGCGCGGTAAATCAAAAATGCTCCTGGCAATTTACGCGCGCGTTTATTTCGCGAACGCACAATGGTAACAATGCGCAATGCATATTAGAATACTTGCTCGGCGCGAACATCAACATCAAGTTGAGAGCAACTTGTATTGTTTGCGAATGGCTTGTATTACAAATAGGATACGTGCAATGTTAGAAAAGAAGAAAGTCCATTATTTGCAATCACTATTAAGGTCTCACTGCTCATCCCTTAATGACTTAATGATAACTAATGGATTTTTGTTTGTCCTACGATTGTATTCCATTTACATGTTTTTGTCCGTCCCCACTTTACATAATGTTTTTTGTGGCAGGTGGAGGCCGAACCGGCGGCACAATTGTTCCGCTGGAGTTTCAACAGCACGCCAGGGATTTCCAAGGAGCTGACAGAATTCACCGCCGAGCCGGGCGGCAGCCAGCTCACTTACACGCCCAAGGTGGCGGCAGACTACGGCACACTGCAGTGTTGGGGTCGCAACGAGCTAGGCTCGCAGCGCCTGCCATGCACTTACCACATCGTGCCGGCTGGTAAACCCGACCCGCCCAACACCTGCGCATTTGCTAATGTGACGCACCACTCAGCGGCTTTCGCATGCAAAAAGGGATTCGACGGTGGCATGCGACAAAAGTTCGCCCTTCTTGTCACCGTTGGCGAGACGCTTATTGCCAATCTCTCGGCTACTATGCCCGAGTTCTTTCTTTCTAATCTTGAACCAGCTCAAGACTATACCGTTGCGATTTATTCAATCAATGCCAAGGGTAAGTTAATAACTGCTTGGAAAAGGTGTGAACTCTACATATTCTTGATATTGTTGCTCTCATATGATCAATTATAATTTCAACTTTTTTACTAAAAAAATTCTATCTCCAAAACTAAATTCATCAAGAAAATTGTAATTCTAGTGTGGTATTAAGCAACACATACTTAATCTAGTGAACATACTCATTTCAAATGTATATTTGTTTGGAATATGCGTTCAAATCAGCGTCCGCACTTTTTCACAAATTCTCACTTTGAAAACTAATAACTTCGAAACTATCAAAGATAAACAAATCACGTTTTCACGAATTTCTTCGGTATTTATTTACGAATTGTTATTGAAAACAGCTAACTGATCTAGCAATAATTATGGAAGTTATGGGACAATATATCAAATTGCAGCCAAAATTCGGCCAAACACTAAAATCAAAATTAAAAAAAAAAACGATAGGGGATTGGAAAATTTTGAAAAACTCGTTTTCTCAGATAATTGTAATTAATTGAATGCAGTTAATGCCATCTTAATTGGAAATTTGCTGTTCCACAGTGTTATCATTCAAACAGTTGAAAAAGCAAAGAAAATTTCTTATAGGCAATCAAGAGGTTTACTGTCATTTTGTTCTCATTTTCATGTTCTCATAATGCATATTTAGTATTAATAAAACTAGCAAAAATATCTTACAAACAATCAAGAAATATATTGTTTATATTTGTCAGAGCTACTGAAATTTTGATTAAAAACTGAGTAATTACTGAGGACGAAACAATTAAAATACGACACTTTTCAAAGTAAAAAGATTAATATTGTAATATACAAGAACACATTCTACAAGAAATCGGAAAGAAAGTTCATTTGTCAAATACAAAAGAACACATAAAAAGTAACGACAACAGAACGAAGCTCTGATCGCATTGAATTCAATCAGCACATTGTGACGATACCATCAAGAGTAGTAAGTCAAGAGTAGTTGATCTACCAATAGTCTGCAGCGTTAAATTCAAGTATCTTGTCTGCTTTTATCACACTCTGTTCTAACATAATTAGCAAACACTAGATATGCGCATTATAGTTTGTACAATGCGTAATCAATCTGCGCATCGGCGTAATGTTATTAGCTCACACTAACTCGATGTTCATTGTCGACACGCATTATTCGTTACGTTACGTAGCTAATTCCGATCTGTACATAAAACTAATAACATCACTAACCTGTGTACGGATTTAATTACCACCGCATGTGAAAACAAATATTGAAAATATAAATTCCACAATTACCCTAAACTAGGCACACGTATGTAGGCCCATGTAATTCATGTGCACACTTGTTGAAGCAAACATGATGTGATTACACAGTGAATACCATTAACGGCTTTTAATCGGATGTAAATGACAGCAGTGTTCCAAAAGCGCAATCAAACCCTGAAGCTGCATTTCGCGAAAAAGTGTTTAATAAATAATTCCGATTGCGGAGTTTGGCAGTTAATGGCAGTTGAGGGATTCTATTGATTTTTTAGGCGCGGTTTTCATATTAAATGCCACCGTAAAAATTATACGCATTTTATCGGGCAGTTAAATTGAGTGGTAACGCTGCTGATGGCAATCACGGTATGCGCAGTCAAAATTAATTGCTGTGATGAACACTTTATCGAATCAGGCATCTGTCGCTACTTTATTTGATTTCAACTGCAATTTGAGATTAATGCAATAACTGGAATTTCAAGTAATTGCCGTGTTTGTAATGTTTTATTTAATAAAGAATTGGTGCGGATGCTTAATTACTATTTTAAACTGAAATATATATTTAATTAAATCAATCACTGCAAATATTATTCCGCCGGCCGAAATTCAGTTTTTATTTCGGATACGTTTGATTGAATTATTGTAATTTATACAACAATTTGAATAAATCCCCCAGAGAGCATATAAAGAACTCTCTTTTCTCACTTTTTTGATGTTGCTTGGTCTAGATTCTGTAATGTTTCAGGGTGGTCTAAAGGCTCGAATCCATTATTGGTGCGTACCCTTCGTGCGCCCGGCCTAAAAGAACAACGAATCTCCACGGACCCGCAGGATAAAACATCTGGCGGGCCGTGGCTATATATAGTCTTAGCGGCGGGTGCGACGCTCATTGTTGCCGCCGCCATAGGCGCCATCATTTTTGCAGTTCGGCGCTTTAAAGTGGACAGCCCCATCCACGAGCGACGGCAGCGTAGTCCTAAGCGGGAAGAAATTCCACTGAACCCTGGTGTGTCGACATTCACAACGGATACATCGATGAACGATGATAAGAATCCGGATCTTATACCTCCTAGCAATGGTAAGTCCGATTTCAAGATGCACACGTTGAAGCATGTTTGATATTGGATGGAAGTCTAATTGCGTGCGATCTTGCCCTAGAAAGTCTTTTGGATTGTTCCGCACCGTACACAATAACCGCCCGGCCGAGCACGAAGCGGAACAGCGCAACGCAAATGCCCGTCAAGCCGTACCATGTGACGTGGGCTCCCATTCTCCAGTCGCGCAATTGCGCCACACAAACCCCGCCACCGCACAAAGAGAGCTCCGTCTAATTAATCAGCGGCTCCGGGACCAATTTCACCTGTGATACTTGTGAATATTATATTATATCTCATAAGCGATTAAAGAAAACATTATCAACTGTACTGTTATTATGCTGTTATTATTTCATTATTGTGAATTAATATCATTCTATGTAATACTAATAAATTGTGTTTTTATTAAGTGATGCTTTTGATTTGCGACGTTACGTGATTCATTATACGGAATTTATATTTAAATATACTTTTAATTCTTATTTAAAAAAATATATCTTGTTGCTTCATATTGTGTCACTTTCCTGCTGAAGTAGTAAAGTTAACATAAATATATATTTGTTAGAGAATGGAAGAAAAGTCAAACAATTGCTCGTTAAAACCACCTTGTCACCTTTGCGACTGTCTCCTACGAAGGTTCACGTAAGAGTTCTGCTGAGCTACTGCCACTACTGGGCGGAGACACTTCCTGTTGTACTTCCTGCTCTCCTGTACTTACTACCCATTCCAGTGTTATTATGACCGTATTGTGATTTCATCTAACATATTTATAGCAGGAATGGTTAATGAGAATTTCTTTGTATTGATTTGCAACATTTGGTAATATGGGGTTTGGATCCTAATTTAAAATAAATAGAAATATATATTTAGTTCAATCAAATGTGTCATTATATATTGATAAGTGCATATATTGAGCCTGAAAAATTCGAATTTGTGGAAATTATTATCAGTTAATGTGTAGCATTTTAAATAACTACGTTGTATAAGATAAATTACGTCGAATAATGAGATGGTGTGTTTATCGTAATTAAGAAAATAACAACAGATAATTACAGAACAATGTGGTCACCGAATTGAAACTACTCAACCTATATTTGGAGAAAGTGAATTTGTCCTTTGCCGCACATTGTCACATGCCCACATCCAATGGTTATGCCATCTAACGTCCATCTGTCCCACTGACATGCAGAATAAGTTTGTGTAATATTTTCTGTCAGTCTGTCACTTTACTCATTGAAAACATAAGATATCAACAATTTCTTGGCAATTAAGATGAGTATCACTGAAGATGTGTATCTTCCTACAGATGCAGAGCTACAAACACAGGAGCTGGATATTTCGACACCTCTTTTAAAGGCAGGAGCTGTGCATCTCGGCAAAGCCTGCCAATTTGAGAATAATGTAAGGTTAATTATCTAATCACAATTTTGCCGATTTTCATGAAGAATTTGTCGTAGGAATTTATGCTATGCAGGAATGAAACTGGTGATCCACGTGCCTGCATTCAAGAGGGAAAGGAAGTGACTAATTGTGCCATCAACTTCTTTCAACAAATCAAAGGGTCTTGTTATGGTGAATTTATGCAATATGTTAACTGCTTAGATAAATCAAGCCCCAATTGTGATTTCGGCCCGTAAGTAGTCTTAATGAAGCATACAAACTGTAATTCTCCAAACCTATGCTATGTGTGAAGGGTAAACAAAATAATTTCAGTTGTCGCAAAACTCAAGCTGTATTTGACAAGTGCATGGAAGATAATTTGGATATGAAGAGACCTCATTATGATGAATATGCAAGAGTCCAGGTTCATAAGGCATTGAGGCCTAGGCCCAAACCTGAAGAAAAGCTTGTCTTCAAGGACCCTACTCCTTATCTTCCCAAGGATACTGAGATGCCACCAGCAAAATATGGTTCACGCTACATCTTCTCTTGGTAAAACGGTAAACTAATGTGTAGTTTCAAACTGAAAGTATGGTCATTATAGGAATTATGTAAATAAACAATTAACAACTTCAATGTTTCAAAATTTCTACATACATTCAACAATAGTTCAAATATAATGCAACATTTCTGTAATAATGCTTGATTAGGTATATAAATTAAATTTTATTTAAACTTAACTAGGTAAAAATTCAGAGTATTGTTGAGTGTGGTCACGAAGTGTTTAAGATTCATTATGTTAATAGAACTGCACTATAACACTTACTTAAAATTGATTTGTAAAACTTTCGGCATTCTTCAGAAGGCAACATGCCGAAAACGTTTTACAAATCAATTTTAAGTAAGTGTTATAGTGCAGTTTTTCAACATAATAGGTAAAAATTATCAAATCATGGATAATATATCAACTAAAATCTTAGATAACAAAATATAGTAATTTAAATTTACTAAGCCAATACATACAATTTTTCCAATCAACTGCACTAAAAATTTCGTGGGACTACTATAAATTACTATTAATTTTAGTTGCGTGTTATAGATCAAGGTATATTTATATAGACTTGAAATAAACAATACTAAAATTATTTTAGGATGCTATTATATTTATGCATACATAGGGGGTTATACAACATTCATTTAACAAATGTAGCTGAAGTGTCATTCCAATATAGATCTCCCTGGGGGTATATTATTGTTAGGTTGAAGTTTATTTCTCTTGTTGAGGGAACCAGGCTTGGCAGGCTTCGCTAGCGAGTTCGCACATTGCAGACAAAGTTTTACCAGCAGCATCGTAGTCTGAAACCAACAGGCGTTTATTTGATTTATATTACAAAAAGTTAAGTTATATAATTACCTTGGTTAATACCGCGCTTTCCGAAAATTGACCCATTGAACGGTGGTTTTCTGTAGGTTGCTTCAACTTGTTGAAGTACAGCAGCCATCAAAATTACAAATGCAATCACTAAAACAACTTTAGACATGTTTGCAACCATTTCGAGATTTTTGTTTTGTAATTATTCTTCTATACTGATGTTTTCTGCAGAAAACGCTTGACTTGAATGATATTCTGACAGTAGGCATTGGGTTTTTATAGAGAAAATGCGTATCTGCGCGCATGTTCAAAGGGCAAAACTTCACGCGACGTAAACTGAATTACAACCCCATTTGCCATGGTGTTAGCAGCATAATGCAATCATATGAGGTGATATAAATTGGATAGGATGCAAGCCCGCTCCCAATACAATTAAATCTTAGTTTACTTTGGACTTATTGCAATTAGTAGACGTGGACGAGGGGATGACGTAAATTTTTGTGCAGACTGTGGCCAGCAAACTAGGATTTCATTTTAGTTAGAGGATATAAAGTGGAATTTACCGTCAACTAATGGAGTTTTTGATTTCTATTCTCATAATTTATTTTACTAGCTTTCCGGATATTATCATATCCAATAGTTAACGTAGAAATTGTATTAAATTGTATTAAAATTATTATTTATTTAATATTTAATTATTATTATTACTATTCGTAAGTATCATTGGAAAGGGTGAAATTAAGAATTTTTTTCTATTTCAATGCCGCATGCGGGGGGCGGAAGTATGGGTAGGAAAAGATGTGTAAATTACTTTTAACTCTAAGTGGAAAGAAAATCATTTATTTGTATTCCCCATTAACTGCACAATTGATATGAAAAAGAATTACATATCAAGCTGTGGAGATGTTGAGTTATTGAAACATTGTATATTTCATGTTTTGCTAGTTGCTAACCTTTGTTCAATTACAATCATTTCTTCTTCAGATTAATATTGTCATAAAAGTACACACTTCCATCAACTTATCACTAAGAAATTGTATATACAAATATAATTAGTAAACATTTGAATACCTCCATAAATCTATACGAAAATGCACAAATGAATAGTAAAATTAACATATCACGATTAATCTGAGAGCTTAATTTAATAGGTAGAAATACCGCAAGGTTGCAGCAATTCTTACGTACGTCAAACCGTTTGAAAGAACAGAAATTGCACACCATTAGTCATAGAATTCGGCCGTTATCCCGCAGTCTTATAATGTACTTTCTTAGATTTCTAATATATTCAAACATCATATTCGCAAATCCTGTCTCTAAAAGGCTGGAGTTGAGCCAACCCTTTAGATCTGTATTCAACAGCCAGACAAATGCACATTTATTAGGATCCGCCGATATTGCGCGCATTGACCAACAACCAAATCCATTCTCTCCTCTGAAATAGACACAACCAATGTAATCAGGCGGCAATTAAATTATCGGACTGGTATTGGAAAATAATAGAACTTCACCGACTACTTACTATTAGTAGTATATATTTAAATGGTAATAGTACAAACCTAATAAATTTTGCATTCTTAGTCACTGAAGGATGTGCGGTTGACACACTTGCAATTATATAGCTATTATCTTCACGTTGCCAGCGTCTGACAGTGATAAAATCTCTGGACGACACTGCCCCACGCGCCCCAACTGCGGAAATCTGATAGGTAATATCTGTATGCTCGTCAATAATCTGTACTCTGCAAGATTCTAAAAGCGCAGGATTCCATTCTGGCATCGTATCCACCCGATAAAAAAGTTCTTCAAATAAATACTTGGGTGGCAAGTTAACAACACTCTGTAAAAAACAACAAATAATAGAACTTAGTACAATTTCGTATCGCAAGATTAAATGCTGCTTACAGTTAACTTAAATATTTTTCTCTTAATCTTAGGCTCAGGTTGGAGCCATTCCACTGTATCTTCACCTATTTTTTTGGACAACTGCCAATGCGGGCTATTTAACAAAATCTGAGACTCTCGTACTGCAGTTCTTCCTTGTGTAATGTAACCAGTAGTCTACAAAAAAAAAAAAACGACGTGTAAATTTTACTTGCAATTACAAAATTCGATAGACGTACTTCTACGTCAGTGAAATTTACTGAAGGAAACCGATCGCGTGTGCCGATATCGTAGTTATGCATTGAACTATTTGGTGACTGTAGTGGAGAATAAAAATTGCCGATACTCTCAGTGTATACAGAGGGCAAACTCTGCACGTAACTGCGAATTAGAGGTGTCCTTTCAGTATTTGATATTGCTGCTGGAAAATACATTTTTTTCATTAATTTCATGAAAGACACTTTGCTATATAATTACTTACGGAATAGGATTTGATTAGCCTGCAATTCTTGCGGCAGTACCCTATAGTCCAAAAACCACGTCTCGCCCCATGATAGAACAAACGATATTAGCACCAAAAGGACTTGAAAAACTTGTTGATCAGCTAACTGCCACTGAAACGTCATATAGCATTAATGCAAACACTCTGATTTGGAGATATTTGATTGGCATGAAAATTGTGTGTACAAGCCAACCATTTAATATAAAGACATTGATATCACAACAAACATTCAAAGACTATAGAGGAGTAATAACTGTACAGCAAAAATCCCATTCATATAATATTAACATCAAAGAGACTTTTACAGATAGAAATCCAAACTGTCAATGTAATTGCCGATTCATCGTCGTTGCGGGTAAGCAATTTAATTTGCTTAAAAGTGCATAAAATGCTTTAGTATTCACACAGAAAAAATATGGAACTCAGTTCATCAATTAGTATATAAGTTACTAATTGATGTGAAAAATATTACTTACATCATAGACAAAAACCTTAGAAATAAGAAATGCGCAAGTACCCGTTGTGGACAACTAAAAAGATAAATAAATAAAATTAATACTAATTCGTGTGAAGTAAGTGAAATAGTATTTACCGCAATTATAATCCAATGGTTAATATAAAATATTGCATAAAAAAGTATCAAAATAATGAATCTACAACCAGCTAATAGAACAATATCAAACAATGACGTGTGAATATCATAGTGAACCACTTGCTCCTTCAGTGCAACAACTATGTTTTTCCCACTGATCTAAAAGTAAAATTATATCATGACACAATCCATTATGGAAAACAAAATTCATATTTACCATTATGATAATAAGCCACATAAGACTAACAAATGTTAAATCAAAAGTAACAAAAAGACAGAAAAATCTACGAACACTGGACATTCTCCCATTGTGTCGGACACCAGCAAAATAATCTGCAGAAGATATTATATACTCTGGCCTTATAGAGGTCAAAGTGTTAATACTATGGGATTGAGCTATAAAAATGAAATGATTTAGTTCACTTGTGTTGCTTGAAGAAATTAACTACTCACAGATCTCAGTTGGTGTTTGAGGATTATTTAAGTCATGTGAATTGGATTGTAATAATTGCTCGACAGCATTTCGGTACACTTGTTCAGTCATTGTATATCAAAATATGGTATGTGTGTAAACAAATGCTCATTGCATTTACCTAGGCTATGTATCAGAAGTACAAAGAACACTTTAAAACAATAAGTTGTAGTCAGTGAATCGGTACAATCTAGATTACTTAGAATCTTGTATGTTAAACTCAACTGAACACGAAAGACGTTCCGATAAAACAACAAATTGGCTATGACAACCTTGTATTGTATTTTGATACAGTTTGATACAAAACGCACATGCACGAATACAAGGAGTCCCTAAAGTCGTGAAAGACATCAACCTTATACGATAATATAGGCAACTAAAAGATCCTCCTGCGGGACCAAAAATAATAACAAAATTGCTGTCTATAAGAAAGGGCAAAGTTACTGGAACAGTTATTTTATGTTATATATATATATATGAAATTCTATAATATATAGCTTTTGCTACTAACTTTAATAAATGTTTTATAAACAAAATATATTTGCAGTTATTGACAATAAGAATGCTTAAGACTTATCTCTCAATTAATTTTTTAAATGTATAATAAAGAGGTTCTAATCCTTAATAAATCAAATATATCACAGAATATTATTACAAACCGATTTAACGAATAATTATTTGACGGAGTGTAGTTGCCATAGCAATTTATTACATTACGATGTAAACATTCATCTACCTTATGGTGAATTTGTTGAATTATCTATTACCCTCACGATGTTTTCTGCGAACATTGTTATTAACGATGGTGATTTTACGAAAACTATTTACACGATGGTAAAACTATACATATTTTCGATTATCAGTGCAAATGAAATATATATTCATAATAATATATTCATTTTATAGATAAAAGAAGGACAACATGCAGAGGCTATTAAAATTCTTCACGGAATTCCAGAGTCCAATACATGTCAAGCTGGATTGTCTCTTCTGGCTTATTGTTACTTTCATATTCAAGATTTTAGCAATGCAGTCACATACTACGAACAACTAACGCAACTTTTTGTTGACAACAATGATTACAAAATATACTATGCTCAATCACTTTATCAAGCATGTCTGTATGACGAAGCGTTTAAAGTTTCTGAATCAATTGTTGAAGAAGGATACGCACCAAAAGTACAGTAAAAAAAAACGAAGTATTGAATTTTTAAATTGGGAATTGTGTATTTTTTTAGGTAACTAAATTACAAGCAGCAATTAAATATGGACAAGAAGATCTAACTGTTGCCAAGCACTTGGTGGATTCTTGCAGTCTTGAAGATCCTGACACAGAAGTCAATTTAGGTTGTTTGCTGTACAAGGACGGTAATTACGAAGAGGCTTTGAGTAAATTTATGACATCCTTGCAAAATATTGGTTTTAAGCCATATCTCAGTTATAACGTAGCATTGTGCCATTATCGACTTAAAGAATATAATCCTGCGCTTAGATACTGCGGTAAATATAAAAATAATTTAATTTGTGGCGGCAGTAAAGAATAATTCAATTGTAGCTGATATAATCGAAAGAGGCATCAGAGACCATCCCGAATTAAGTGTGGGGATGCAAACTGAGGGAATTGAAGTAAGATCTGTCGGTAATACTTTGACGTTACACGAAACAGCACTTACCGAAGCTTTTAATTTGAAAGCAGCCATTGAATATCAAATGAAAAATTGTACGTTACGGCACATCTAAATTATCACAAATTTATTTTCTTTTTTATTATAGTGGACGCAGCAAGGGAAGCTCTTACCGATATGCCTCCCCGTGCAGAATATGAATTAGATGCGGTGACTCTTCATAATCAAGCTTTAATGAACATCGATCAAAACCCAGCAGAAGGCTTTGAGAAGCTACAATTTTTGTTGCAGCAGAATCCATTTCCACCTGAGACTTTTTCGAATCTATTATTATTGTACTGTCAGCATGAGTGTTATGATTTGGCCGCTGATATTCTTGCAGAAAATGCACATTTGACTTACAAGTACTTAACTCCAGTAAGATTTTCTTAATATTTTAAACAATGTATAAACCTTTGAACTTCTTGCAGTACCTATATGATTTTTTGGATGCTATTATAACTCAACAAACCTCACCCTCTGAAGCGTATCAAAAGCTGGACGATTTGGCAAACCGCCATACTGAAGTCCTTCGTAAACTCACAAAACAAGTTCAAGAGCACCGGAACAATAATGACACAGAAATGGTTAGAAAAACTGTTATGGACTATGAAGAATGTTTGGATCGGTATATTCCGGTATTAATGGCTCAAGCAAAAATTTACTGGGAATTGGAGAATTACCCGCAAGTGGAAAAGATTTTTCGAAAAAGTGTTGAATTTTGCAATGACAATGACACTTGGAGACTGAATGTAGCCCATGTTTTATTCATGCAGGAGAATAAGTTTAAAGAGGCTACTGGATTCTACGAGCCAATTGTGAAGAAAAATTACAATGAGGTAAAATTCAATATTTTTTTATAATTCGAGTATAGAAAAGTATTCTAATTTTTAGATTTTAAACGTGAGTGCTATTGTACTTGCAAATTTATGTGTATCATATATAATGACCTCACAAAATGAGGAAGCAGAGGAACTTATGAGAAAAATTGAGAAAGAGGAAGACCAACTGGCTTATGAAGAGCCAGACAAGAAATACTTTCATCTCTGTATCGTTAATTTAGTCATTGGGTACGTTTATATTATATATAGATAGTAATTACGAATGATTTAATTTTTTATAGAACTTTGTACTGCTCGAAAGGCAATTACGAATTTGGCATATCGCGAATTATGAAATCTCTGGAACCGTATAACAAGAAACTAGGCACGGATACATGGTTTTACACAAAACGCTGCTTTTTGAGTATGATTGAGAACCTAGCAAAACATATGATTGTTCTGAGAGATGAAGTTATTCAAGAATGTATTAGCTTTCTTGAAGGTTGCGAAAGTAAAACATACATTAGTCCCAATCATATACATGGTACATATTAAAATAATTTAATTTCAGTAAACGGAAAAGGCGTGAGAACGGTCGCGGTTTCTCCATTCAGCGAAGAAGAGGACACGCCGAATGGACAACAAACAGTGACATACGAAGCACGTTCAATGAAAGCAATGCTTTTAAAATTGCAGACTTTCTAAAAATATGCAGTAGAAATAATAATCTTTTACAAATTCTATATTAATGTAACAAACGAAAACAACCACAAGTAGTTTTATAACATTCCATATAGATTGAATATTATTACAGATAACGAAGTAAATTGCAAAAACTACAAGAATATTCAAAACAAATATTATTGCACTAGAAGAAATAGTAAAAAAAAATAAGTGGCTTGAATATTGTGGTATTCCATAAGCTTTGTTCAATGATAAAATTGTATCACACTATTAATTTATATTCAATTATTTCAACCCTAATGTTAATGTATCACTATCAAAATTCAATTTGTTCGATTAAAAGCCTCAAGTTTGCAGTTGAGCCTTGCTTAATTCTGTTAGTAAACTTGTACATGAGTAATTAGTTCATAGAGTATCATTGGTTATTATTAGTCCCTAAATTGGGAGTCTAACGAAACTATTCTACTAAAGCACTGGACACCATCTTGTTCACACCGCACGTGCCATCGCCGCGGTAAACTCTATAGTATCCTTGCTCACCCCACGATGGTCCCCAAGAATTCTTCACTATCCAAAAAGGTAACGACTTGTTGAACAATTTGTATTCTAGAAATTCGAGACAAATATTAGTGAATAGGTAAAACTAGCTTCAGAATAAACTTACGATGAACACCATATCCAACAATCAGTACGCCGTGATCTAAGCTGTTGGGATTACACAAGAATTTTAATGGATGAGAAACACCTCCCATGTAAAGTTGCATTGCATTGGCATTTATTGCAATTGAAAGTGGGCCATTTTTCACCAAAAATTTAGCCATATCATCTTCATTCTGGCTAACATTTACAGCGCCTGAAAGCTGTACCCGTGTCATTGAAGGCTTGTATACGCACTTCTCATCTTCAGCGTCATATGGATAGTCAGACTCAAGTTCCAATCCTCCTAATTGTTCGATGGCCCTGAAATATAGTTACATGTAAAAAAAAAAACAGTTCCCTCTTTCTCCAAAAATTTTTTGCTATAAAATTCTAACCTGTAGGCATTATCCATTAAGCCACCATTGCATCCCTCATCCAATTTATCACAATCAACCAACTCTTGTTCTGAAAATTCAAGCAATTTATTATGCTTAATAGCATATTGTCCCTCCACATTGCCAGTCACACTAAAAGCCCAACAACTTCCACACTGGCCTTGGTCCTTAACGTGAGTCACGACGCCTTTAGTCCTCCAGTCGAATTCTGCAGGAATATCAATGTTTGGAATCTTCGCTTGTGCCATAGGTATATCGTTATCTTGACGTAGTTCAGACCTATAACCCAAGTATTGTTTAAATTCGGCAGGATGTAAATCAGCAAATCTGGAAGCCCCATAGATTGCAGTACCAAGTTCATTCTTTTGCAATTCTTCAGCGCGCTTCATGTTATCCATAAATATACCAAATCGGTAATCTTCTTCTTCTGGCGTAGCATATGTCTTCCCAAATTTCTGTGAAAACTCTCGAAACCTTCCACGCAACTGCAAACTTTTATTAAACAGAGAACGTTTTGATCTGAATGAATGCATATCGCCATCACACGTGATATTTGTTTCCTTGCCATGTGGTAACCAAGGTTGATCCCAAATCGTAATATGACATGTCTTTACACTAGCATCTTTCTTCGGCCCGCATTGAGATAAATCTTTATTGTCATTTTTGAGGCAATCAGATTCAATAATGTCGACTTTCAATTTGTAGAGCATTCCGGAAACTACTTGCTTAGAAGCACTATGCAATTTTATAACTTTATATTTATTCTCTTTGTCGGAACGGGAATCTAATTGAATTATACTGTGCTTTGCAAGAGAGATCATCTCGGGGTCACTCGTTGCATCAAATGGCGCACCAGGAATATTTCTTTTGGAACGTTGATGTACAGCCCTCTTTGTTTTAAATGTATGCATATCCTCACCACAAATAATTGTAGTTTCCTTACCATTTGGCAACCAAGGTCTATCCCATATCTCAATTGAACAAGTCAATGAAAATGCCTCTTTCTTCTGGCCGCATAAAGAAGAGTCTTTCTTGTCATCTTTAAGACAATCTGATTCAACAATTTCCGCCTGTATTTTGTATAACGTGCCAGCCACAATTTGTCTGGAAGCATGGTGAATTTTGACAATTTTATATTTGTTATCATGCCTAGATTGGGAATCTAATTGAATCAAAGATTCTTTAGCGAGGGCTAACATTTCTGGCTCATTTGTAGAATCCACTGGAGCCCCTTTCATTCCACGTTTTTCACGTAGAGATCCCTTTGATCTAAATGTATGTTTTTCTTCACCGCAAGTGATGTTCGTTTCAGTACCTTCAGGTAACCATGATTGATCCCATACTTCTATATGGCAAGTCTTTGGTATTGCCTCGTCCCTATCTCCACATAAGGATGAATCGGTATCATCAGTTTTAAGGCAATCCGATTCAATTATGTCTAATTCCAGTTTATATGAGAATCCAGAAACAACTTGTTTAGAAGCATTGTGAATCTTAACGACTTTATATTTGTGTGAATGTGATGAAGTAAAGTCCAATTGAACCAATGATTGTTTAGCAATAATAAGCATTTCTGGATCATCTCGGGCGTCAACTGGTCCACCTAAAGCTTGGCGTTTTACCAATTGATGGGCAGGATTTTTATCAGCATCACGCTCAATTTTATGACATCGAGACTTCAATAATTTTGCGTGATCTTTAGAATAGTAAATCATCAACTTGCATAATTTATCATGCTCGAACGGATAGCATTCCCCAATTTCGTTACACCTGCTTGTTGCAAATCGCACAACCATATGATAAACAGCACCCTCCAGTTCCAATTTTTTTACACGAATAATATCAAGAACTTCATGCTTCCAGGTATCATCATTCAGATTTTCTCCTGCAAACTTAGCTAACTCTTCTACTATCTCTTTTTCAGTTGTATATTCCTCCAAGTTCCTCTTCTCTCTATTGTCACAATTTTGTTCATTATCATCACCCGAGCTGGAACTTGAAGAATTCTTTTTGCACTTCAAGAGCCCTTTCGCGTTCGCATCTTTCGCACAAGCTTCGCCGTTTGTACCGCAAGTAGTTCTTTGATATTTCTTATGTTTTTGCGTTTTCTGTTGGGGAGCTTCGTCGGAAATACTTGCCGAACTACTATTATCATCATCTTTATTAGATCGCTTCTCCCTTTCCGATGCATCTGTTCTTCCAGTAACCATTTCAGTAGTAGTATCAGTATCATCAGCTGTAGTTGCTTCATTTTGTTGAGCAGGTGATGGAACAGCATTACTTTTAAGTTTAGATTCATCGCTTTCTTCTGATGAAGAAGAATCTGTAGTTGTTTGCCTTTTGGTTCTTTCCTCAAAGGATTCAGTTGACTCAGTACTGTCCTCTGACTCACTGCTAGTATAAATTGTAGACGCAACTTTTGTGGGCTTTGCGCTTTCGGATATAATTGCAGTATCAGTACTCGTCGGCATTGACGGCACGTCTTCAACAGCTAATTGAGAATCAATGCCAAACTTTGTAGCTTCCACTTTTAATGGAAGCACTGACAAGTGTTCGGTAGGATTGGTAGGAATAATTTGAGAATCCAATTCCAATAGTCTTGACACACTTATCTCAGGTTCTAGATTGCCAGTTTCTGCCATTTTTTCGTAGTTAGGGCTATCCGGTACCACCTCAGAAATTTCCGCAGATTTCTTATATTCATTATTTACATCAATTTCATTATCAAAATCATTGCGATTTTTCTTTGTACTGACTGCTGAAAAGTCTTGTGATACAGTACAGTTGTTTGCAATAATGTGCTTGTCATTGCTAATCCAAGGCTTTTGAATATATTCAATTCGGCAAATTTGCGAGGGTGCTTCAGTATCAATTGGACACATAGGAGCAACAACATATGCATCACATATTGTGGGAGCAACCTCTAAGTAAAGAATAAACTTCACTCCAGAAACAATCTCACGTTGAAGACGTAAAACTCTCACAGATATATGTTTCTTTGCCTTTTCCGTTTCCAAGTGATGAAGAGCTGTTGTAATAAGATTTTCAATGCCAGGTACATCAGTATCTAACTCCACAGTGCACCCTGGACAGTATTCTGATTTCTGCCTGTTCACATTTTGTGTCGTTGGTAGATCTTTCTGTCAAAAGTATATAAATAATTAGTAATTGCTGGAAGGTAGAAAAAGAACCATTCTTACAAATTCAGTAGATGACTCAGGAATTGCGTCAGGTATTGTCACCTGACTTTGTTGACAATTAACACCTGGTAGTGTCTCATATATCTCATTAAAACGTTCAACATATCCTTTGCAGTTAAAAATAGCATTTGTACATCCTGTTGGTTGAATACAATCAGCTGTAACTTCAATGTTGATGAATATGACATCATCAGTCTAGAAAACCACAAGTCAAACAAATCTGATTAGGATTAAACAAGCAAATATTCTGCATTGCAAGGAAATATATCATGTTTATAAGAAATTCATGATTAAAGTGCAAATGTTATCAACTTAGCCCAAGTGTGTGAAACCAATTATCAAGCTGATGTGTTTACACATACATTACATATCAAAAAAGAAATCCTATCATAATTGTTAATATCAACAAAAATCTTCTATAATTAAGCTCAATTCTAATACATATGCATTAAAGACATTAATCTGTTGATTTTACTGAGAATGTATAAAGTAGTAAACAACTATTTATGATTTATCAGTACTGAAATTTTAAATTTGTCTTCTTCATAAACATATGTGTGATAATTTATATTTAGAGCAGAGAAGCAAATAGACTAGTATACCCAAGATCTACTTCAGTCACATGAATGATTATATATAGAGATGAAAATAGCCTATGCAAAATGCATTTCTGTAAGACAAAATTAGAAATGTACCTTTTTTAATGAATCCAATAGGTTGTTGAAATTGTAGTTGAATTGGCGATCAGGATTGGTGTTCAAATGATTAAGCATGCTCCAGATTTGCGAGCGGTATTGCTCTTCCGCATCATTATCATTGATAATCGGAGAAGTATTTACAAAAACACCACTATACAAGTGCAACAGCAAAAAAATTCGCTGCCAGAGCAGCGCCATTCTTGATTATTTAGTCACTAACTTGTCTATCTAGCTTAATACAGATGTGTACACATTCACACTACGTCTTAGTTGCCCCACAGTTTCAATACGTTGTCCGGCTAATTTTGTTCATTCTATTCTTCAAGCCGTTCCGTCCGGTCAGTAAGACGCAGATCATCTCGGTACAACAGTTGCATGCGGAAGGAGATGCGTACTGCGCCTTCTGTTGCCAGATAGGAATACTAAATGTAGTTTTAATAATAACAATTAAAAAAAAACAAAAACTAAAACGTTTATATATACATATAATTACATGTTTATAAGTATTTATAAAATATAAAAATAAAATAATATAACAAAAAACACCTAATTAAAGATAATATAATTTAGATGCTTTATCATTAATTCAATAGATGGTAGTAAAGTAGTCATAGACCAATATTTTAAAATAAGTTCATTGTTGTTCGGCGCATTATCAATCCGACTGACCAGAATCCTTGAAAATTTCTAGTTTTCAAGAAAAAAGCGATGAAGCAGAAACGGTTTGCTAATCGAGAGATTATATTGCCAGTTTCCATGCAAGATATAAGAACAGGCAACAAATTTTATCATTTTGATGTTTAGTGTGCAGATTAAAAGTCTAACATGTATCTAACATCTTTCTGACCCTGAAATAAATAAAAACATATTAAAGTAATTGGTTTTTTGCATCACTTTGCTGAATAATTAGAGTTGGAAGAAATAAAGTGCGACCGAAAAGCTCTACAAAAATTAACATGCAAATGAAATACAATTGGCAATTAATAAAATGTCTCAAAGATGATTTTATATCATCTAGTACCTATTTCAATTAAGCATATTTATTTTAGTAATTCACCAAACTTGTTAGACGTGAATAATATGTAAATACAATATGATTCAGATCATTTTTATTCCCTGGTTGGTGAGAACAGGACATCCGTCCTTCACTATACCTGCACATTTAGTTTATTTATAAACCAAAAATGACATAAGCAATCTTTATGCGCTCACCGCAAACGGAATTTACTTACTACTACTGTCAAAAACAATATATTGTGTAATAAATATAATAATGAATAACAATGAAATCTCTTTGTCATGAGAAGTTATGTAATACCATGGATTCCAAATAATATAATAGATATAAAGTTACCTAATAACAAAAAGCATAAATAATTTGATGCAAGTGCAAAGGTCGTCTTTGCACTGATGTACATCATGCAAACCCAATCCGAACTCAAATCATATGAATGTAGTAAAAAGTTGAAAACATTCGCGAACACATTTATCAAGCAGCTAAAAATAACTGATTGTTAGATTCATACTGCATTTTCAACAATGGCTCATTGTAGCAATTGGTAATAACATGAAGGCACTTCGTTAGTCCACACTCAACAATTCAAGATCATTTCGACAAGAAAACGTTGTTCCTTCTCCATATTATCTCGATATTACAAAGTGCAAACCGAACAATACTAACTTCAACATGCAAAATTTAGTGTGGCAGAAATTAAAACGTGTCTCGTATAGTGCCCCAGTAACTATTGTGAACAGTTCATTATGTTAAGGACGTCGTTATATTGGTTGCGTTTGAATCAAACATATAATGAATGCATAGTTATTTATAACTTGGGCGCACTTGCAGACCGCTCGGTGTGCCTACTTTACACGGTGGTTGTTACTGAACGATCTAACTTGCTCGGAGCGAAATTGGCAGCATTACTGATGATGCAAGCCGTGCAATGCAAGCTTGAATACAACCAAGTAAATATCTATTTAAACAAATTAAATACAAAATTGCCTCCTACGAATCGCGGAACCTTGTGTTTTTAACGCAATGTTTTACTGCTTTGTTGCAACAACTGCAGTTTTTTAACTGATGCGGGTATCAATGCCATGCGTAAAACGAGTATCACGGGAAGGTTAAAGGTGTTGCACCACGTCAACGTATTGGTAATTAAATATTGAAACAAGTTTTCAAATAACCAATCATAATTTCATCATAGAATACCGAAGTATGTAGCTCATAAAACGTTGGAAAGCAATAAATTAATCAAATATGATTTCAGTCTTAGAGCTTATTTTTCAGAAAATTCAATTGAAATAAATAAAGGAAAATCGTAGAAACCCCTATAATTTCAATGGTTTTCAGCAGTATTTCTGTTATGTGTTTGTTCTAATCCACTCTCTAAGACAACAATCCAAAACTCTAGTATCAACAAGATACCATAGAAAGTATAATAATTTTATTTATTCAAATGGTAATGTCGAAAAATAAAATCATACTTTGTTATTAATAAAATCATCCCGTTCTAAATTCTACCACCCGTGATCAATTTAAAAACATTTTATAGAAACTTGATTTCAGCTAGCAATGTTCAGAGATGGATAATAGGTAACATATAAACCTGCATCTTTTTTATTTTAATATGTCTAAATATGCGTTATCTTTCAATAGGTTTGCTAGGTTTGCTCAAACCTAGTTCTCGGGTAGCAGTTTTGTTTAACCAACTACAGACCATTATGACAGACAAATGCAACAATCTGAAACGCATTCGATTTTACTACATTAAGAAATTGTCATAAACTTACAACTAACGAAATATTTTTGCATTGCAAAAAAAAAACAAAAAAATGCTTGTTATATAATTATGTATATTTATTGTGTGTATTTTAATGATATTACAACTAAGTGGACTGTAACAAATCAATCACATCAAATCATCCACAAGAAACGTATACAAAAGAGTTGAAAATACTTACAAATATTATACGTAGTATAATATGTAATAATAAAAAGATCGTATAAAGTAATTCATTGATTTCTATTTAATTCATATTTAATACTCAAAATGCCTAAATGTGTAAACAACTAGAGTTATTTCTAAATTGTATTATGCACGTGAAAATATATTTTGCTATCTTCCAACGAGATTATGAGAATATTTCATTAAAAAATGCAACAAGGAATTCCTATTTTCTGTTATTTTAGGTTTATTTCAACAGTGACAAGACAAGATACACACGACCTGAATTTGAAGTATTCGAAGTTGAAAAGCGCGATATTCGATATTCTTAACATATACATGATAATATAAAAGTAACTCAATCACCCCACATATATTCCAATATAATAAAAGTTTTGAACTTTTCTAACTATTGATAAATCTAATGTTGATTTTGGTAAAAATAACAGAAAACAACTTTTGAATTGTAAGTAATATCCGTAATAGAATATTTATATACATAAATTAATAACAACATTTCTCTAAAGTCGATACCAGATTCACGTGTTGTTAGGAATTGATTAGCATTGCCGCATACAAAAAAAAATGTTGCTAAGAGTTGACTGTTTTCTATCATAAATGTACTTACAGTTGCTATTTTCCAAATTTCCGGACACTTACTTAGAAAATTTCATATTGTTGAAAATTTGCACTATAACACTTACTTAAAATAGATTGGTAAAACGTTTTCGGCATGTTGCCTTATACTATACTATACTTATACTATACTGAAGAAGGCAACATGCCGAAAACGTTTTACCAATCAATTTTAAGTAAGTGTTATAGTGCAAATTTTCAACAATATGAATCTTAAACACTTCGTGACCACACTCAACAATACTTAGAAAATTTCAATTAATTTGTCCCGTACATTGGCGAAGTTCACCAAAGCTTGTTTTCCCAACTTTCTAGTATAAATCAGAAAACAGGAAAGTAGCAACGAAAACTTTTCTATTTTTCCAGGGCAAGGTTTTAAAACAAATTTTATTCCCATTTTGTCATAAAAATGCAATAACTAGTTGTCTATTTATTTCTCTCCTTGCTCATTAGCATAGAAAAATAATGCAATTCTGTCCAATCTGGGAGACTAATGCATTTTTAATATGACATTATCTCGGATTTAAATACTGTAGACTTGGAATAACAACGATAACGCTATTAGCTACTTGCAATAAGCATTCAGTGTTACCAATGAGTTCCGCTAAGTTATTACTGATTATGAACTGATTGCATGTTTATTACCGATAAGGAATCGACTGCCGAATTCCAAAGTTGCAAGGCGACCTAATACTCGAAACGTTTGGGAAATATAATAATCACTTTGAGGTCCGAGCAATTCATCGCAAATGTGACCACATGTAATTGAGGATAAGTGGATTCGATTTTGAACCAAATAAGCCAGAAAGCTCATCGATATTCCGTTGACTTTCTTGACGATTATTAATTTCTTAGAAAATGTTCTTAATATAGCAGTACAAAAAAATATCTAAATTAAAATCACTAAGTATTATGAATTTGTAGTCAAAATATTAACCACTTTAACTGAACTTATTTAAATTTAGATATGCTACATTTTTTCTCATCCTAATCGGACTGAATGAATTTAAGAGAAGGTTATGATTCCTTGTTTAAAAAATTAATTATAATCTATATTGCCAAGAAAACCATATTAATTTCTAAATAGGTAATTAATTCTCTAATTCACGTATTCTACACAAATGTATAAATATAGAAAAAATGTGATACCATTCATGTACAAGGGTGTCAAACTCAAAGTTAGAGTCGAATAAACAACGCTTAATTTTAACTAGAACGCAAAAGGTTCATAGACAAGTATTTGTATGTTAACTAGCACATTAAAAGAAACATATGTAAAGTTAAATTATTGTTTACGCCCCGAGACTACTTTCAAAATTGACCCAACGTGAGTGTTATTAATACAGTTTTGAACAATACTGACAAATACTTCTAAAAATAAAAATAATTTCGAGTATTTATAAATGAATAAAGATTTATAAATATTTGTAAAATTCAGAGACAAACCTTTAAAGAGTTTTAAATTTGAGTCGCTGGGAGTCTTAAGCATTTGCATTTGCGTATTACTTAATCTTTAAAGTATTGTTGAGTGTGGTCACGAAGTGTTTAAGATTCATATTGTTGAAAATTTGCACTATAACACTTACTTAAAATTGATTGGTAAAACGTTTTCGGCATGTTTTCGGCACTGAAGAAGGCAACATGCCGAAAACGTTTTACCAATCAATTTTAAGTAAGTGTTATAGTGCAAATTTTCAACTTAATCTTTATTTATTGAGAAAATTTAAGAAAACTAAGAACAATTATCTACCAAATTATAAAAATTATTCAACATTGTACATATTCTGATTGTGCTAAACTAATTGAATATTGTTGGGTTTAAAATAGTTAATCTATCAAGACCAACAAATTAATCAAATATTAAACATGATTTCCGTCATCCATTTATTAATAAAATACTACTGAGCTTATTTATCAGAAAATCTAACTTAAATTAATATAGGAAAATTGTAGAAACCCATGTAATTTAAATGGTTTCAGCAGTATTCCTGTGATGTGTTTGTTCCAATCCACTCTCCAGTTTGCTATACTTGTTTAAATTCCGAATAACACAACAATCCAAAACTACAGTATCAACAAGATAACAAAGAAAATGTAATAATTTGATTTGTTCGAATTTTAATATCCTAAAATAAAAATAAAATTACCTGGTTCAAAATTCTCCAACCCGCGATCAATTTTAAAACATTTTACAGAAAATTGATTTCATTTTGCAATGCGTATTTATGAATGTTTATAGATGGATATGCGTTTTATTTAGTCTATATAATTTAGTTCAAGGGTAGCTGTTTTGTCCATACTCTGTTTGTTGTTATGTATTTAAGTACGCATTACTAAGTTTTTATTTATTGAGAAAATTGGAGAAAACAAAGAAAACTTATCTATTAAAGTTTTAAAATTATTAAACATTGACCATATTCTAATTGGGCTAAAGTATATGAATATTGTTTGGTGTAAAATAAATAATCTATAAATAATTTTTTTATTCATGCAGGAAATAGTATGAATTAAACTCAGAAGTAGTGATTTTGACCTCTTCCGAATGCTCCACGACTGCGCTGACCAGTTCCCTTCGACCGATTACGCGGTTTGATGAAGTGGGGTGTTAGCCTCACCTAGATGAAGTACTTACCAAAAAACAGGATTTATCTAATAATTATCAACATTATTATTAACCTTAACTCTTTTATACCCAATTCAGAGGTAGGGAGTCACGGTGTGTGATATGTGAGCGTACTGCAATTACATAGACCGACGACGTACTTGACCCTCAACCACTTGCCGTTCAGTAGCTACACCGATTCCTGTTCGGCAAAATGCAGACTCTCAGCTTGGTTTGAGATCGCTACCAACAAGAGTGGTGCTAGCGGGGATCAAACCCGCAACCTATTGACTCGTATGCCAGCGCGTTGTCAAGTGCGCTATCAAGGTAGTTTATATAATAATAACAATGCAAATATGATGTAAATGGTATAAGCCATGGAAGTTAGGTCGTCACAATTTAAAGCATAATCTACGTTGAGATTAGCAATTTATCAGAGTGGGTAAATTAAATGCTGGCAGGTACTTTGTGGATGTAGGATTTAACGAATTTCACAATATTGGATCGCTTCGGGCTGCTTTAGATTAGTTTGTTAATTAAGCGAATTGCGATTGGTTCCGTTTTGATTAATTATTTAATTAACTTGTTCGATTTTAGATCTCAACGCTATTTTTCGCCCGTTTTTCTTCTCTCGATTGCAAGAAACGATTAATATGTTTTACTATATGAACTAAGAAATCTAATTGAAAATTAATAAATACTCTTTCTAAATGGAACATGGAAATAAAATAAGTATACGTTCATTATTTGAATCGATCAACCGATAATTCATTTTGCTTATTATGGTATTATTGCTTATTCAGAGCTGCGACTATTTCTTCTACAAATGTAAAAAATCATCCTAAAAACATAACAACGCAACAAACACTTTGTTTTTTTTTTTGCCAAACATATGTATTTCAAATATAATTTGCATATTATGTTTAATCCGATATTTGACAAAAATGCTCAAAATATATGTATTAATAGAAACATAGTAAACAACAAATATAGAGTTGGGGCAAGTAGGGTATATGTCAGGTTGTCTCAGGATTGATGAAACTTATTTTGGGGCGATGAAATGATGATAATCAAGCGCATTTCTCAGTGAAACGTTTTATCATTGGATCAATTTCTTTTTCTATAAATATGCATTACAAATTTACCAAATTTTTCTCAACAAACAATTTATATTGCATCACCTCTAAGGATTATTAACAGTTATTGAGACTTTTTCGGTGAAAAAATATATTTCTGGATAATACGCTCCCTGCAAGACCCGAGTAAGTAGCTGAAGAATATACGTCTCCAATTTATTAAAAACATGTAAGACTTAAGTCATAACAAGAATTATTATTATTATTATTATTGAGCGTTTTGCAACCATGCCGGGTACCGATACCGTACTTGACCTCCATTCCATTACATCAACTACCAGAATATATTATATTAGACGCACCCCCAGCAGTAATTAAATCTCGTGCTTTCAGGATATGCATCTCGCGATCACTGTTACAGTCAGACGACTTACCGTCTGAGCTACGAAGGGAGTAACAAGACTTTTTCTTCTTAATTTCATTCTTCACCTGCATTCTACCAACCAGAACAACGGTGCAGCTACTGAATGATCAGTGGTGGGAGCTCAAGTACAAGTCACACACCACGATGCCCCCTACACTCGAAAATTGGGCACAAAAGGGTTGAGATTGATGATGACGAATTTAATTAAAGATTGTCTTTGGTAGCGTATAGTAGAGAGTGAAACCGTTTACATCAGATTTGAAAAGATACCATGGATTCTATTTAATGACCCTAAATAATTTGATGTACATTGCACGCAATTTTGCACATGCCCATGTACATTGTTTCGGCAGATAGGGAAAGCGTGTAGCAGGCGTCGATATTGCGCCACAAGGCGCGTGTCGTTTATTATTTTGTTATTTGTTTGAGTACCTCGTTTCAAATTATTCATGTGTCATTTTGTCCACAAAATTATTTTCTTGTAAAATCACATTGAAATTTTCCGTTGTAAACATTTTTTGGTCTTTGTCGACCGTTCTCGTTCGATGTGTGGAAAACCTTCTGTGATTTTGTGCTTGTGGTTAAATTCTTCGTCAAATGGCAATAGAATCATCTGATTGAAAGCTAAAGAAGGAATGCAAACGTCCTACACAAAAGTACAGATGGAAACGCTGCCTTTTTCCTCAGTTACCCAATGCAATGAATTGTTGTTTTTTTTTTTTAGATAAACCCATCATATATCACAATGAAGATAGTGATCTAATGAGCACGCAACTCGAAGAAGTGAGGTGACGAGCAGGTAGCATGCAATACAGTGACCCTTAACGAGTTGAATGGTGGTGATCAAAGTGTGGGATTGGGATTGCGAGAGCACGGTCCGCATCATACGCGACACATCGTTGTGCCAGTGGGTCAGTACACACATCCAGTTCACTCGGTCGTCCTTGCGACGCGCCGCTTACCCTGCATGCCACCACTGACACACAGCGCGCGACGAGCGGAAAAGTGCCCACGCGCCGCTCGGGGAAAACTTGGTGGACTCGACGTGCAGGCTAATCCTTGCTGGCGAGGCAGCCCCGCTCGCCGCTCTTGCCGCACGACGCAGCACGGGACACGAGGCCGCGCGCGCATCGTACGCTGATTTTCAGCCAGGATCACATTGTTCGCAGCACGATTCTGCCGCTCCGCTCAGTCAGCCAGTGGCAGTGCACACGTTGGTCGCGTGCGCTCCGACGACGATCGCAGAGAGTGAAGTGCGCGGCTGCGAGCGGTCACACTCACACGCGTTGCGGTTTGTGCTTGTGTTTGTTGTTACGTGCGTTGCTTCCATCGAGCTGCCACTGCGCACCAAACCGCACCGCTCGGCCCACACGTCCGCGACACCGATCGGATCCGCGGCCTCCCGTCGCCGTGGCCCGTGCTGTGGCACACATTTGAAAAATAAAGTTGCACGCTTTATGCTAATGGACGTCTAAATTTTCAAGATGGCCGCTGATTCAGGTATGGATACGTGCCCATCGCCAGAAATCGCAGACTCCAGGAAGAGACCGCTCGACGGAGACACGGAAAATGGGGATACGAAACGTTCACATTTCAGTTCAGGTATGGCAACCACCAACATAACGATTCTTTAGTTGCCCGATTTCGTTGTGTATGTAATCTGTAAATACAAGAGGGCACCCGTAGGCAGTTTTCCGCGACGGTCGAGAGTATCCTCCAGCTCAGTGTGTGAACCTGTGCGGGGTACCTTCGCCACCATTCTCCTGACCGGGCCTGACTGTGGCGGGGGAAAGAAAAGGGCGTGCTGGGTGCGTTCCGTGCGTTCGTCCTACGAGAAGAGCCTTGGGCCGATCAGCTGGCGGTGCGAGAGTTGCAAAGTCGCCGCGGGCACACACACACAGGCGCGCCGGCGCGCGGCCCGCACGCCCGCCACGGGGGCAGTCGGCGACAGCAATGCAGGCGAGCAGGAGCAAGCAACTAGCGCGGCCGGCAGACCAGCAGCGATCGTTCGCGTGACGGCCGCCACTGCCAGCCGAACCGAGCCGCAGCAAGACGGCAAACGAAGGCGTACTCACTCGTTGGTTCGCGTGATCGAGCCGGGAGCCACCGCATCTGGTGCACAACAACAGCGTCGCCGCCGCCGCCGCCGCCGCACAAACTTATCAACCACCTAAATGATAAACGATCCGGCGGAAACGTTCCTCTTTGACGGTCTGTTGTTTTCGTTACCGATTGGTGAGTCAATCACGCCGCTCATCGCTCTCTCGTTCGCTCATACTAGCATACAACACATATCGAATAATTCTAGCTGCCGCCCGCCCGTCTCCTCCATACCACATGTATTTCTATTGGCGACGTTCTGTTGGCACTTCTCACATCGCACTCAATCAGTTGTGATTTTTTTTAACTTCCTGTGTGCACCTTGCTTTTCTTGCCGTTGTGGCGGTTTTCCACCTCTCGGGGAAACTCACACATCTGTTTGGTAACCTTAAACTTTGCATCGCAACGGACCCATGAATGTGCCACATCATTACCTAATGCCTATAGATTATCGATTTTACGCGTCGCAACCTTTGTTTTGACACATCATCTTTGAATGCGCAAGTTGACACAAACCAGCATTGACTCCTCCTTTTGGCGCTGGTAATAATGGAAAATGCAGCAAATGCTGACGTTGTATGTTTCGTTCTAGGCAGTGTATAATATGCTGTGTAACAACAAATACGAATATTGTGTCGGAACCCACAGTGCGGCATTGTGCGGTGTGCGACACGATAAATATCAAATAGGTTGCCGTTCCTGTTGGTGAGCGCGCGCCCGGCGTTGCGGCAGACCGGAGGCGGCGCGCAAGTCGCTTTCGTTTCAATGACGTCAGTCGCATGAAATCAGCTGTTTCGATTTATTCCGAGGGAGCGACGCGCCGCAGCACGCGTTTCTTTCCAGAGGCGGCGGCAGCCCTATGCGGCTTATTTCAATGCAGGCCATGACACGCATAGTGCCATCAATTATTAAATCATTATCAATATGCCGCGATGGCCGAAGAATTTGCATTATTAATAGTACGTGGGGCACTTTTAAGGTGGAGGTCAAATAAATGTTTGTGTCGCCGCTGTAGGAGCCGACCTGCAACATAGCGGTGCGCAGCTCTTATCGCGCGACACTGCTCGTTGGTGTTTCGTTGGTGCGTCGGAGATCGGTCGAGGATGAGCGGTGGCGACGAGAATCGAAAAACTCGCACGGAGCAGCCGGGCACAATCGCTGCCGAGGCGGCCACCACAGCTACTCGACGACGATATGTCGTCTTACGTAATGAACGACGGCGACGGTTAACGCCGCGCGTTGGGTTTACGTAATGTTGTGAACCTAACGATGCGATCGATGCGTTCGACTCGCTCCAAACGAACGAGTGGAGAACTATGAACATGCATGTAACAGTTGCGGACTTTGCCTAACAGCACTCTTTTCTTATAGATTATTTGTCAGCAACTTAGTTTTTCTGGTATGCGCATCGCTAGATTTTAATTCCCGTTGGTTGACATTCAGGCAATGAATGCCAATGCATTAGAAACTAGCACGAACACGACGCACGTGTGTGCGCTCTGATTTGTTTTTTAGCGGCCGTTGCGTCACTCGATAATCACGCGTTGGAGCTAACGATTTCCAGCACTAGGTTGGTGCTGGTGTCGTTTTCAAGTTTTTCACTCGATTACTTCATGCAAATTGATTGGCAAAATTGGAGATATGAAGGTTTTATAGATGCTTACTTGTATGGCATACACATATATAAATATGACGCATATTAGAAATAACGACCTTATCTTCTGTATAAACTATCACTGAAATTATTTCGATTGCTCAACCCGCCTTGTTACTGCATGTAGCGCAAAGAGTACTTTGAGTTAAATAATTATCTTACAATATTCATTTCGTTAGAAGCTGATACTTTCCACTTTTGATTAATTGAAAAATGCAAACAATTTTCGCTTGTTTTGCCGCATTTGACATGTATTTGGAAAGCCTCCAAGACAATTATAAGTACAAACAATTGAAGGTTGTTTTGTTAGGAGTATCGGGAAAGCTTTTTCATGGCTGTTTTAATGAAAGTCCTTAGTTGAGGTATAATGTATTTTGTAAACTTTGGTCAATGTCTCTTATGTAGGTTCCGTACATATTAGTTTTAATCAATACTTTGCGGGCTAAAGCAAAAAACACTATTTGCTTCTAAAGTGGCCACTTAATTTCTACTTAATATATAGTAGTGTAATACGCATAATTATTTATGATTGTCTAATGTTTTTCGTTTTTTAAGTACGCTAAGTACGCTGAAATGAAAAGTTATTTGAATGGTTCAGGTACTTATACATTTTAAGGTTGATGTTAATTTTATTGTATGTATTCAACTTGAACGGTAAATTTTGGTACCGTTTAGTCTGGCATCAATGCCCAAACAATAGTAGTAGTTTGTCGAGACTAAACGCCGTCATTTGAATTAGAGGTAGTTTAATACCTAATTACGGACATTGCATGGTAATGATGCAAATTGTCATAGTTAAACTCGAGGTAATTATTATTGCACTATAGGAATCATTACTATCTTGAGATCCGTTTAAATTTACACACTTTCACAAAAATTAGAATACTCGTTGATGGTTTGATCATGTGATTATAATTGGGTTACCTTGTCTGTTGGATGGTAGCTAAAATGCATATTATGACGTTTAATTGAATATTTCTAATGTATTTTAAAGCTATTCTGGATTAGGAATAGTTTAGGTAACAAGTTATTACTTTAGCGCTAAATAATTATGTAAATTTAAAATATTGTCAATGAAAGTGAATTCATGAGTTTAAAAGTCTCGTAACATTATCACCATAATTAAGGTTGCTTGGCGTAACGGGTAAAATTCTCCTTTTATCTAATCTATTTGAGGTGTTTGCTTTCTTTAAATTGTGCTTTACATATTTTTTGACAGTTCCTCGCATAAATATTTAGTTGTGAGCTTAAGGAAATCCATCTGCAAGATGGGAAATGTTAGTTTTCTGAAATAATACGAAATATTCTTCGTGGCTTTCAATTTGCTAAAATTCGGAAACGAGAATCGTAGAAAAAGTTGTCGTTGTTATGTCAGAAAATAGACGCGTTGATATTTACGTTTTGATGCATAATTCATTAACTTGGCTAAGCAGCGAGGCGTACTTACTGAGAACGCACAGGACTTGGCAGCAAACGAAAGTTGGCCGGCTTTGGCTGCGTGCTGGAATTGAAGACTGTGAGGAGCATTTGTGCCAAGGTAATACGTTTTTATGCATTTGTGTTGGAAGCGTACTTCTATTTGTTCGAATGGATGCATTTACACACACTACACTCTATACATAAACACGGCGTACAAACAGATTACCATAATCTAACCATGGCGTAACACGTGGAACTATGTAAAAGTTTGTCTTATCGCAATTTTGACTTATCATGGTGTTTTGAACTTAATGCCTAATATCACTGAGGCAGGAAGTTTCTGCCTGCTTTCCTGCGTTCTATATATAAATGGTTTTAATTTCGAGTAGTGTTTTTTTGGGAGCAGGGTCGTTTGGGTCCTTCACATGTTTGATTTTTCGGAGGAATTGTAAATTGTCCTGCAGCAGTTAATTTTTTACTTTGTTCTTTTGCTTATATCCGTTGGATATTACAAGGTATTAGGTGATTCACTGTACAGTCATTTGTTATACGCAATCAATTATTTGCCTCAGCATTAATATTAACTCAATAATATATTTTCTGGTATGTATTGGCGAATGAGTCTTGATCACTTGGGCGATGTTATAGAGAAATTAAGAAAATTAACGAGAACTTCTATTTATTCAAGTGTTTCAAGTAATGATGTAGATATGGATTGGAAAATGAAAGTTAAATACTTGTTTTCGAAATAATTCTGGACAAACATATTGCGTGGGTTCTCTATCATCTAAATCATCCAAATATCATATTTGGAAAATGAGAATGTTGTATGTATTAATTGCACAAGTTTAGTAGTTTAATGCCAGTAACCTAAAATCTTTAACTTATAGCAATTCTATAGTAAATTTCTACTATCATGCAGCAATAAATAATTACTCGCAAACTGCATAATGCACTAAATTCAAAAGAATAGGAATTATGTTCCATACTCGATTTGGAAGTAGTGTTATACTGAATGTTTTTTATGCTATTAAATGGCACAAGGGCGGCTGCATATTTTATTTGCTAAATGTATACTTTTCATCATTTTGATTGCATGTAATTTCCATATTGTAATATGATATGAGCATACTGAATGAAATGAAAGAAGCACGTGTAATTGAATAACTCCTGAGTTAATGATTTTGTAATGCACTATAACGTATAACATATCAGTAACATATAAAAATGAAATAAACATGATTCGGTTGCAGACGTAGGCATGGTGGTCAATTAAATTTATCATTGCGGTCAATTGAAAGCCATTTACAATTAGTAGAACGCTATTGATTATATTTTTTTTATTCTTGTCTTTAAAACTAAAGTCGAAATTATAATTATTTTGTAAGTTAATTGCAATTGAAAAACAATTACAAAAACTTTGTAACATTGCGTACTTAGCAATACGTTACGCCATCAAGTGGCGTTGTTATTTTTGCTCTGTTATTGTCATGATGAAGCAATTTAATAATGCCACGTGCTTTGTGTGTGTGTGGACATGTGCGGAAGTGCCATGACAATCAAGCGTCCATCATTTTCCGCCTTTATCTCCTCGGCCATATTATTTAATCACGTGTTGAACCACACAAAGCTCATCGACACTAGCATGACACCAAATCAATTGCAAGTTATAAACAAACCTAACATTTAAACTCCCATTAGGAATATTCGACTGTTGTTCGACTGTGGCTAGCTGCTCAAATATGCTCCAGTTCCTAATACGTTAAGCCAATTGCTGTTGCGTTTAATAGAACTTTTGGGTAATTAAAATGGGTGATGCAACTCGCTGTATGGCTTTTTCTCGCCTTCAATATCCGATGCTTGCGCATACAAACTGAAATATGGAGCATGTAAACATTTTTTAATCACATCTAGTACACTTCTTGCGTACGATTTGGTTGAGCAACTATTCTATGTGCGCTTATTTTACATGCACGAATTGATACTTAATTTGTTTATTATCAATGCAAATATTTATGGCAAATATCTTGCATGACAATGCAGCAAAATTATTAAATGGATGCTAGTATAAAATTCTATCAAAATACTGAATGAAGAGAAAAAATTATAGCAAATATATTTGTTGTATAGATTATACTTTATTGCTTGCTTAAAAACAAGCTTTTATTAAATAATATAAGCACAAAATTCTTTAACACGTTCGTAAAGATTGCTGAATGCAGCCAATTTCATTTTGAGTTGGCTCGCTTTAAAAAGTAGATTGTAAAATATGGGCGGGGCACAAACGTATCGCATGTCAGTAACGGCTGCATGCATGCAAAGATAAGTGCACACTGTTTTGTTATTCTTTGAGCGATCACATAAACTTGCTTCTTCAACAAAACTATGAAATGTCATTAAAGCAATAAACAAATATTTGATATTTTATGTTTCCATGCAATACCTTCTTTTGTAGATTGAAAGCGTGATAAACTTTAGTAATTCACTGCAACACAGAATTGAGCATAAAACCGAGATAATCCACCTGCGAGTCAATCAATTTTGTTTTTTTTTTTTTACATACTTGCCAGGAATGCTTAGGCGTAACTTAAACTCGTAACACTTTTATTTCCATATGGTATGCAATAGTAAATGCTTTGGACTATATAACAAGAAATTCTGTGTTGATATTATTGCAATCGTTCAAATTTAATTTCATTACAAGCATATAACACACATATTAATTATGTGTGCTGTTTATCGCCCATCAGATGAATGTCGCAACGTCCATTTGCGTCTAAAATGAACAATTAGACATGCATTCTGCATAAGTTTTCCCTCGTTGGTTGGTACGGTTCATGCGTTTCGATATAAACAGCGTCAACCTAACACCAAACTGTTATGCACCAGCCCACCTTGTACTCTCGTTCTCCTACGATTATTGCGCGTGCAATTTGTATTTTACTAGGTCTAGGCTATCCACATGTTTTGTAGCCGACATTTTTACCAGCAAAAGGTTTATGATATAAATGATGATACAAAAGCGTATCATGCTTTTAATGTTTAATAACGCAGTTGTGAGCAACCATATGTTTTGGCATGTATAAAAAGAAGCAGTAACGATTAAAAATATCATTGATGAAAACGTTGGCGTTGCATTATGTCATTGTTACGCTTCCAGATGGTACTTAGATTGTTTTTATCGTGGACTATGTTGCATGACTTGATTTCGTACGCCTAGCGTAGTCGCCGATGCCCGTATTTCATGTCGTCATGTCGTACGTTGTGGGTACGTACAATAATTAACTCAAGGTTGTTTTTGGCCGACCCACTTCCATTCTCCCTGGCTACGACGCGTTTGTTTACGAATACGCCTCGACATGCAAACCTACTAATTCTTCGCGTTAATTTGTAGTACGAGAGTCTATTTCTTTCAAGACTCATGCTGCGATGGGAGATCCGCGGTTCGCTCTTCACTTTCTGTTTCTATATTGACTCACCGTTGACTAATGATTAGCATTGAACACAATGAAATCAGACGTGCGATATTTTCGATATTCCTTAACGTTATAGTAAATAGCTAGACAATTTTGTGGTATTGAATATAATTGGAACTCTTTCTTTCACTGCTTCATGTTTTCATATTATCCCCGTCTCGGACATATTTTCGTGCATAAGGTTTTGTGTGTTATAACATTTTTTGGCATAAATTGTTGAGATTGTTATTACATATAAATAATTTCATGGACATGTGTATATTAATAAACAATTGTTTTGTTATAGGTGGCGATGGGACGTATCACTTCAAAGTATTGGTACCGAGCGTGGCGGCCGGCGCCATCATCGGCAAGGGCGGCGAGACTATCGCCCAATTACAAAAGGACACGGGGGCGCGGGTTAAAATGTCAAAGTCACACGACTTTTATCCCGGTAAGTATATTATGATGCGTTACATATTTCAGCTCTATATCTCAATTTCACGTCTAAAAATAATCTTATTCATTTGGTCCGAGTTGTGACCATTTGTCATTGCATAACCTACTGAGCTACACAGGAAATTCACAGATATTTTTAAGTATTATCGCACCGAACTTTTAGAGAGCAAGGAATAACAAAACCCTTTTTGAAAGTGGGGGAAAAGCTATATTATTTGTATTTTAAAGATTACCATAACTTTAATTTTGTTTGTAACTATCTGACTCATTTGTCGTGCTTCCTTGGTGTGATTGTTGATATATAATTTAAACGAGTAATTTGCGTGTGCGTTATTTATTATATATCTTGTTGTCACTTGGTGGACTGACAGCGAATTTCTTTAGATTTGTTCTTGTGCAAGTGGGTAACGAAGCAGGTGTAACTGTGCCGTTCCCTCACGAAACATATCATGTGTATTAGGCTAACAGTAACGTGAAATTGTTTTGTCTGTGATTTTGTTCTTTTCTTCTTAAGCAATTAGGAAACGTTTTATAGTGAAAGTCGTAGTCACACATGCCCTTAAAAGTAATATATAATTTTCCACCAATATCGCAAACCCTAAAATTATAAGCAAATTTGTAGAGCCTATTCTGTTAATTAAATATTGAAAGTGTTTTTTTTTACGTTCTACTACTTCTAAGGAAACAAAGGGGTTAAACTCATTTTTGTATATGGCGGAATTTCAGCAGTACATGTTTTTCACTTTAGGAGACAGAAAATGTAGTAATTTACTTGGTACGCTAGTTACATTTATTTATTTAGTATTGGGAATTCCATTTGAGTAAATTCTTAATCGTAACGTTGTTGATGTTACTATGATTATTTGTTACATTTTGGAGTGAATTTGATATATGGATATAGCCTAGGTATCAAATGCTTTATCCTGGCAACATTTAGATGTTATCCTTTTTTCTGCTGTTGGCATTACTAATTAATTGTCAGCTACGCATTGAATTATGAAAATGGACGCCCATGAGGATTGTAATACTAGAAAAGAGATTAAATTCTGCTGGGGGTACATGCAATATAATATAATATATACATCCACAGAATTTCAGTTCCAAAACTGCTAATAACCCTAGTAGTTATGTAGTTGATGCGGTATATGAAATGGAGGACAAATGCGGTGTCGGTAATATGAAATATATGAAAATTTGAAAAAATTATGTATGAAAATACAAAATATTTGGTTTTCAAAACTAAACACTTTTATCTTTTAATTAATTTTAGTTAAAATTTAAGCATAACGGTCTTAATTTTTAAAACTCATTTTCTTCACATGAAATATGTTTTTGAGAGTTAGGGTAAGTGTATGGGAGGCAAAATTTATAGGACAAGATTTAATTTGGATATATTGTCTTGTATTATAAATTTTATTTTGGTATTTAAACAAGTTTGTATTAGAAATTAGTTATATAACTAAATTATCAAAGTCTTTATTGATAATATAACATTGTTAAGATAGATATTTCAAGATAGTTCAGTGTGATTCAATTTCTGTTCTACTTATAAATCAATAACCGGCAGGTTGTCTTTTGGATCAATAGTATCATGCTATTACACTCCAAAACCACTTACGTTCAATAAAGTTAACCCTGACATAAGAGCGCCAGCTAATTCGTGATTTTTGCAGGAACAACGGAACGAGTATGTCTGATAACAGGGAGCGTCGAGGCCATAATGTCGGTTATGGACTTTATAATGGACAAAATCCGAGAAAAACCTGACCTGAGCAAACCACCATTGGCCGAGGGAGATGGTAAACTGCCACAAGACAGGGACAAACAAGTGAAGATTCTCGTACCAAACTCCACAGCTGGTATGATCATCGGTAAGGCGGGTAGTTACATAAAGCAAATCAAAGAGTCGAGTGGATCATATGTGCAAATCTCGCAAAAAGCCAAAGACGTTAGCCTGCAGGAACGCTGTATTACTGTGATAGGTAAGTTGTTCGGAATGGGCGTGGTTTGAAATAGTGTAGTATCATTATAAATTTATGCTTGCAGGTGAGAAAGAGGCGAACAAAAAAGCGTGCCTGATGATACTGACTAAAGTGGTGGACGATCCTCAAAGTGGCACGTGCTTGAATGTGTCCTATGCGGACGTCAGCGGCCCTGTGGCAAATTATAATCCCACTGGATCACCCTTTGCCCAACAGAACGCCGGTAGTGCATTTAATGCATCAACGGCGAGTCTCAATAGTGGCTTAAGTTCAGTTTCCCAAAGCATTATGCTAAACGGTGGACTAAACCTGAGTCTCAACCTCAATGCGCCTGGACAAAATGTTAGCTCAATAACATCAAATATTTTAGAAAACATTAAGGTAATTACTTATATATATTGCATCATGATTTTACATTGCTGGTTATATGTGAACATTGTTTGTTTAGATTCAATTACGAACGACAGGATACTCTGAGTCTCAGGTGGTTGAAATATGCGCGGCTCTGTCAGTGCTTTCGAAGTACGGTATTTTGGCAATGGGTTTGGGTATTGGCAGCGCTCATCCTGCGGCTCTTTCAAATTACCTCAGCCTGGCCGAACAAACTCCTGCAGGCACTTTTGGTGCAATCGGTCAGGTTAGCATTGGTGACTGCCTCGGCACTACGTCGCCTACCCCACGGCCTACACTTGAACGTTATGATACCTTCGATCCCTTTCGCCAACAAAGCTCTCCTGCCGTTGCCCCCATCTCAATAAACAATAATAGTTTTGGCCTTGGGACTGGTCAGCAAATGGCGGTTCTCAGCAAGTCGCCTACGCCCGCTGAACTCACTGGTAGTAAAGATACAAAAAATGTCGAAATTGCAGAAGTGATTGTGGGGGCGATCTTAGGTAAGTTGGATTTGTTTATACATGGTTGAAATATTATACGTATCTGGTCTAACTAGGACCCGGTGGAAGATCACTAGTCGAAATTCAACAAATGAGTGGCGCAAATATTCAGATTTCAAAGAAGGGCATCTTTGCGCCCGGGACCAGAAATCGAATCGTTACCATCACAGGTTCACCGAATGCCATAAATACAGCGCAGTATCTTATCGAACAGCGCATTTCTGAGGAGGAGATCAAGAGAGCCCGCACAAACGCCCTTGGTCCTATGCAGTGATACAATGGAAAACAACTAGTTCGTCGTCAAAGTTTTACAATTCTCATCTCACAGGTACAACAATCCAACTACATGCGCTAAATTTTCACCATCGCTAAAGATAAGTTAAGCTAAGTTTGAGACGAGGTCGTAGAATGACAAAATGCCACCACATCGCATGCATAGTACCAATCTAAATAGTCCAACGTTGCAACACGCGCAAAAACTAAAACACTTTGGGTAAAGAATCCAAATTGCTGGACGCTAAATCTTACATTCACACTCTGGCATCCTGTGGGATCAAACATAGAAAATTTGGTTCTGTTTGCTGACAATATTTACGATTTAAACGATGGATGAAGAAATTTATAAAATATTTCGCTATAACGAAAACATTTGATTGTAATTATATACAACACGTGCTTTAATACATGTTACATGGGACATGTTGAACGCCATTAGGGCAAATGCCATATATTGAACATCCAGACAAATATGAGAATCATTTCAAACTATGTCGAACAGAGCAAGCCAGTACAACCAGTTTGCCTGCTTTGTCCCCACAGATGTTGAAACAACACGTTGTTATTGCGATTTATACACGGTTACCACAGTCAGGGAGGTTGTTGGCGACGACAGACACCTACAGATTAATTCATAAATTTTTGTTTGTGCAGAGCCCCAGTCATGATAATTGTAGCTGGGGTTTTTATTTTCATGCATCGGAAATCATTTTCGTACTCATCGGACGTACTACAATGTTTGGGTAACTTAGATTATCAAAATTCATCACACTGCATCTCACGCTCTGCACATCAAGCATTGTACTATTTTTGTTTTGTAAATATTGTTGTGTAGGTTTTATGACAAAAAACAAATATAAATACTTATTTTTGCAGTTGGTTTATTAGCGTTGTTTATTTTGTTTGTAATGAACTGGGGGTTATATAAAAAAATGCAATTTAAATGATACTATTATCATTAATTTACATTACGCGTTACTTTATTCTTGGGCGAACACTGGATAGTTTCCCAAAGTTAATTTATTTGCAACTACTGATTGTACCTGTATGTTATAAACAATTTGCAACTCGTTAAATGATGATAACGAAAAGATACAACATCCGAGTGGCATTTGCTCTGTGTGTCAAGTACAAGTCGAGTACAAAGTTAGCGGAATGATTATAGACAACGCATCGTGAACGCAAACCGGAAGTGAGACGAACAGTCGTACAATATTAATTTACCTGAGAATGAATTTCTTCAGAAAGCATCATAGATCAATATATAATCTAATATATATATATATATATATATATGAATATATAAAGTATATAAATATATATTATATATGTAAAAGTAAATATATATATTGTTGTTATCGCATGTTGTTATATTGTTAATGTTTGGAAAGGGCCGGTAACTTTTTGTGAAACAATTATGTAAAATCGTATCGCAAATTAATACTAAAGCAGCATACGTATATGTGATTGCTTGCGATAGTACATTAAGAGCTCTGTGCTGGTCACGGTAGCAGTTTCATGGAACGTGCAAATATAATTATGACTGCGATTTCATTGTCGCAAAGCTGATTATAGAAATTATCTTCTTCTGTCGCATTCCGATTCATCTAGCTATAGAGAAATTTAAACTAATGTAAATCACTTATAATCAGCCTCGTCGATGCGTCCGGAATCACATGCAGCGAGTTTTTTCATCTTGTAATCCAAACATTGATCGAGTTATTTGACTGATATAGCAAAAACGCTGGTCTGCAACATTACTAAACTAGCAAAGCATGCGAATGAACGTGCAATCAACTTATTAAATACGATTGAACTATCAAAGATTCAAATATTCACAAATGGAGTACGTCTAAGACACACATTTAAGAAACACTTGCATAACACATTGAGGCATTATTCAAGAGACATGTCTGCTTTCAGATTAATATATGCTTATCGATGAACTCTTTAGATTACATTCTAAAAACATTTAAAAATCACTCTTTTAAAAACTTTCTTGATCACTTTTTGTAACAGTCATTCATAGCATTAACATTAGAACATACAGAACATTAAATATTTAATATTGCTGTGATAACAATTTATGATATGTTGGTATAGAAATTCATTGCATACTTTCTCTGCCAAACATTGAAATAACACTTGGCTGCTAAATTTTATTTGGGTACAGTTTTCGAAAAGAAGTTAAAATAGTGAAGTGCATAAATCAGGGTGTATTGATCAATAATTTCCAAAAACGCAAGTGATTTTTACTCCAGCTTCAACAAAAGCAACAGTCATTTTATTATACTCTAAAATAAATAATTTATCCCGCAATCTATGTTAGAACGGATGGCGTTTATATTCTAGTTACAAGTGAACCTTTTCAAATTATATAAATATTAGTATAGACAATGTTATTCACGCACCACTTTAATATATATATAATATAATATAATAATATATAATATATATATATATATTAAATGGAAAACATGAAACTGTTATTTAAACCTATGGATTTATAATCAAATTGGCGAATACTAAAAATTTAACGTTATAATGGGAAACTGTTTTATTACTAACATTCGATTATTACTATTTAATGCTTATTATGATTCTACTTTAGATAGTTTAGGAACTTAAGTAATTTGAAATGGAAATGAGTCATTCTAGTTATGATTTGTATATTTTTGCGAGTTTACGTTGGATTTTATTTTTGATAGTACCTATTATAATATATCTAGCGTGGATTATATTTGGTTAATTCGGATTTGTTACGTTTATGGGGCAGGTGAAATGTGTCTGTGGCGTTTGATGAGCTATTACGAGGAGAGAGAAAGTTGGAGGAGAATCGATTCGAACGGTCCTACTAATTGACGATTTCCTAAAACGGAATTCAAAGACGATTTTCAAAGTTGAAATTCCTGACTTCAAGTTGGACGCAAACTATGAATAACAATGAAAAATATTCACGTTTCTAAATAGACGAAATTGCGAAAGTAGAAGATTTAACTACGAGAATATATTATTAATATGTACCTATAGATTATATTAATACATATAGATTTAAAAGTGGAAATGGTCAAACAACTTTATAGAGCAGGGATTTATATATATTCAAAGAAATACTAATATGTTTATAGATTAAGAGGAACTATATGCGAACTTTGTGAATAATACAGTCCGAAATGGGTGGAAAAACTGCGATAAGTTACCATTGTGTTGCGTGTTCAAATATTTAAGATGAAATCTAAATGATAAAGAATAAAACGTGGCTAAAAGCACTTTGTTATTACGAATAGGAAAAAATAAAACATAACTATGTTAATTATATTAGATATTGTATATTATATAACTACATACTTTATTGTGATTGTGTCAGAAAATCTTGATGAGCACTCTTGGATTCTGGGGGGCGGAAAGGGTGGCACAAACGAAACATTGTCATATGCAGTTCGCCTCATTAATTACACATGTTTATTAACGTTTGTAACAGAAATTTGTTACGCTTGCGATTAATATTTGTGAAGCGCTCTGCCAGTTGAGGAGATTTTGACGGGTTTTTGGTGGTGATTTCTATATTAAGTAAGACAAATATTGACTGCAGCCCGGTGTCCCAGTGCAGTCATTGCGCAATTTGGTTGCATCTTGCGTACCGCAGGACGCCGTAGCTGTGTGATTGTGGGTGTTTATAAACCTGCATATACATAAAAAATATATATATATATATATTGTTATGACAAATATTGTACCATTGTTTGTAGATCACTAAAATTTCACTGCATTGTCAAACACATTATATTCAATAAAAATCCATAGTGCCATATATTTTGTATTTGTTCATTTCGTAAACGCTTGCGCTCTGCATTCTCATTTGCTTAACATACTCCATACATCCTGCAAACAATCGTTACATGTACTGCAAATATTGTGATAATGTTAAACTAGTGACTTTTGTTGATACACGGCGTCGAAGTTAATTGAATATTTATTATGTAGTTATATGAAACGAATACTTTTCTTCCGTCCGCGACATTGTGTTGTTACAATAAGTACAATTCTAAAATATGTATAAGGAAAATCCGAATGTAATTGTCCATTTACTGGTTTATTGGTTGTGTAATACTTCACTATGTGAATAAATAAAAGAAAATTCTTCGTGATAAAATCATAGAAATAGATTTAGATTCCAAGCTATAATCAAAATGGATGAACATGGTAAGTACTCTTATATGTTGCCCTGTAAGATAAAACACAATTTCACTACACGTCAATAATGACCAAAGTAGTATTTTATTTTTCAAATATATTTTCACTCAATTTAACCCTTGATACTCCGACCCATTTACAAACGCTCGTATTATAAATTATAATTTTGGGGCTAAGTAACTTATTATAATGAGATAGAGGAATGTATATTTGCAAAAAAAATCAATATTTTATTGTTTATAATTCTGTACATTATGATAAACTTTGAAACACTCTCTGATGAGGTAATCGAGTGGAATTCTAGGGTTTCAATATAACTAAACACTTGAAGCCCTTAATTGATTTAAGAATTTACTTACAGTAGACACATGCTCGCACTTCAACGGTCGTATACAGAAGGCCGAGTAACTCACGCTCACCTTACGAAGAGGCTTCAACACTTTTCAATATATTGAAGGCTTAGTGTATGTTTTACAATAATAATTTGTTTGACGCCTGCTACCAGATGTTTTCTTATTAAAACATACAGTCTTGTTTTCCTTGTCCCACATTGGGAATACGTGATACATCTTCCTCTTGTCCAAGGAAGATGTGAAAAAGGTTTAGATTCATGACAATATATATAATAAACTATTTTTAAATTAAGTTATTATTAGATTATTTAATCTCCAAGTTACAAGTTATAAAATTGAAATTTAAAAAAAAACGGAGGCTTCCAAAAAAAATTGTGAAAACCGTTTTTTCAGCGAATTTACGATCGAAATGGCATTAACGGCACTCGATTAATCATGATATTCTAAGATATCTAAGGGTTTATCAAAATTTTCGAATCGTCGATTTTTTTTTTTTAATTTAGATTTTAGTGCTGACCGAATTTTCGTTGCGATTTGTTATATTGTCCCATAACTTCCGTAATTATTATGAGATCATTTAGCTGTCTCCAATAACAATTTGTAAGTAGATACTGAAGAGATCTTAAATGGTTACAAAGTTATAAGTTATCGAAGTGAATTTTCGTGAAAAAGCGCAGACGCTGATAAGAACGCATATTCCGAACAAATATACCTTTGAAATGAAGTTGCCCAATACGACACTTGTATTCCAATTCTCTTGGCTCATTTAATTTTTGAATTTTTTAGTCGAATAATTGAAACTCGATTTTTAATCATTTTTGCGACTGCAACAGTTCTAAATAATTGACTCTCGCTGCGCGAATACATATGTAATATGATACCCAAATCGTATGGTAGATGTTGAGCGGGCGTGTGTAAAAAAAAACATGGTTTCATCTAATTCTTTATCTTCTGTTAACAAAAAGATATATTGTATTGGACTTACCTAAAAATGATTGCGTCTTATTCTTTTGGTGTCACATTCGCCATCTCTTACAATTGACCATCAGTAGTCTAACAGCATACCAGTTGTCGACTTTCCACCAAAACGTTTCTCAAAAATTAAAATACTTGGTGAAAACTCTTACCTTGTGCGTCAAGCGCTAAGCGAGGAAAGAAGTCCAAATGGTTATCTAAAAAGTGCAATTTTAATGACATGGTACATCCAATTAAACTATAATAGTGCAACAATTCACTAACAACAATCTCATAGTCCACGGCTTTAGTGTTGCCCAGAAATTTGTTACACACGTTATTGACTAATTGCCATGCCAATTGCTCATCTCCCTTAAATTTTAATTCAAAAGTTCTACCGCGCACAATCTGACGAATTTGGAGCTTGACAAAGACACCTTCTACAATTTTGGCTTCACTTAATCGAGGAAACATAAATTGTAAAAAAATTTAATTATCCCCAATTTTCACATCCCCGCGATATGTTTGCCTGGCGGGCCACTCCTGACGCACATAATGTTTGCTCTTATCGCGACTATTCCACTTACACAATAAACAACAGTATTTTGTGTAGCCAGCATGCATCCTCGTTTTCACTTATAATGTTCATAGCGTAGTCAATGTTTGAGGATTGCGGCAGTGGGCGAGAGAGGGCGTGGGTAATAACGGAAAGTGACGAGTGGTTATATGCGAGAGTCGGAGTTAAGCGGTTGGGTGGGGTAGTAGAGCCGGGAGGAGAAAGTTCTGGAGGTATGGGAAGATATTGTGAGCGAGTTGGAAATAAAGTATGAACTCGGATGAAAGAAAGTTGACAATAGTTTATATGGTTTAAAATGTTTTTCATTACTGCATAGGTTTCTTTTTTGTTAGTTGCATATGCTACTGGCACAGATGGAGGAATATTCTCATTGTGTAACAAACTAGCCTTTCAGTTAACCTTGTTTGAATCAATAAATAATTTCCAGTCTTAAGGGTGTGATGTTGATAGCCAAACAATTTGATTAACTCCTCGTTGCATGTAGAAAAGAATGATTTAAATTTATTTTGCCGCCCCCCCACCGCAGTGATTACACCTTGGCACTACTTGGTAACACGTCACACTAGCAACTTAGACGCCATCATTTCTGACTGTTTTTGATTGGGGTTTCAATCTGCTTATGTCGGCTAGCTGGTATGACAATAATTTTTTGATTGATGAATTATTCAAAGGTGGAATGGGAAGTCCATCGTCATGAGGTATCGGGCATTTGCTTTTTCTTCCGCGAATTAATGCTACCTCCTAGATTCGTTAAACAAAAATATCAATCCGATGCATAATCTATAGGTTCTCGCCAAATCATTGGTATCGCAAACTTCATGTGTTCTTTACGCCCCAAACGCCAATTACTTAAAGTGCTGCGACAGGTAGTGCAGCATATACGAGGTGCCCATCTTTTATCTTGATTTCCCAAAGGGTAACCAAAATATAGTTCGTAGTTGGTTTTAATTCTTGCAGAAATTGTGCACTTTTGTCGTTTGAAGGTAACTTCCCCACACACATAACAAAAGATGTCAGGATTATTTTTACACGTACGCGGCATTTTTAATGTTAGTCGAATAAGACAGAGCACATAGGTTAACTGAAGATCAGAGTGCTTGCTGCTATTGGTTATTTTGTGGCGGAAGTTTATCACAAAACTAAATGCGTCAAGAAAATTGGGAATCCCATACTTAATCGAGTGAACATACTTTCATTTCATTCCAAATATATATTTGTTCAGAATATACGTTCTATCAGCGTCTGCACTTTTTCACAAAAATTCATTTTGAGAACTTATAACTTTGGAACTATTAAAGTTAAACAAATCACGTTTTCACACATTTCTTCGGTATCTATTCACGAATTGTTATTGAAGACAGCTAAATGATCTAAGAATAATTACGGAAGTTATGGGACAATATAACAAATTGCAACCAAAATTCAGTCAAACACTAAAATCGAAATTTAAAAACACGCGGTCGACGAATCAAAAATTTTGAAAACTTTGTTTTTTTAGAACATCATGATTAATCGAATGCCGATAATCTCATCTCGATCTGAAATTTACACTGTGTTATTGAAACTCTGCTTATAACATAAATGTTTCCATAATTTTATTATTATACATAAAATTAAGAGATGATGTGTTTAATAAATTTAATTCTGGCTTCCAAATTAATAAGCGAAGCGATTAAATATTTGCATAATGTGCCTGACTAGAAGAAACGTCATAAAATTTGTGAATTTTACTTTCCTGGTGTAGAAACGCGAATAAAAAAAATAAATAATTAAATTGTAGTAGTTAGTATATAACAATTATTATAATGGGCAAAGACGGTCTGACAAGGTTTGTAATAAATGATGAGCCAGGCGACGTGACACTATAAACAAAATTATCAAAAAACAAATAACCACCAATATTTTATGAGCAAGCCCTAATATACTAATGTAATGTACCTACTTACCACTAGAATGTAATAAAATGATTGTAATGTATTAAATACCTGTAATCGCAATCACCGAGTTCAATTGATATCCTGGTAATCATATGAAATGGTGCTGTGCCAAAGAGAATTTTGTTTCTCAATCATTTGAAGGTTATTTATATACGGGCTCAGTAAACCTGTGGAAATTACCACCATTGGGCAAAATATTTTTAGCTGCAAGTCGGGAACTAATTGCTATTTAGACATTATTTTTCTAGGATTAAAATTTTCGTACACCTTAGGGCAGATGGTAAAACCAACAGACCTTATAGTATATTCTCCGTGCATATCTACCATTTTATTCAAATGTTAAATTTTCAAAATGCTATTGTGTATATGAATCCAGAAAACATTTTAATAAGATTTGAAGGTATTTTAAAGGTTGCAGTTCTTAGAATACAATATTCCATCAAAATAAAGAGGCCAGCAATCAGTAATCAAAAACAATGTAAAAATAGTAAAGTGTATGAAGTGTACAAGTACAAATTGTGATTTTTATTAACATACTTATACACAAGTTTTTGATAATTGTCGGTTTAATACATTTTTTAATAACCCAAATTCTCACAGTTGGCCTTTGGTTTGAACTTATTTGTTGTGAAAGTTGTAATTTAAAAATGAAGTTTTTAATTACCCCTAAAATCTTCTATTGCTGTCTCAATAGTAGTGAAAATTGTAATTTCCTATTCATACAACACGAGACTTTTATCAAAAAAACTTGATCATTATAATAACGCTGATTCTTAAATAGTATTTGGTTATACCATGGAAACTTCCCAAGTCATATCTTCTAAAATGAATTCATTAATACTAGTCTTCTCTAATTATGTACACACAAATATTAGAATGTCTATTTCTATGTGATTGAGTAATTAAATCCATAAAATCATAAAATTGTATAACATATTTCATTAGTAAAAGCCAGAATATCTCAGCGGATTTTGATGAACATCCATGCAAGCAAATCAATAATTTTAGTCGCACCAAATTCCCGATTGATTGGCCCAGTCCATTTTATGAGACGACAAATGCGTGATTTAGTTAATAAATCATGTATGAATAAAAAGTTTATTTCATTATAAAACAAAACACAGCATCTACACAATTTTATCAAAAATGACACAATTAAAATATTTTAAAAATTTGTCTATAAAAATCTATGTAAAATAAGCATTGCGATTATTGTCAAAATAAGAGAAAGTTCCCTTTAATACAACAAATGAATTTTAAAAAGCATCAAATAAAATAACAAAGCTATAAGCATAAAAACTCATATATGTGCCATAGAAATGACACGAATAATCTGCGCAAATAATATTAAAGCCAAATTAAAAGCATCGCGTTTGTACTATAATCTTAGATAAACATTGTTAAACTTACAAACTAATCGTTTCTCTTGAAATCTTGGAATGACACCCTAAGGTGATTCTAGTGGTATTTCACTTATTTCGGTGCTTCTGGAGGACAATCGGGTTGATTACTAGGATGCGCCGCTCGAAACGCGGGATGATTTTCCAGCTCCCTATCAATTCGCAAAATAATTGGGAATGGTCGAAGATCAACATGGAAACGTCTGGCATTGAATACTTGTGGGATTAAGCAGCAATCAGCTAAGGTAATGTCATCACCAACTGAGTATTTGCCTGCACTGGAGGACAACAACTTTTCAACAGCTCTGAAACCTCTTGTAATCCAGTGTTGAGCCCATTCATTTTTCTTTTCTTCACCCACATGAATCAAAACAATTAAATTTTGAAGTGGTTGTATTCCAGATGCTATTATCTCACAAAGTTCACGAACCTGTAAAATAAAATAATATATACTTAGAAACACAATTTCAATTGTATCAATAAAAACTTACTTTTGCTCTTTTAATAATATCATGTGGCATGAGACTTCTTTGTGGCCGTGTCTCTTCAAGGTAATGCAAGATACTCAATGATTCTACCAATGTGTTTCCATCAATGTGTAGGGCTGGCACTTGTTCCATGGGATTTACATCTCGATACTCATTACAATGCTGTTCCCCACCAGATTTAATTAGAGACACAGGTTTAATATCATATGGAATTTCCTTCAAGTTTAGAGCTACAAATACATCCAAATAATAAATATAAATGGAAATAAAATCAGTGATTATATTACCTATTCTTACTCTCCATGAGCAAGAACTTCTCCAGTAGGAATACAAAATAGGCTGTTGAGGTTAGAGACAGAAAATATTTAAAAACTCTAAGATATACTTTCAAAATTAATTGATTATTTAATAAATCAGTCCTAATATATTGTAATATCACTATACTCTTAGTACTTACCTTTCCAATCACTGACATTGTGTCTGACGAGCTTTTCTTCGCGTATATTCCTTGAGATACTTGTTACTTAATACTTAGACCCGCATTTATCGATTATTTAAGGAGCTAACGGTTCCTCGTTGAAGGAGGAACGTACAAGGGTAAGATTCGCAGCGAGACTGAATGCTGCGATTTTCGAGACAAACTATTCGCTGATATCTCCTCAGCTCCCGGGCAAACTACCACTTTCTGCAACTTGTTTATTGCAAGCTCTTTTCCTCCATCTACTTGTTATATATGAGATTATTTTCTTGATAAACAGGTTTCAAGGACCTGATTACACGGTCAGCTTCATAACGTTGTACACGTCACACGTACAAATGCTACTCAGTTATTTGTAATTCAAATTTTTGCTTTAACAGGTTTCAAAAGTTTCTTGTGTGTTCAGGATTGGATTTATATGAAATAATTTAAAAAAATAATGTTAGATATATAAGCATTCACAAATATAACTCAAAGTTAGAGATTTTCTTTAGTTTAACAGATGATAATATAACAATGTTATTAAATTAAATCATTTTAACTAAGTTAAACTTTCTATCCATTATATTATTATGAATATAAATTAGACTCTGTACACTTGTGCCCTTAAAAACAGTTTCTCACGCATTGCACCCTACCTAGTTTGTGCAACTTGTTCCCATAATTTTAAACAAGTAGTGCAGCAATTGCAATTTTTGCTTCTGATTCTAAGAGGTTTGCAAAAGAATAAAGAATTCTTGCAAAAATTAAATTTTAACGGTATTAACGATCTTTTCCCACAAAATACACTAACTGGTCAATCTTATAAATAAAACAATTGGAATTGAACAATTATATATAATTGTTCACAAACAAATAAAAAAATAAAAAAGTAGGTCTACTTGAACTTTTTGTCTCAGCTTTGCTTTTCCTCAGAAAGAAAATTTCACCAATAAACTAGAAAAAATAAGTTTAAACATGTAATTAAGACTTCAAATTAGGGCTTGGCATCCTTTTTCAGACGGTGGGCCATTTAAAAAAAGTTACGTGGGTTGGAAAATTGAATTTTGTTTGGTTTTAGTGTTCTGTACCATTGTTAAGGCAAAGGTTTGACAATTTATACAACTAATACGCCCGTCATATGAAGATAATATTCTTATATAAATTATTTAAATGTTAATAGAACAATAGATCCTTGTGCCTCAAGGTGCGGCGCGAGAAATAAATCGACAAAACAGATGAAGAAACAACGAAAACAATAATTTGTAATCTACCTCGCACATTTTTGTCAACAATAACGGCACGCTTACGTTATAAGTTTATTGTTTTTTCTTAAGTTATGTTGGTGCTTTGGCGTGCCGTACAAAAGGTTGTTGGGGGCCGTTTACGGCCCGCGTGCCGTAGGTTGGCAAACCCTGCTTTAGATATTAGTATTTGACCGGGGCCCAGTTGGTATGTACCGTTTTAAATCAAATCTTATAACATATTTCTCTCTAATTCTTGAGCTGCCATTTACTGTCTTAAAAGAAAAATACCTCGAGAAGCCATTCCATTGAATCTAATATATGTTTTGTTTCAATATTCAGAATAATTGGTTGCCTATGTATTATCTAATAATTTCTAACAAAAAGTGTACTTCCCAAATATTACTACCTTGCCATTCTTGCCCTATACTAAACAATTATGTTAATTTTGTTGCAATCCGTTGTATTGTTTTGCTTATAGAGACACATTTAATAGGTATAGATTTAAACTACATTTGTTACTTTAATAAATCTTGATTTATGACGAATTCCAACTCTTAATGTTGTACAAGAAAGCAATACAAATATTGTGTAATTATGTTAGTACACTTTTATTATATTTTAAGTACTGGGTTCAAAGGTAAATAGACAATTAATCCTCATAATAACTATGTTCATATCGTCTAAACTTCAATTGTTCAACTTAAGTTAAATATAAATATTTTAATTAGTGTTATTTGTGTATATGAAAACAAACAAAACTAATACAACATACTTAAAGAAAGGAATGCGAAACAAATATAAAATATATATAATACAATAATAATATAGTTGTGTTTGACCAACGTTCTTTTAGGCAGTATATAATATAATATAAATAAAAAATAATAATACAATTAGAAATAAATTCTTAAAAAACTAGAAACAGAAATAAGAGTTATAGATAGAATATTATTAAAATTCCCGCCATTGTGTGAAACGGGCTTTGCTGATAAGTGTTTTGATGTTGCGTACTCTTTCTGATGTGTTGTATGTTGATGTTTTGTTTTCGTTTTGCTTGTTCAATAAGTCGCCGCGTCAAATTACGTCGCATCTATCAACTTGACCTCACACGTCATCTACACAGTGCGCGCAAGATTCTCTAATTCACCGAGAGGGATTGATCCCCTCTTTGTATTCAGCAAACCGCTCCCTTCGTCAGGGAGGTGTTCGTTCTCGTTCGCTCTGTTGCGTGCTGCGCCATTACATTCTCTTCTATATTTATGGTGTATGTGGAATCGTTGGTATCGCCAAACTTGCCAACGGATCTCTGAAATATCCGCGTACAATGGAAGGGACTAAACTGGAAATTGCATCGAAGGAAAAAGCACCTTTGTCTTCATCGGCTACATACAAACAGATTCCCGAAGACGACATGGAAGGTAAGATTGCGTCAGATTTGAATACTTATGTTCTAATAAAATGGCTGCTTAGATCAAACTCCAAAACTGAAGAGCATCGTCAATGAGTCAAATGGCCACGAGCCTGATGGGGCTGATGAAAAAATGCTATCTAAGGATGATACCAAGGTTGGGTCTAATTCTAATATTAATCTGACTGAAGTTCAATTTACCAACAATGAAAAGAATGGAGATGCTAAATTGGATATTGGTAAGTTAAAAGTTGTATTCTGGCATTCAACACAACCAATTTTTTCAATTATATAATTAGTCATAAATCATCTATTTCAAAGAGCACAGTTATATATTACAATATAATAGCAGTTATGCTAATCTGATGTTTACAATAACATGACAGCTATTTAATTTTAATGTGGACACATTTTAATATAATTCTTTTGCTGTTTTATGTGCTGTTTCAGTTTGAGTGTATATGAGCTAATTAGTATTTTTATATAATTCAATTAAGTGGTCTGTGACAGTTATTTTATAATATACTCACAAATTAATTTGTTGATAGAGTAATTGATTGATAACATTTAGCACTTAAAACAAATTTATCACTGTGATAACTTGGTTAATACTTTAGTAAATCCATAACCTATGCATATGTTAATAATCTTTTGGTTGAATGTAGCAGACTGAGAACTTGAGTCCAATGCAGGTAATATTACGTGCTTTTCTCAACGTATCTATACGGGTTAACTTTACAATGTGTTGTAACACGATTATTTTTCCATTTAAATGATTACTAATATAGCTAGAATGCGCCATATTGAGACACTGTAACAGTAGTTCTGCATTTCTTGTTACTTTACCTTCAGTTTAGTTTGAGGCATAGTAGAGAGCGGTCATTTAACTTTGGAATAATAATGGAAGAAATTGAGCTACCTACTCAAATTGAAAAAATAGAAGAAACTACACAAAGTCGAATTATTGCACTTACAAATGGTGGTAACGTGAAAATTATTTAAGGCCGTTTTATTTGAAATCCGTATTTTAAATTACAGGGGAAATCAAGAATGAATATGTAGGTTTGACGAAGGAAGAGTTGATGAAATGTGCAAATGATCCGTTCTGGGTCAGGATGCGATGGATTCTCTTCATTCTTTTTTGGTTAATGTGGGCTGGTATGCTTATTGGAGCTATAATGATTATTGTGGCTGCGCCGAAGTGTACACCACCTCAGCCGAAAACCTGGTATGTACTAATCTAACACTCAGGTTTACGGAATGTTAAATGTAAATGAATTTACGAATTTGTTTTATAATAGGTGGGAACAAGGACCTATTGCTAGAATTGATGACATTAAATCTGAAATCACTGATCGTCTTGCTGATAACAATCAAGGCTTCGTTCTATCAGTCCCGATAGACGCATACGTGCCGCTTAACAAAACTCCAGACCTCGAAGCATTCCTCTTAGCTAACAAAGAACGTAATGTAATTGTTACATTAGATCCATCCGTCTCTGATGTTTGGTTCAAAGATTCTGAAAGCAAGGCTGAACCTTATTTGGATTATTACATCTGGAGGGGCCAAGAAGGTGCAAACTCGGAGCCTCCGAATAACTGGCTTTCTAAAGTCTCCACAGATGATAAGAAAAAAATTGCATGGCAGTATTCTAACACCCGGAAACAATTCTACTACGCCCCAGATGGTAAGCCGCAACTTAACTTCAGGAATCTTCAGGTTCAGGACGAGTTCAAATTGGTTCTGAATAGCTATCTTCTTGCTGGCGTTGACGGATTTATGTTGAAAAATGTTCCTGGTCTTTTGGTTGATGGTGACTTTGCAGATGAAGGGTTAAATCCAGCTGCTAAAGTAGGAATGAACGATTATAGGTTTTACACTCACTATAAGACTCAAAACTTAGATGGGTTGCAACCGATCATCCAACAGTGGAGAGAAATTATTAAAAATGGAACTCGGAATACCGTCTTGATGCTTGCTGATGATGTGACAGTCCTGAAACCTTATAAATATAACGGCACTTTATTGATTGATTTGCCCCGATTCAACAATGTATTTGAAAGAGATGGACTGACAGCAACGCAGCTTGTTAAAGATATTGAAGCAGGTTCCAGTTTTATAGAGCATAATTGGCCGTCTTGGAACATTGGCAAAACTTTCTACCCAGGAGGCACTCTCGAGATAACTGTATTTTTGCTGCAAGGTTCGTCGTTTGTGCCAAGAGAATTTGAGTTTACAGAAGATCTGAAGGAAGCCAAGAGGTCGGCATCGGTGGTGTTTGGAACACAAAGATTGTACACTGTTGCAAATGACACTGTCTTCGCATACACCAGGTAATTTTCTTACTTCTTCGTTTTATGCTTTAATAACATGTGGCCAGAGACTAATATAGTCTTTTTTGCAACTAATATTTGTTAAACCTGCTTATGGTAAAAAGGGAGTGGTAAGAGTCTTTACCTTTTATAATGACTCAATAATATTATTACTTCATTACTTATTTAGGACACAACCTGGAAATCCTGGTTATTTGGTGGCATTTAATCCAACTGATGCAAGCGTTGTTGTTAATTTTCCTCGAGACATTCCTGAAATTCCAGAGGAAGTTACCGTTCAGTTCTTCAGCTCCAGTTATAATGAAACTGGAGTTGACCTAAGGTCTGTCATAATTTCATACAATTTATATTCTAGGAAAATATAAATTATTATTTTCCAGATTGAAGAAAAGCGCTGTCGACTTCCCTATATCGCCGAAATCTACTATTATCTTATCCTACGTACCGAAAGCAGCCGAGTAAATCTACAAAGAATTAATTCAATCCTGGCTCAAGGCATTTAAAGCTTTTGCATTTGTGGGTTAAATTAAAAATGTGTTTATTGAAAGATAATAAAGAGGCTTGCATATTATTCCGATTAATATTTAATTATAAGCAGGAGTTTTTAAAAACGAGCAGGGTATTTCTGGTAAAATGTTTTAATTGTAGTGTACAATCGGCAACAGTTGGGCATAACAATTATTTTAAATGCAGATCCTTCTCTAGAGTAAACGCGGACACATGCATCATAAACTGTTTGTTCTTATTGAAGTTTTCAATCGCCTTTTCACGTACGCCATCCCAGGCGTAAAAATCGCGATAAATAGGGCGAGTATACTTCATCCTACCAACCTCGTTAACAAAATCGACAGCTTTTGGCACAATGTCAAGCCATTTTGATTTAAGTCCAATACGCAGCCAAGTCGACTTAATTTCAGCGTTTTGAATATTGGACATATTCCATGCTTTTTCCCACAGAATTAACTTTTCAATTGGTTGTGGACCAATACATAGAATTTCATGCAATAATTGAATTTTTTCTGTGCTAGATAAATTATCTGCATTAAATGGAAATCCAGTCTTTTCTTTGACGTCCCATTTAAGGAAATCATCTTTTTTCATGTTCACAGAATTTAAAATAGCCTTGTCATAATCTGGAATAACTGGAGGCATTCCTGGTTTGTACAACCAAGTGTCCCAATCAATCGTTTTGACAGCGTTAACGTGAGCAAAATTTTCAAGGAAGAACGACTTAAAAATATCTGTTGTGATTGACTTGTACTTATACGTATCAAAGTATTTGCGCAGAAATGGTTCAAATGCACTAGGTCCTCCTACAAGTTCTTCAAGATGACGCAGAAGTATGTAACCTTTTTCGTAAGGAATGCTGGAGAAGGAATCATCAGGATGGACACCATCCAAATTCACTACCAATTGTGTCAACGGGTTGGACGCGCCAAGTTGTTGAATCTGAAAGTTATAGCATAAGTTTTTTTTCAATTCTATATTTGTAATAAATTTCTTACCGTTTCTTCTAGAGTAGTTAAACCTCCATAAGCAGCAAAGTCCAAAACTTGATCACCGTGTAGCCGACCCAAAATCTTGCGTTCAATAAAAACCGTGAAGCCCTCATTCAACCAGAAATGTTCAAAGTTCGCATTTGTCACCAAATTTCCAGTCCAACTGTGGGCAATTTCATGGCCAATAACGTTAACCAAAGAACGATCTCCTGCCTGTAATATCAACATTTCATACAAAACGGACATTCTCATACTTGTTACTCACTAATAAAGTGGGTGTAACAAATGTCAAACATGGATTTTCCATGCCTCCAAATGGAAAACTAGGCGGCAAAACAAGTAAATCGTAAATTCCCCACACATATGGTCCACAAATGTCTTCTGCAGTTTTCAGTTGATCTTCTGTATTGGAGAACTCACGTGCTGAAGCCTCAATGATTTCCTTTTCAGCGTGAACTGTGCTACGTGGTCCAATTTTACGGGACTCTAATGCACCAATTGCGAGAGCAATCAGATATGATTGAACAGGCACTTTTTGTGTAAAAGAAAATGTCTTGGTGGCTCCATTTTCAACTGGCTCACCAAGTGGAATTGCAGACATTACAACTTTCAAATCTTTGGGACATGAAATCTAAAAACAAAAAAATACATTTTACAATATTGCTGAAAATATTTTTTAAAACTTGTTCTATACCTCTGCTTCATAAGTTATTTTAGCACTGGGTGTATCTTGACATGGTACAAAACTTCTTGCAGCAATAGCCTGAAACTGGCTAAAAAGATATGGATGAATCTTGCCTGCTGTTTGTGCTGGAGACAACCACATAAGGCCGTTGGCTCCTGGACTTGTTTTGTAATCAACTCTTAAAGACAACCTATAATTTCGGTTAAACTTGATTAAGGTTTCTATGTTTTTAAATATATGTGCAATTACTTGTTTCCAGCTGGTAATTTGACAATAAGCTTAGATCCAAAATTCCTGTATTTCTCATCACTAATTTCCTCAAATTTCAAAACTGCACCATCAGCAATATCAGATACAGATTCAATTAGAATGTCTTGGATATCCAAAATCTGCAATCATATTTACCATATATCAAATAAAATAGCTTCAATACCAGATGACTTCAATAAGTAGAAAGACACAATTTCATAGAACAAATGATTATACAAGATTAAATGTATTCAGCTTACAAGCTCATTGGAAGTCACATCAATTTTTTCAGCAGAAAGTTCTACATATCCTGCAAATACTTTTTCAGTAAAATCAGCATTGAGGACTAACTTCATATGCTTCACAACAACCAAATCTGCAAGTCATAATAGTATAAAATTATTTCTCAAAACATAAACTTTGTTACCTGGTCGTGAAAAGGAATTTGGATCATTTGGGCTTAATGGAGCCATCTTGTTAGAATATTGTAATATGCCTAGAACCAAAATGACAGGAATGACTACCTTTAAGTGTATGATCATGTGCTCCATTATATACAACACTTAATAAATGATTAGATAAAAGTGTTTGCTTGGATTATATTCACATGTAACTTGCAATATTGGACAATAAGCTCTATTGACAACTTTTTTCTTTACCAAATATTTTTGGAAACGTTAACCACTTTAACGTTCTTATCGCACAACCTCACCAATCTCTATCTCAGCAATGTAGCAATCCTAAAGGCCTAAAACATAAATTAGATTATGATTGAACTAGAGGACAATCAACCAGTTACACAGGCTAAGAACAAAAACAAATTACTTCAATAAAATCTTTACCTTGTTCAAGAAATTTAAGTTGGCTCACAGTAGCACATAATAATTATCAAAGAAGACAAGATTATTTGTAGAATTTGTTATAATATTCTCGACAATTGCGAGCATTAGCAGCTGGTTCCAACTTCTTTGCTAGACGTTCACCCGAACCGTGCAACACACGACTCCAAAATTTACCATTTAATGTGTTTGTAGAGTTGCCTATGTTGGCATATGAGAAACAAGTTTTAATGAGTCGGTGATTATTTTTCATAAATAATAGTTTGCTTCCAATGCTTCCAGTAAATTCAAAACAATATAAATCAACTTTGGGAGTAGTTGGTTTGGTTTAACTCTATTTGGCATGATGGTAAACACAATTGCGCCAATGAAATTGAACCAGGAAAGAAAATAGAATTAATCAAGAAATTTGAGAAGGTAAAAAGGTATATAACGGTATAATATAATTCTACAAAGTTTATTTTTTTCTAGAGTTTCTGAGGTCTTAGACGTTCTAGATTGTTCCAGATAATGTATATTTTAAGAAACGGCAGTTTTATAGATTTGATGAAATATTACATGCATGCTTTTCAACAAATGATGAGACAACCAATGCGATAAACTGCAATGCATTTAATAAATCCGTTATACAGTTTTCCTAGCATTTTGTCCTTAATCTTCATACTCCAAAGACCATTATCCTACTGTTGAAAGTTTTCTGGTTTTCCCTGGCATCATTTTTAAAATCTTCCTACCGTTTAAGTTCTTTTTAATAATCAACTATTTTTCTGTCTGGTAATATCAAAATTATCCGATGTTTAGTAAATCTACTTGCACCGCTAGCGCCACTTACGGCTCATGCCGCAGCAATTGCTTCGGCTTGCCCCGACAACTGAAGTTAGAGATGCCAACCCAATAATTGAGACAATTTCATGCGTTTTGTCCGATTTTTTGTTTCAAAAATTAATTACTAATATACTATACGATAATTATTGAAATGCATTTCGATATAAGACTTTCAGATTGTAAACTAGTAGGGTATTACAATGGTAATTTGAAATTCTATCGGATGAAACGTTTCCTATTAAATTAATTGCGAATTTTCAAGATTGCATTAATGAAAACAATGTAATAGTTGTAAACTTAAAATTTTACATGTTCTTCAACTTATATGTAGTAATTGGTGTAAATGAAAATTATTATAATTATTGCAACAATTTAAATTTCTTCTTGGAAGAATCCGAATTAGAATTGAATTTAAATAATCGAAATATATCTGTTTTAACATATTAATATCAATTTGTATTTTTATTTTTTCCCAATTGACCGATTAAAATACAATCAATAAAAGTTTGTGATTCAGTTGTATGTCTACATCCTGTAGCTTAAACAATGCTATGCAAGAATGCGATAGAGACGGTTGGTATAGCGCATTTGTGTTCCGCATTTGTCACACAAGTCGTATTAAATTAAGATTCAATTCATTTTGCGTAGCCACTGCGAAGGAGGTGCGTGTGATTACTTCTGCCTTGCTCACCGTCAACAGTTTTCGAGAAATCATAACAAACCTGAATGTCGGTGATTCAAAAGTGTGCTTTCACGGGTTATTCAGTGTCGGTTATTACGATGTCCGGCCCAGTGTCAAATTTGTTCTTCGAAAACGCAATTTCTGTATTTACAGAATATTCTACACTATCAGTATACGATGAGGTAAGATTTATTTCATTATTAATAATAAAGGGTAAGTGTGCTAAGCAAATTACAGGTGGAACTAATTGAATATTAGCGCATAACGCATATTAACACACGTGGCAGCTTGCGCACAAAGTGCTCAACGAAGATGATAATGATAAATGACACAAAAACACCCCTCAGCACCACATCAGACTCAAGCCTAACTAGCTCCCTAGTGACACAAATATACCCTGGCACGATGTGGGGCGAGTATATAGTCGGCCGCGGGTGCCTAAATTTAATATGGGTATTGATCATTCATACGTGCAGATACTTGTTGTTAATTGCTTTAGTGAATCGATGAATAGTAAACAACAACTATCGATGGCTAGTTTAGAAAATAGCGTGCTAAAATGCACACCGATGAAGCATTCATAAATTGTTTAGACAAATACGCACTGGCGTCGCAACGCTGTCGCCTTAGCTCCACGCGTTATCTTAATTGCAACATTCGGAGAATGTATAAGGAGTCATTAAAGGTGTTATCGCACGATGTGTTTATGGGAAAGCTCGGACCGGCCGATTATCAAGAATAATTTTGTTATGTCTTTCTTGATAATTGCCCGTATTAACGGCACAATAAATCAAACAAGGCATGTTTCTCAATGCAGATAAAGAACTCCCTGGCTTTCAGAAGATTCGAATAACTAACACACATATCGTTCTATAAACACATGTTTGGCGCCGCTGCGCTTTTTGGTATGGCGTCGTGCGACGTGTGCATATTAAATAAATTACCCATTTTTGTGTGTCGTCTACATCTTTATGGCATGGGTACGCACATCCACTGAACACCAAAGAGTTAATAATCGCGGCTGCATTGCTGCGTGTGTGGTCGGCCAGTTTTGTAACTTATTTATTTCTTTATCGAAATTCTCACATCGTGCAGGTCGTGAATCCGGATATGTTGAAGATGTTGAATGGGGTGGTTACAAAAACAAGTTGCGTCTTTATTCGTTGGTTTAGTTGTGTGTTTTCTAAGTAAGTACCTCTGGCATAGTTTTTGTAGCATAACAGGTGAGACATGAGTCTGAAAAGAACGACACTCTTTCACAATTTGAGATAATTTAGAGATTTTAATTGATAAAAACCGCTTATTAAAAAAAAAAAATTATTCATTTTGTGAAAGAAGCTACTTCCAACTAATTTTCTAAGTACCTAACAATATTCAGAGTCTTCTTTCTACACCTTACTGTTGTAGTTAAGTAAAGGGTTAATATATTGAGAATTTGTGAAAAGGTACGCAAAAAACTGCCCATTTGATTAAAAAAATCAGAGAAATATGGAAATCCGAATTATATCCGAGAGTTGAAATTATATACACCATCATTTTACTTACATTTGGTGTCTTTGGCATGACATCGTTGAAATAAAAAACAAAAGTGTATCCACCTTTTAAGTAACTTCCAAGATGATTGGCAGGTCTTAAACTAACAAATTGTTGTCCTTCCATAAATTGAAAACTATTTCCGTTTCAAAATCCAAATAGCACTCATATTATTTTTATCATTTTCTACTCCAGCTTCCAGTGTTACTACATTTTCTCCTTTGTTTTCGGAAGTTTATATGGTGTATTTTAAAAGTTCTAAAAATAAGATTGTTAACCGCACTGAAGGGCTTTTTTCGATTTTTTTTTTCAGTAGCTAAAATATGATCCATTTAGTGGCATCAATCTGGAATTGGTTGGAATTCCAGAAATTTCCCTATATTTCCAAAGCGTTTTGAAACGTTTCAGATGCGTTAGCAGTGAGTCCTGCCACATGTCATAGAGAACATAAATTACTTTACTTATCACCAACATTTGCGGCCTGGAACAATAATTTCTAACTGTAAATATGTTGCATGCTGCAGTGGTATATTGTACATTAGTCGCATAACGCTCAGGAATGTTATCAAGTGTTTATTTAATGTGCACATGCAATTTTCTACTAATGATAAACAATCGAAGAAAGCGTTTATTGCTTTATCGCGACATTAAACAAGTTAAAACATGATAATGACTGAATATGCTCCAAGTAGTACCCAAGTACGAAAATAGATATTTTCTGCAATATTTACAAGCGTTGCACATTGTTAAAAAGACGAGTGCAACTCAATGTGTGCTCGGTGCTCTTGAAAATTTCAACTCAACGAAGTTGAATGATGCGGTTCTCTTTCATGCGCATCGCAAGCACATCCAGTTCGTCGGGACATTTCACGTCAATCTCCCTGGTTTGCCGGCGCGAACCTGCGCGTCGGCTGCCTGCTTGGCTGTCAGCCAGGTAAGGGTGTTTCTGGCGGAATAATGGGGTAATCTGATACGACGCAGCGGCTCCCTATTTATATAGCCACACATACGCATGTTCCACGCACGCACACAGTGGCCGAGAGCGTGCTGCAGCGACAGTAGGACCGTACCATTCGCAAACACGACGCAAACACACGGCACACCAACCAAATTCAAACCATTATAGTGAGGCTTAGAACGACCCTTAAATTCTTATCTGACGACGTGCCTCACAGAAAAAGAGCATCGAATACGGTAGGATCCGACGATGTGTCGAAATACAACTACCGTTGAGGAATAGAATACATGCGATTTTTTCCGATAAGTTGTTATTGGAAAATTCGAATTATGTGCACGTTGAGATGTTAGCGTTTGTATGACCTCTTCTAGCAGGTTGCTAAGATATCTTAATATGTTGTCGTGGAAACTATCCCTCAACTGATTCAATTATAGGGTCCACCTCCGCATCGGCACGTGTAGGCTCGCAAACGTAATTAATTACGTGCGTGACGCTCTTGAATCTATTACAAATCATCCTCCACCCTCATGGTTATGTCATCCAATTAATTGGATTCACAGTGAAAAGGAAACATTGATGTGGAGGCCAAACCTGCATCAAATCCAAAACACGTGATAATGATTTAAATGTGTTCGGTAATTTAAAAGTAGATGTTTCTATGAAATTCGTGTATTCTATTGAAGATTATCATCTGCAAGAAAATGCATTATTTCTGTTTACGAGCAATATGCATTGACTGCGTAAGCTTTTTACCTTAATCCCGCTCTTCGAGCGCATGTTGTCTGGAAACACAAAGGAACTATTCAGATGTTTTTGGAATTAGTTGGGTCATGTGGAAAAGTAAAAAGGCCCTGAATACAAATACGCTTTTAATTTGTACCATTTCATAAAAGGTTTTCTAGCAGTCTTCCGTAAAACTTGATTCTTGAGTCAATGACCAGGCCCTTGGTACATTGATGAAGCTCGGGCATGGTGCAATGACAATGCTTCTCAAAAGGAATCCATATGATGGTAGAATGCCGTGGCATGTGTTGAGGTAATCGGCATTTCCGAAAACGTGGGAGATTGCGCTCGCGGACTTAACAATGGCCGCCGCATTGCCGCCCGCAGATGCGAAGCCAAACAAATTCATTCGTCCCGTGACAACAGCGGATATAATGTCGCAAGAGTTCCTTGTTTTTTATTCATGTGCGCATCGCGCCTAGCACGCATACAGGATATTTGTAGTGAAGACTTATTATGACTTCCGCTTTCTTCCCAGCGGAGATATCATGTTCATATGTAAATACGGTATAGTTGATAGCTCACCTGAATTCCATTGTCAGATATTAGTAGTAATAAACTGCTTTTGATGCCTTTAGCATTACAAATGATCCTAATACAATGTAGTGCATTTTCCGAAGCAGCGTCTAGAAATAAAGTCCCACTTGTTTTTGATGTCATGCCGGTGTCAGATACGTAATTATAAATTCCACAGCAATTGAATTTCCTTGAAATGTGATACCGCGCGAAACGGTAGCGTAGCTGCTACCTGTCTGTCCGCCACCGCCTTGGGAGCCGTCCACCACTTCACCGCCTCATTCCCGAAACACCCGCGCACACAAACACCCAGTTGCTATTTGCATAAGCCGCGAATGAATTTCGGTATTCCTAAATTGTTTCGTTTTCACACCCCTTGGGGTATATGCAGCATTATTTCTTCGAAGCGGCGTATTTTATTTTTCTCTATGCAGTGTTTTTTAGCTAGACGCTTTCAAATTGTGGTATTTTAATGCGTTTAATGTGCGGAATGTAACGCGTTGAAATAATAACAAGGAAGCGTCGTAGTGATGCGTCGCCTACGGTTGTTTCATCCCTCGGCGCACGCAGTTGCACCAGGTTCACGCAGCCGCTGTTTATAAAACAAAAACCATCCACGGAGAAGAAACATTTCTGTGTCTGATGATGAAATCCATGCCTTTTTAAGGCTTTCGGCTGGAAAATATATTAAGTTTCACTCAGTAGCTCGTTGAAAGGGGACAATGTTTGGCGATGTGCAGTGCTAACTTTTCATAAGCAATAGTTTTGTATTGAGAATGTGTAGTTTGAAGTTTGAATGGGTTTGAACAAGGCTGTACACGGGGGGCACCTGCCACTTGCCGTTTCGAATTTTTCGCACTTGGCTAGTTTAATCTAGTTTATTGACAAATGGTTCGACTAATTCGTACCAATTTGCTATTCACTATGCCCTCAAGAGATAGACCACAACAAAAGATGTGAAGATGTGAAGACTTCGTACGAAATTTATAAAACTACTCAAATTACTGCTCACTTGGAACAAAAGTGCGTTCGTTGTGTACCAGGTTGAGATCTATGTGCTCTTTTATTTACAATAAATGAAGATGTAAAATAAAGAATTAATTAACAATTCGAAAATGACATCTGAGCTATAAACTCGAATATGCATCAATCGAAAATAAATACAAATGTAGTATTGACATAATTTTAAATTTAACTCAAATATCACAATTTCAAAGGCTATTTGAACTAAAGCATTCAAATTATTAATTAACGCCTAATTTATTTGTAAAGAGCCGTTGAAAAATTGATGATAGTTTACGGTTATCCTTACTTATAAGGGTACAATTATTTGTGCTTGTATTATTGACTCCATCCGTTTTCCTGACTCGAATCAAAACTTTTCTTGTTGTTATTGCATTTTCTCTAGACACCTCCAAAAGTGTCGTAAAGGCTGAATGGTTCCTGTGAAACGTAGATTGTAAGCAAAAACTCTTAAAAAAATCTAATATAATAAGATCCAAAATATTAAGAATCATTCGTTAAGTTAAAAAAAAATTCTGTCATTGTCTCCGTTTATTAATTAAAGGGGATTTATTTTTTTTATTTTCGAAGCGAACTGCAACCATGCTGGATACCGACACCGTATTTGATATCCATTCCATTGTACTGCATCAATTACCAGGGTAGTTACTAGAAGTTGTTGGGATTAAATTCTATAGGAATATATATTATTTTGAATATACCCCTAGCAGGATTTGAACCCGCGTCCCCAGAATATGCATCTCGCTGTCTCTACTACAGTCAAACGGCTTATCGACTAACCTACGGAGCGGGATATTTACTATATTCCCCTCATAATACTAATTTTCCGTACCACATTTACAAGGCAGGGTGTGGAAAATTCGGCGAAACTATTACAATGTACCTTTGACGCGAACTAACTACTACTAAATCCATTAAACCAGATACAAATGTTCAGTTCAATCACCATTCTCGCTTCTATGTAATCGAATACTCCATGAGAAGCGAAACTTTCGTGCAAATCATGATTTATAACTTTTATTTAACCTTGATTCTATGTGATGTACAAGTTTGCAGCATTCTGCTACCCTAATTTTTGCATCACAAGTGTATCAATATGCACATCAATAATTTGGCCAAAAATGCAATATTTCTAGTAGAAATTAATTTCTGGAATATAGCAAGAATGAGTTTTTTGTCCCCATTCAGTTTGGTCCTACATTCGGATACATTTTGGGTATTCTAGAAAAGGCCTCATCAATGTATGGGCAATTGCTAATGTAATTTGATAGTGCACATTGTCGTGTCTACTTCGACACAATAGATCTTCAATAATACATTGTTGTTATAGTCCAAAGTGCCCCACGCCATGCATACCCCACTGTCGATGTTACTTTAGCGAAATACCATTTGTAGTTTATAGATTTTGTCTTAGTTTTTAGGTGGAATGGTAATATGATATGTTTCGCAATTTGTACAGAAATTCAGTTGAAATTTATTTCATTTGTAACGATAAGTGAGGTTTTAGCATGCTCTAGTTGTTTTTACTATTTTCTGTTCATATTATTGCTGGATATTCCGATATTCCGATATTCCAATGTGAAGTGCGAAGCAATTCTCATTAACCGCAACTAATAATACATTTTTACATTATATTTAAAATATTCAATATAAAACTGGTGTTAGGGGGAAATGCAATTAATGTTCCATATCAGATGTTGGCAATCTGCGACCCGTTGCAATTTTTTGTGCGACCTGCCAAATCACCAACATAATTCAAGAAAAAACAATAAACTTATTGGGTGAGCGTGCCGTGTAGGTTAGGTTACAAATTATTGTTTTCTTTGTTTTTTCATCTGTTATGTCGATTTATTTCTTACGCTGCACTTTAGGGCATAAAGATCTATTGTTCTATTAATCAACCTAGAAATAATTTAGTGCTATGTTGAATTTATCTTTTCGAAGAATATTATCTTCATGTGTCAACATTCGGCGTATTAGTTTCATAAATTGGCTATTCTTTGTTTTGGCAAAGCTATAGAAGGGAATACAGCTGTAAAATCACTTGACTTGTGCAGATCGTGTGGACGCATCGCGTGGTCCATCAATTCGAAGAGTACCGAATTTGTGTTACTTTGAGTTATTCGTTACACTTCACCTCATGTGTTGCGCATCAATAAACCTAGAAAATCTTTACCCACGCGAAGGTCACTCTGTCCTGGATCTTTGGAAGTGCAAAAGTTGTTAATTATTTTCGTGTTAGCGTCGCCTGCGTGCCATATTAACAACAGCTACAACAGGTAATGAGAAAGGCATATTATTTTTAAATTGTTAGTAAAATAATTAATGAGAAAAGTCGCGAATTTGCAAAAAGTGGACTTTGGATTATTTTTTATTTTTAAATAAAGCAAGATCAATTTGCATATCCATTACGAGACAAAAGTAAATATGATCAATTTGAATTTCAATTCAGGCAAAATAATATTGATTCTTTGTAAAAATCGTTAGAAGCAGAATTTTTTTTAATTACATTTTTTTAGAAATTAAAGTTCAGCGTTGATCAAAACATCCTTACATAATTCGAGATTAGTTTATTAAAAAATGTATTTTCGTTGCTATTAACGAAATTTGTCCGGAAATTAAAAAAAATCCTTTTATGAATTTTATAATTTTTGTTCTCAGTCATTATTTTTATTATTATATGTTAATGAAAAATATAATTCTTTCTATATTTATTTTTGATCATACGCAAAATCAATGTGCAACTCGCGTAAATTATTTTTGAAAATTGTCCGCCGTCCGATAAATGCTCCCGACCCCCGTTCAATATAATTTACAACAGATTCACCAGTATTGTAAATACCAACTTTTTCAACCATTTACTGCTTAATTTCTTAATTCTCTTACTCGTATAAACAAAATATCCCTGACAGTTTAACAACTACCGACAAGTTCAAAACAGATATCCCTCCCAATTTCCATCCTCAAAGTACTCAAGAACCATTAACTTCTCACATTCGAAAACTTCTAGCCAATTGAATAAAAAAAATTAATAAAAATTATTGTTATTATTTTGTCATTGTTTTGCAAACGATATTATCCCAAAGAGGAATTAATTTTTAAAATAAATATAAGTAAATGATAATTTTTGGCTTAAAATAAAATTAGCATTGAATTACTTATTACCTATATTTCAGTTTTATATTGGTATTTTCATTTGCGTGAGTTGGATTAGAAATATAATAAATAATGTTGGGCTTCTAGATCTACAACATATTTTAAATAGTTATTTCACTAAATTTGTCAATTTTGAGAGTTCTGTGTTTAATTAGTAAAATTTTATTATCATCTTTGAAACGTACTGGAATCACATTATACTGTACCAATTCAGTGAGAATGTTTAAATTACTGAATATGCTCGCAGCAGAATTCAAAGACCCTTCGCTGTCGCTGCTGCAGTTCAGACGCCTTTTAAACTAATTTACGATGCGGCGCGTATCATTTTATTGATCGATGTCATTTCAATTAATTTGCCAGGCACTTACACTAACATCATCGATTTAGACTTTTAACTTAATTCCCAAAAGTATTCTAGTGTGAAATGGCCAAGTTTAATTAACTGTAGGGTGTTTCCACATGCACGTTGGAAGATTGTGGGATTTAAATGCTTTTGAGGTAAACATTTAAGAGCTTATAGTAATTCTCATTGTAAGATAGACAATGTTCACACTGCCTATTTGAATTCATATCTTTTGTGTGTTTATTGCATGCCCTACGGCGTCCATGCAACGACGATTTCGATATCGCGTTACCGCGTACTAGTAGGCTGGATATTATTTCATTCATGCGGTCCGCGGTTTAAGGTGATATTTCTACCGTTTTCCTCCCGGCAGCCTGCCCGTCAACCTCGGCGATTTTTTCCGCTTTGATTGCGCGCATTTCTCTTTGTTTTACGCGGCCACCGTAACGCGCATACATTGCCGTGAGAAAAAAAAAACGAAGCAATGTCCAAGAAAACATGAAACTCAGCGCTTTTTTTTTTACCTCCGACCAAAGCACGTAGAAACCACACTGGCTGTGCCGACGTAGCGAGGCTACTTATTTATGCTGAGTGTTGTTGTTTGTTGTCGGAGGCGCTTGATTTAATTGCTAACGATTACATAATATTCATTTTTGAACGGCACAGCAAAAAAACATGCTCCAGTTATATTTTACAATTTGTGGCGGAGAAGCTTTTTCATGAACAAAATTGGTGCCTTCAATTAGAGAATGCCGCATTGATATAGCATATACTCGTTGAATATGTTCAGTTAAATATCACCCCCCAGAAATATCGTCGTGTGTCCGCTCGGAATGGATTTTACCACTTTATTTGTACACTCTCCAACGTGTTGGTTTAACGGTTCGTCTAAATAGACATATAGTCAACAGTCTGCCATCGGCTGGGGCTCTCATCCAAAACCTGGATGCTCAGCCATATCTTGATATTGATCGAGCCGATGCGGGAAATGGCAGCGCCTTCGCTGACGAGTTTTTCGAATAGCTTACAAACAAAGCCAATATTTGTTGACGAGGGTGAACAATAAAAGCATTTCATTTACCTTACCCTTCTTTCTTTCCTTCTTGTTTTGTGTTCACGTCGATTTCTTGCTGTTCCTGCCGCTCCCGCAGCTCATCCGCAACGGGAAGCCCATCCCACATAGGTACGCGCCAAGTTCACACCCATCGTAGTTGAAAATCATCTCTGTGGCAAGGATGCAAAGGACGAATCTTCCTTGAGCTACGCACATTCGGCACCTTCCACCATTGCTACCTGTGCGAAACGGTCCCGCCCAGTGCTCTCCCACTGCACGGGCAAGGTGGTGGAAGGGAGGCCGATATTCGCTGACGGACGGCGGCGTAGTGGGGATCTAATCTATAAGCGCGTCGACGATGAGCTCCTCGAATTGTCATGGCAACAGCGCGCAGTTTGCTGCAATAAAATAACTTTTAGCAAGGCGAAAGCACGACTTGAATGTGTGTGCGTTGTTATTTCGTCCGTTTCACCTCACCTCCGCCGAGGAAATTGCTGAAAAACGATTAAATGGAATGAATAAAAACGCTCGACATCCGTGGGAAATTGAATTGTGCAATTTTGCAGAAAAGAAAATAAGCAACTAGAATATTTAATCGGTTTGCAAATGTGCTAATTTATCGAATTACGCTGTGCACCGAGAATAAGTGAGTCAAAAACTATGTAATGGACTAACAGACCATTTTTGCAAACATTCCTTCAAGGTAGATGAAAAGCGTAATGTTATGCCGAAAGTGTAAATTGTCGCAAATAAATAATACCTTGCGGCAGGATCGTGCAATATCTCCCGCGTACAAAGTTTACTCCTAACGCGAACCGGGCTCAGGTTTCCCCAGGAGATGCTGCCATGCAACGTCATTGAAATTCGCGTCCGATACGATCCAAACGCGCGCCCGTAATTCCTGCACGCCCGTCGCCACCATCATTCTGTTATTTGCGGCCATTGCTGAGGCATTTGCATAAACAGGTTACCTCAATATAAATTGATGCTGAAGTCTACTTGCCTATGTGACAAGTGGGAGGAAATGGATGGTCCATGAAAAATTACATGTAAGGCCAAGATAAAAAAGGCATAATTGATTGCTAAGGCTTGAAAACAAGGAAACTAGGAGTTCCTCTAGGATTATGAACTGCTGATAAGATGATTGTATCGTAAGAAATTGTATCAATCATGTTCACTTAATAGATTTATTTATCTTTATTTATCATAACATCAGGATTAGGATAGGACAAGATAGTATAATTAATAAATATTGCATATTAACTTTAATTAATTTTTAAATATTTATTTTCGAATCAAAACTAACAAAGTCATTATGACACTTTTCCAGCTCCCTCTAAATCCTCAATGGCATAAGACGAAGGTGCGCATTTTTGGTAGAAATAAAATTACTGATCCAAATTAGTCTAGGAACATCCGCAGCTTCTGAAGAAAGCTTGCGAGCCAAGCTGCTCATTAGTGTGGGTTGACTTGCGGTTTTTTCGAGGGGTGACAAAAATGAAATAAGAAGCAAGGTGTCGCGTATCATCTCTGCATATTTTCATATCATAAACTTCTCTTCCAGAGTGTGCGCACACGCTAGAGCCAAATTCGATTCATTAGGGAACCGCGGAACGTGCGCTTCAGACCTGGAACAATCTGTCTTAGTTTGCAACTTTATAACTACCCCTAGACACGTTCCAACTGAAGGTCACATCCTGAATATGGATATGATAAATATTGTTATCATTTTTTTTAATTCGACATTCTTGAATAATAAGTAAAAGCTTGCACACACTGAGGAGAATTTACACGCCAAATAAACTAATAAAAATAGTCGAAAATGGCGCGCGGTTGGTCGAAGACGTAAAAACAATTAAAATGCCATGGCGTAAAATGATGAGTATATGGTTTGTGGACACAACGGCCAGCTTTGTGCTGCTGTTGCCATCTTTGCTGGTTTCACAATTTCTTTTCGTACCCGAACGTGTTTAATCTTTACGACTTGTAACGCGATAGTCGCGTGGCACACCAACTAGTTAGCGCGCTAACCAGCTAAACGCATCCGAGAAGCACCATCCACATCGCCACCCGGCCTCCCGTGCATCCCGACAACCACGTTCTCAGCAGTAATTTTCATTTCAGTTGCATTTATGAGGCATGGATTTTTTTACCTAGATTTCAACCCGTTTTTCACAATAAAATACCGCATTAACAATAAAAACATATCGCGAATAAATTCAAGAAATTCTCGTAAGATTTAATCCTTTTTAGAACCCTTTTCGTGGTCACTTTATAATTCTTGCTTGCTTTTTTTTACCTATGACCTATGGTTTTTATTGTGTGCAATAAATAAAATGTTTTACCTTGGATTTACCTCAAAATGTCACAGATTCGTATTTTTCTTGTACAATGAAAGAAACAGCTTACCTCTTTTTACCCAGGAGGGTAAAAATAGGGCATGTGGTGAAGAAATATTCTATTAATTTTGAGAATTTATTGAAGGACAAGAAGGTTATTCAAAAAAAAGATCTGTACCATGCCGTCCGGTTGGTAAAAAGAGAAACTTGTTTAAATGATAAATAACTGCTTCATTTACTTGGATACAATACTGCCAATGTTGCTTCTATTTGAAAATCTAATGATACTTGTACGGATGCACAATTGTTCTGGGTACAAATTGGGTAATAAATAAATAGTATTGGTGGTTGAGGGTGGTCCGGAATTATGTCATTATGTTCATATAACTTAACTGTTTCGGTTTGTTCTTGCTTTCTTGAGTAATGCGTTAAAAAGAATAAAATTTACTTTGCGACAATTTACTATCAATTTATAACGTCATATATACTGATGATGGCAACAAGTCGAAAACGTTTTGTAAATATCTAAGTAGTGGTAAAGTTAAATTATATCAACATACTAAGTAAAGTTCATATTCATTGCACAATAAATTCACAAACAGTTCTTCATGTAATATTCCTAATTAATAGTTTATGAAGTATTAAAAAATGTATTATAATTTTCAATTACAATGAGTTAGAACAAAGTAATTACTATTTTGAAGCTTTCAACTAGAGATTTTCTCTTAAGTATTTTATACACAGAAACATAAATATTCCTGAGTTATCCTACTTTGGTCTCTATTCAATTGAAAGTCTATTTTTTAAGGTCAAAAACCCTTTTCATTTTTTACCTGTGTTTGCCCGCGGCCAACCGCATTTTCAAATGTTTAATTTATTTGCTTGCGAAACGCACCAAATAGACGACCCCATACTAAAAATTGTGTCATTTAAGTAAAAATCTTTAAAATGCCCTTAACTTTCAGATGACGCATGTTTAACCAGGTATTTCGAGAAATCTTGACGGAGCGGCACAAGCAACCCTTTTCACCCTTTTCCTTCCGGTAACTCAAAATATATTTAAATTTTCTCTATGAATTTAAGTTGAAACGGGTTAAAAATACCTAGTTTGGCAAGAATTACCTGAAAGCTGGCACGATTTAACTCGTTTTGACCTATTTAATAGAACACGTATTTTTGAGGGGATTTTGAAGAATAAATTTGTACTGGTTTGTGCAATTGATTTTAATTATATTGCTTTCAAATAGCCAAATTCTCACGGTTAAAGAAAATTGATGGGAGAAGCTTTAGGATAAATAAAATCATTTTTGGTGAATTAATTTGCATAATACAATATTAACATCAATTACACTATTTTATGTGTGGTTAGTAGCACCATAATTTGAAAAGTGAATATTAAACACTTCGTGACCACACTCAACGATACTTTTTTGAAAACGAATTTTGTATTGATTACGATTTGAAATATCCAATAAAGCCAACTTCATTACTTTTAATTTGTATTTATGGAATGACGGTTATATCAACAAATCTCGCCATTTCTACAAAAACATTTTGATAAAATAATCCTTAAGTAGCATAGGCATATTTAAATAAAGGAATGATCGTATAAATTTCTTTCATCAAGAATTGCTGCATGTTATTTTTCAGCAAAATTGTGCAATTTTAATCTTATCTCATCGTTCCAATACATCCCACATCTCTCATATCTTCTCTAGGAGGTGTTATATCGTCACGCGTTTGCGGCGTAGCATATTTATGCCTCCCCGCGGTTGACACGTGCTCGTCGTAAAAAGTATCGTGTGTCCCTGATAATTACAATAACTTAAAAATGGATAAAATTACACTATCTCCAAAACGCATCCGAATGCTGATCGCGTGATGTGTGCTTGTTTTAGGCGCCTCTATCTGTCCTATCATTATTTATATCTTTTTATCCCCAAACACTCGGGAATATGTAAAACGAGCAGGAATGCGTACGTTTGAAATTAAGTCAAATGCAGTCAACTGATTCATCCACGGTGGTGTTTGTTACACTTGGGGACGCATTTAGAGCGGCATCTCGACTGTGAAAGGGTTAACGAGTTGGTGCCATTGTAACTTATAAGGTGCTTTATAGTTCCTGTTTAGAACTGTGGTTTATTAAGAAAAACATCAAAGAGGAAGTGTCGTAAAATGAAAGCTGATCGTTTCAACACCAACAAAAAAATGCCTTCGACATTCTTAATTCTAAGCTTGAAAATGTCCGATTTTAGATGATATCCCTGTTGGCTTCATTAATTTCAGAACATCTTGTTCTCTGACTTGATAACAACCGCTTGAAGTGATCATCTGTAATAAGTCCGAATCCGTTTCAATTAAGTGCCACACATTGCGCTTTTCGTTCGATTTGCCTGCTCCCTGGGGCCACTTGAAGTGCAAGTCGAGGGTTCATTATTCCAACACTCCCCTTGTTAGGTCGTCGCCCGCGCGCGTCACCAGCTCAAATTACGTTGAAACAACGTGCGGCAGAGCATTGTTCGCGAAAAAGATGCGCATCCGATTTACTCCCATGTGGCCAAACACCCTACGACACACTCAAACCAAATATTATTCATTGTTATTAGGCCTGAACTTTGCTTCAGCCTGAAGCTGGCAATGCCCCTAACTGCGGCAGCTACAAATAACACTATTATGGATGAGTAGATTCGAAGCATATTCACGCATATTGTGCAGCCAAAGTAAGTGATTTTCCTCGTCGGAAGTATTTAAAGTGAACAGTTCTAGTGTCATTGACCAACCATCATCATCAACTGTGTGGTTGGGTGAGTCAAAAATAAGCACTTGTATGCAAGTGTGGTGTCCATGACGATTTTTTTTTCGACGTATATGCGTAATACATGTGATAATTAGGTTGTGTTAATGACTGCTATCGATCCTCCCATTCCCTAGAGATGACCATATGCTGAAAACAACAGTTTATGACAATTTCTTTACACTTGTTGTTCTTGTACTAGCATCGAGTGCTGAAAATACAAGCCGAGTACTGAGCAAACTTTTGCTTACTTTGAAAGGGTAAATAAAAATCATCCGGAAGAAAATGCATCCTGATGCTCTGAAATTCCAATGGTTTTCAGTTACAAACACCAATACATACTAATTCATACCAAAATACTACGACTGCATTGCAAAGATTTTCGATAAACTACTATTGAATACTATGCGTAAAGCCAGTTTCCAATCAAATGCTTGATCCCTTCCTAGATTTTATCAACTAGACTGCCTATCCTCTTCAGGTACACTCTTTACAAAAAAAAAAAAAAAAAAGATCACTTGATAAGTGATGAAAATACCGGAGTAGATATCATCGAATCTTGCAAATTTAGAATAAGCTTTTTCTACACGGACATTGTATTGTCCGCTGTCTGATAAGAAATAGTTGATTTAACCAACCACCAGATGGAAACCAATTTCGAAGACACGAATGCCTAAAAACGCGCCCTGCGCATTTCTACCACTCCCTTTTCTCCCTCGCACTCACATAGCACCACGAATGCCCTTACTCTGTTGCACATACCAACCACTGAAGTCTTGCGCTGATGCTGTCTCGACACAACGCACACATCTATCCCTCAGTAACGTGCCTACACAATTCACTCACACGCTTGGATTTGGAATCGGAGCCGGAGGCTCGGAAAGCATCAGCGATTCAGTCGGTCCGACGCCGCTGGCGGGTTTGAGTCGAGTGCAAGCCGCTTGAAGTGCCCGCTTTCGAAGCTATCGATCAGCGTTATCAGACTTTCACGCCCGTTTGCGAATTTGATACCCTTTCACTGATAGCACCAATGTTCCGACGTGCGCCTATTTAATTTGTGCTACCGATTATAAGCGAGTGACTATTGCTCTAATCCGTTATGGCATTGATTTGGCGGGACGTTACATTACATTAACACCATTAACCCAAGTTTTCAAAGTGTTTTCTTTAGATTGTGATTGAGGATATTTGTGGGGTGCTTAAGGGACACAAGTTAATACTGGGTTTTGATTGCATTTATGACTCTGGCGTTCATTATTGAGCGATTCGTTAAGTGCACAGTTGTTGCGGTGCCGACGGGTGCCGAAAAATGGTGACTTTAATGCCATACAATTACATTAACCCAAACGGCAATCAAACACGATGCACAATGATCGAAAAAATGTGCGAACCCAAGGTAATATATTGCATTCGTTTATAAACATCATAATATTCTTAATGGACTTGTGCGTTATCAATTGCTTCAATTTCAGCAAGCCATCAACTACAACGTTCTACTTTCTTGTTACAGGTGAAAAGAAGCAGAATAGACACATCATCCGACAGTACCGATAGAGATCGGTAAGTACATTATAATGATGCCTTGTAGCAGAGTGTTCGTTTTAATGTAAGTAATTGCGCTTCAAAGAATTTGAATGAAGCTGTTTAAAGATGCCATTTTGTCGGCATTCTGTGATACAAACATATTGTCACACCTAAACTGATTTGGAGCGGGATGTTCTTTGTGAATACAATTTTCGGATGGTATCATCAAAAACATTCTTTACAACCACTTTATTCTGTTTCCCTTCACACATCTTTAGCGTGTGAGTGGATTCTTGTATTGAGCAAGATATCTTCATTGAATACATTAATTTTTGTTTTTGCTTTGGGGTCTACATTAATTATTTTATGAGGTGGCGGAGAGAACGATGGCTTAGTCAACAAGTAGTAAAATATTTTAGATATGGAACGCGTCGCAAACAAGAGTCGCGCCGGGAATGCGGTGGAATTTGCATCGAATGCATTTAACTTGCTTGTTCTCGTTTAAATTCGATACTAATTTAACTTGTTGAATCTTTCTAATGAACTTGTAGTAATATAAATTTACAATAACCGTATATTATAAATTTATATAACATGCAAACAGAAATACTTTTGCTTGTTGTTGTGAGTTGTTTCCGGCAGACAATCAAATGCGTGTTATAAATAATTGAAGAAGAATGTTCTAAATAGTAAGTAATTCTTGTATATTCATAATCGAATCTTCAATTTATTTGAGACTTCAATTTAAGTCTGCGTTTAAGCCGGATCAACAATATTTCCTCTTCCTGTCTTCATACTCGTGCATTTGATTTAGTTTGGACTAGCATTTAACAAATCTATTCCACAATAAATAATAAAACTATCGTTTAGAAACAATTGAGAAAACTAATTAATGGGTTATGCATTTGACAATAGATTCTTAAACAAATTAGGAGTTCTTTATCACAAATCTTCTATAGAACAAACTGTATGTTGTCACTTAAATTTAAGATCATTATGATTAGTAGTTTTCAGCTACAAGTGTGTGTGGAGTTATAAAATGTGATAATTCAAGATTCAATCATCCTTGTTTAGGGTCAGTCATTCTGTTAATGATACTTTGAAATAATTCACTCAATTATGCTGGTCTCCAGTATAATTTTTAATTGCTACATAATTATACTTGCCACTACAACAACAAGTATCAATTAACACCTCGTCTGGAAAGTGTAGTGCTTTCGAAGCCATGTTCATCGATGATGCGCAGTGCAGTGCATTGATTTAAATCTGTGCAACATAGAAATCAAATTAATTATCTCATGATCTCTTCATGTTTGTTTTACTTCGAATCATTCTGTGCTTTCCTCGTTCTCTAACAGATTGAACACACACACCCTTGGTTTTACGCTGCGCGTGTTATTGCGCCTTATTTAACAAAATTTTATGTCTGCTGGAACATCATAAAACAAGCAAGACCATAGCCGTACATCCACTTAAAGCAACGTTTTCCAACAAATCGTTCACTACGCTCGTTGGTGAGATGTTATCGGCGCACATGGTGGAGGAATGTGTCTCTTGCCGGAGTGCGACGGACACGCGGGTCTGATATTTACCTCCTTCGCCGGAATGGCAGATTGGTTAGCGTCGTATTCCCTCTGCACCTTGTCCACAATGCTTGCGGCAACACAACTCGAGAAGTCTGTCCACTTCTCACACAAAGTATACAAATTGTGTTCTGTCACATATTGTTCTTGGCTGGAAAAAGTCTACGAGTGCAATAACACTCATATATTTGCTTAATGTTGTTAATTAATTGTATTTATTTTTCGCTAATTTATCATGAACGTGACTCAATTATTTTTACGCTAATCAACAAAAGCGCTGATCTTACAGAAGACTACTACTTACAATGGGATATATAGTTGGGCGAAGAATTATTTCCTTGCGTCAACTTGTTTGCAAGAACAAAGATTAGTTATAATAATTTTTAATGTGCTATTTGTGCCCTTAACACGTGCATCTACTAAACCACTCATTTTATTGGTCGTTTTGTGCAATGTTCGATTTAAGATTACAGAATCCATCAATTTAGTTGAAAACTGTTAAATATCAGCAAGTTGCTAAAATTATTGGCTTACTATTTTTACGAGCACAGCATTCTTATTATCATTCTACAGATTCCTACAAAGTGGAGTTGTCTATGAATTTGTCATAAAATCTTCACTATCGTTCTTATACACAAATGTTGTTACTAAAAGCGAGTAACTGTAATAAATACATGCACATTGATTAGTTTTATTGATCCGCACCGAATTACGACGAGAATAAAATGTATAAAGCACATAAAACCGTACTCAAAGTACGAAGGTAATAAAATTAACTCAACTTTCTCCCAGTGAAATACATCATCGTTCGTACATATTATTAATTCAATGAAATTGTGTGGAAATAACTCTAAAATCTACACAGTTTAATCCCATTTACGAATCGGAATCAAATGCACTTCTAACTTACTCAAGCACACAAACTGAATGTGTGGGCGTCTCGAATAGGTCGCGTAGTCACGAGGTGCATTAGTTTCTTCAATTTTTCAAATCAAACCTGTGTGCGGAACTTTTCTTCTGCAGCAGGAATCTACGGTTTCAAAATTACCCAAATGCAGTTGATACTTGAATGTGAAGGCGCCGGGTGTAAATCAAACTTGACAATCTTTCGTAAAACACAGAACCTCTGCTGGAGTATTACTTTTACAATTCTATTAGGATTATATTAGCAGAGTGTGGATGTGAGTGGACATTAAAATGTGTGAGTCATGTCCGAAATGTGTGTAATATGTTCAGAGGTGTTGTCATAAAGGTATCGTAAATTTAAGTCATTATTGCGGCCACCTAGGTGTACCTGCAGAGTCCACGATCATTCATCAAACCTTGCAGATGCTTTCTGTCATATCGTCACATCCGTATAAACCTACAATTTGTTGCTGTTTAGGCCCACGCATAATGGTTTACGCGAAACTATTGCGATTTATTGTCCGTGTCGCTACAAGAATGAAAATGACTGAATGACCCATCTTGTTGTAATGTTGTCTTGTTCTTCGGCCCTCATGACCGGTAGTTGGTAGTCGAAGAGGCGCTTCGAATCGTTTAGTGTCACATAATTTACACGCTTACAATGGATCGGAACAGAGCAGCGTCGGGGGTTCCTTCACAGTTCTTCTCACAAAGCGACCTCCTCGTGTGCACAATGAAAGGCCGCTCGTGAGGGAAGAAAAGGACATCCTCTTGACGTGCTCATCTAGTGTAGATGAAGTGCACATGTGCATTTGACAGGCAAAATCAAAATACTAGGAACACCCGAAGAAGTCTCATGACAATCGACAAAGAACTTCCTACATCCTGCCCTTTTTTCTAACTTGCATCCATCTCATTGTGCAAAGGTTTATCCTTTGCTGCCAATTTCGTTTATTAAGTATTTATTCGGTTGTTGGTATATTATCGAGAAGTCCATCACGGATTGAGGAGTAAAGATGCGACGCAGGATTAACCTGAAAAGTTAATGGAAATTCTAGTGTAGCCGTAAAAATTGAAATCTACTGATTTTCAACATAGATATTATTTCCAATGGGAATCTTTTGTAGAGTTGTGATATTTTTGATGTGCAATAAAATTGATACGTCTCGAGCGTCTCCGTACGCTCACGCGTTAAAATATTTTGAATTTCTAACTTTAATGGGCTTTTAATTTATTTTACTCGTGATTGAAATCTGACGGGAATTGAATCATCAGATTTTAACTTTTAACAAACTAACACTAAATACGTATACCTGACTTACACGTATTTTCGTTTTTCCCTTTTAATTGCGGCTAAAGTTTTGTCTGGACCTTACAACAACAATGCGAAGAATTGCTGTGTGGCATTTCAGTATTTGACCAGTTTGTTGGTCTGTCACTTGACTTATTGAGCGTTTTATCGCAAGCGTTGTGGGAGTTCGTGACAACTGACCGAAGCATTAATTATGTTTTTAATGGAGCGATATATTTGTCGTTTTTTTTTTCTCGCCTATTGGTTTTTCGTGATGCCGAGCGTTGCATGTGGTGCTAATATGCCAGAACCAAATGGAATTTAAATGCGAACGCGAATATTTTGTAAACGTGACGCGGCGAGACGACGGGACCATTTTGGCGCTGCTTAACCTCGTCGGCTTCCTGACTTGGGACACCACATTCAGCAATCGTCGCGTGTGAACGGCATAAACAAACACATCTTAGCAGTTTACGCTCAATTCGTTTATTGTTCAATTTGCAAGCGCGCCATCACGCTCCACTAGCATCTTCCCGCGCAAGCGATTCAAAGAACTGCCATGTTTCCCGTCGCGCAATTGCAAATCGCGCCACGCATTTGGGCGCTTTACTGGAATCATGAGGCGCGCGTCAGGCAAGCGCGAAATGAAATAAAGATTCCATGAAAAGTAATCAAAATTTCTTCAATAAATTCACGTATTAAAACGAAATTCGACGCATAATAACGAGCGCAGTTTACGACACCCGAAAAGTCATAAAATAACGATTCCTGCAAGGAGAAGGCGCGCACGCCCGAGCGAGCTTATTGCGTATTGCGCACACGAATCGTACCAACCTCCCCAACGCCACCAATAAGCGGCAATAACCAAGCATCACCAATAAATTTCAATTAAATTTTATTAGCTAGCCTGTAAGTCGAACCGCCGTTGAGCAGCGCGATTTGCGTTGGTTATCACTGTAGATTATTTCATTCTTTGTAAATTGGAGTGAATCTACATCAGTTTTTTAAATTAAGCGAAAATTCATAAAAAAAAACCTAAAAAAAAAAGAACGCGTTTACAATAATGGAAGGTGAAGGTATCGGGGACGTGTTTAGCAACACTCATGCACTTTGAAGGAAGTCGTCAAAATTTAATTGCTTCAATTTCTCACCATACTTACATTCTCCTTCTGTCCGATTCATAAACGGGCAATTCAGGGAATTTTATTTTTAGAAAATTCAATTTTCTATTTGCTATTTGAACTGATTTGACTTGATCGGAACCTCTGAAACATAGACAGGCGCACAGCCGCCAGCCAATATGAATTGATGAGTTTATGCCTCAACTAGTATAATGCGTAATTAAAAATGGCGGCACATTATCTGTCAAAATGGAGATTTAGCGTTTGCATCAGCTGCGTGCTTACTTCCTAATTGTACGCTGTTTACATTTGAGGTGTGCGCCGTTTACATGAGGAGTGTATTTAAATTTTCAACGCTTGCAAAACGCTCAACTTGGACTGCGAGTGAAAAAGCGCAATAAAAATCCACGATCAAGCGAAACAAGCTGTTTGCAAGCTGGTCGTATTTTCTCTGGCGATGCTTGCGAGTAATGTGTCGGCCGTTTAGTTTGAAAGAAAGATTGTGGCTCGTAAAACATCATTGAACGTTTTCAAACTATAAATATAAACAGTTTGTAACTTTGCGCGCAGCAAACATTTCAATGCTTCCAGCGGCTACATCGGAAATCATTTTCATATTCATTTAAAGCTCATTTCGTAATTAGTAACTTCTCAAAGGTCGTTCAAGCATTTGAACCTCTTTAAATATAATGAATTTTCGCGATTAAACATTGCCGTTGGACATTAATTTGTTGATCAAATCTAATGTCACATTGATACAAAGTGGTGCTTCATACGACAAATAACCTACACGCTGCTCCTTCTCGTGGTCATTGCGGCGAAGAGGCGTGGCGTGGTGATTATCCTGGAACATCTCGACTATTTTCCATCGTCCACGCTACGCGAGGTAGTCTCCGGTACTCGTGAACGAAGAAATACGCGTGAGCGCAAACCAAGATAATAAAACAAGGTGATGGTAGGTGGCCTGGCAGCGGGGCACGCCGCGGGCCCGGAGGTCCGACGTGTTATGTGACAAAACAACCATAACGAATTGATCAAGATTAGGTTCCGTGTTTTTAATTGTTCACTCGACCAAAATTTTTCTTTCATGAAATATACTGCCCTTCTTTGATGAAATTCATGTTGCTCTCAGACGCTGGCCGCGCGCGACCGCGGTTTCGGGTTGTTTCACCCGTCGAACATCTCATTTTCTCCTCGCTTCCTGAACCTATAACGTAGCGATGTCGTCCTCATCGACGTCGGCGTTCATCTCTCACGTCGAAAATGTTCAACGTTTTGATTTACGCTCCATCGACACTGATTTCTCGTTGACGGACGCAAGCTGACCGAGCGCATCGTGCGCATCGTGCGCGGCCTCTATCTGCATTGGCAACCGATGCGTTCAAGTGTTAATATTCGATATGAAATTGGTTTACTGAATTGTAACAAGTCGAACAAAAGAGCACTGAAAATTTTGTTCTAGACGCACTTTGTGTGAACGACTTTACGTTATCTAGAATTTATCAAGGTATTAAAATTTTAATTATAGCTGACAAGATTTTTCACTCATTGGGTAGGTTTTCTGGTTTAATTCCTCCGATTTACACCGGCACTACACTGTTAGTAAACACAGCAGGTTGTTGCTTAAAGCTGTGAAAACACAACAAGTGTCAAGACTCGAGCGTAAACGTTCAGCTTCTTTTTCCAGCGTGTCCACACGTACAATTAATTTATGTGCGCGCCCACATCTCCGTCTCTTTCTCATTTGCACGCGGAATTTTCAGCGAATTGTGCTTTGTCCTTTTTTACGTTTGCCGTTGCTCTCTGTGCCAGGGACGCCGATTTGGCTTGAAGCGCAGTGTTTTTATTTTTTTCATGGCCCATAATTAAATAAAGAGTGCCACCTAGCCACGCTGCCATAATTTCATCACGTTCCCTTCCGAAATGCGACGCAGACAAAGATGTAAAGCGGCAAGCATTTGGTATGCACATGTTTGTCGTCCTGAACGTTCACGAGCGCCACAATCTTCCGTGCTTGGCATGCCGCATTTCATTTCATTATTTTCGCCCTTTACAATTCCTACGAACTGGGATGCTGGCTGGTGTTTGGCCCGGAGGACTTTTTGCTACTCTTGTAGGAATGACCGAGGAAAAACAAACCGAGTGTTTTTATTCAAATGCGACTAAATGTGCCTGCCAGCGTCGGCAAGCAAGAAATGTTTAGCTGCTGTAACAGACGTGTGACTGACTAAATGACACGTTGTTTGAGAAACTGGTGCATTGGGTGCAGTGCTTCTTTCTTACATTTATTTTTTATGTTCCAGCTTGTCGGCACTGTTAGGCACATTTAGTTAAATAAATAAATTGATAACTTCTTATTCACGCCCTAGATTGACAGATTTACTTCGATTCTTGACACATACAAATAAATAATTAACATAGAGCGTCCTAATTGCGATATGAATAAAAGTGGACTCTAAGGCGGTGGGAGGAGAGGGTTGGTCGATTGGATTTATTAACGTCTTGGTCGTTGATCGCTGCTATCTTGTATCTACAGCAGTTTTCGAAATGCTATCATTTTGTCTTGATCTTCCTACAATTTACATCGCTGCTTGACTTGGCTAACTAATGGACCTGCCTGGCAATGGCAAGGCGACAAAACACTTTCAAGATAAAACCATCGAATTACACAGGGGAAAACAGAAATGATGTCCAGAAGTGTCACATAAATTAGCAATCATAAAATAATCTCCCTACATTAAAATCTATGACTTAATGTTTCTATCAAGATATTCGGAAACGTTCTGCTAAAACCTGTCCTGTTTGAGTTCTTTACCTCAAACCATTTCCAATTCATTCACTTGGCTTTTTTCTGATTTATGTACGCTTGGTTTGAAATGTTGTCTTTATGAGGAATGATTTTATATCTCTACACCTTTCCTCTGCAGTGTGGCAGCTGACACAACATGCAGTCCACAAAGTGCACACTCGTCAACATGCGGTAGTCCACCAGCGACGGCAGCAAATCAACAATTGAACGATTTATCTCAAAGGACAACGCCAGGCACGACAACGTGCATCAACACCTCTTCGCACCTGCCTCCTCCCTGGTCCTTGGTTGATGGCGTTAAAAGCGAGATGCGTAGTCCAGGCCTTGGTGATCATGAAGTGAACACGCTTCAACAAGAAGCCAACTTTTACAACACCATTGAACTTGGTTCTAGCGCTTATGATAAGGATTATTCGCAGTCTTATTCACAAGCACATCAATATTACAACAGGTAATATCTTCAATTGCCATTCAAATTGAAAACGCAACCATCGCTGTTATACGTACATGACTTAATTTACCACTTATTAACCGGATTTCTTTTGTTTTTGCAGCATGCAACAAACATACGGCACATCCAGTCCTACAACTGCTTCGCCTTACATGAACACAATGGCATCGCCGTTCTACAATTCACCGACATATCCATACACACCACTGAGTACCACCGGCAGAGGCCTGAATCCGAGCTGTAAGACGGCCACCAGCTACTTGTCGTCGCCTTACACATCGCCGGCGTCGCCCTTTCAGTCTGCAGGACAATGCGGGCAATATTCACATTACACCGGATACTCCTCTACGCCAGCGTCCACGTTCTCTCAAGGATTTCCAGCCCAAGTAAGTGTTTGACTATATTGTAATACGATTGCTACGCATGCGGGCGTGCTGCATGATAATAATTAACATTGCTGTCTTACCTTTGTGACTTCCAGGACTATTCCAATTATGGCCCATACTCTAGCGAGGGGCAGGGTGGGCAATACGGATCCAGTTATTATGCTGCTCAAAGCTACTCTCCATATGTGAGCTCTCCAAGTAGTAGTGGTAGTATTGGAGCGACGTCAACTTATCAGTTAACAGGGACGACATTACCCGGTAAATTGTAATTTATCATTAGTTACAAATAGTTTAATGTTTTAATTACTTAATGTTTGGAAACAAGTGAATTTCAAACGAAACGCTGCGCATGCGTTGTGGAGCCTGATGGACCGGCATGCTCATCAGATTTTCGTACATAACCTCTTAATTTTCGGGATAGTTTGTTGTGAATCTTTGCTTTGTTTGAACAATGCTTTACTGATATTATTGTTGAAGTTGTATCAATGCTATGCCCATATAGTGACACTAGTAGCGGTGAAGATGAAGGTTTTCTTCTTAATATATAATAATAATTGGATTATAATAGTCACTTGTTGATTTGCAGAAAGTCCATCAAATGGTGTCACTCTTGGTGAAAGTCCTATTTCCCCCTTGAAAGGAGATACATCACGACGTTCGCGGGAAGCAAGCAGTGCACTAGGTAGCGAGACTAGGGGTCCTAGGGGCAGGGGCCGGCGAACTAATACAGTTTCACCAAGTGTGCCAGAACTTACCACTGACAGGGTATTCATCTGGGATTTGGATGAGACTATCATTATCTTCCACAGTTTATTAACTGGTAGTTATGCAACTAAATACCAAAAAGTAAGAATATGCCAACTTAGTAATAGATAAGTAGTGAAATATTATTCAATATACATTTATTGTATTTTAGGAAGTTCAAAGTATTGTTCAGCTTGGGTTTCGTATGGAGGAAATGGTGTTTAATCTAGCAGATACACACTTTTTTTTTAATGACATTGAAGATTGTGATCAAGTGCATATAGATGATGTGTCCTCAGATGACAATGGCCAAGATTTATCCAATTACAATTTCAGTAACGACGGTTTTCGATCTGCGGGCAGCGGAAGTGGAAACTTGTGTCTGGCGACAGGCGTGCGTGGAGGTGTAGATTGGATGAGAAAGTTGGCGTTTAGATATAGAAAGATTAAGCATACGTATAACAATTACAGAAATAGGTATGTTACATAGACATGGGGAATATTAGAGTTGGAGATTATGTGAAGTCATGTTTTTAGTGTTGGTGGTTTGCTAGGACCAGCAAAAAGAGAACAATGGCTACAATTACGATCAGAAATAGAAACATCCACAGACAACTGGTTGACTCTTGCCACAAAATGTCTAACCTTGATAAACTCGCGAAGTAATTGTGTTAACGTTTTGGTTACTACAACGCAACTTGTTCCAGCATTGGCAAAAGTTCTATTGTTTGGTCTAGGAAATGTGTTCCCGATTGATAATATTTATTCAGCTACCAAAATAGGTATGTTTGAGCTGATCTTATGGAAAGTATTTTGTTTTGCTCATTGCATTTGTTCTTGGTTTGCAGGGAAGGAGAGTTGTTTTGAAAGGATTGTTACTCGTTTTGGTAAGAAGTGCACCTATGTCGTAATTGGTGATGGACAAGATGAAGAAGCTGCAGCTAAGGCACTAACGTTTCCATTCTGGCGGATAACAAGCCACAGCGAAATTGCAGCACTGTACAACGCGTTAGATTTGGACTTTTTATGATTGATTCGAATTGAAACGAACAAACATATGTTCTGCTTATCGTGCAAATGGAAATCGAACAAATTAATTAGCAAAAGCAGACGTAACATTGTGCAAGATTTTATATTGATTTTAGTTAAAGTTGCGATTAACATGTATTTATTTGTATATAAAATAGCGAATTTGTAATTATTGACAAAGCAACTACGTTAAGAGGTTTTTAATTATTGGTGTATTTCTACTGGAGAGAGAGTTGATATTCCTTAGCTTTTGACTTGCTATGCACCGGAAATACGAGAGAATTTGTGCCAATTATGATGCACAAGTTATCTAATATTTTTTTTTCAAGTGATGGTCGTTACTTTTTTAGACTCGCAGATTTGGAATTTAATGGCTAATATTTGAAGCAAGCAAAAATACAATGTAAATAACAAATTGCTCACTACTTAATGGATGGCGTTCACATGAGTTCAGATATACTTCAAGGACGGTTATATTTGTTTGAGACTAAGTTACTATGCAATCTTGTATTATAGATATAGTCTAATATAAATTTATGATAATTCAATGATAATATGGAAGGTATTACATTCTTGTAAGTGTATAATTATAAAAGAATACGTACATTATTGTTACATTTATCTACAGCCATTTTGTTTTCAAAATATTTTCTTTGGGAATTTTCTTGCTTTCGGATCTAGTGCACCCATCTCTTGCGCGTCTCGGTGCACGCTCTATTTTCTTTCTGGATTAACACGCTTTCAACACACGCCTTAATTCAATCGATGTCCTTCTCTCACATCCTAAACATTGAGACCTAACACGCGTCTCTGATTAGTGCTGTACTTTCTACCCTGTTGTTTTTTCGGTTATGCGTCGTCTTGGCGAAAATGTGTAAATGTGTCCTATGACAAATTATTTTGTGATAATTTTGTTTATACGAGAATTCATATTGTTGAAAATTTGCACTATAACACTTACTTAAAATTGATTGGTAAAACGTTTTCGGCATGTTGCCTTC
>JAODIE010000012.1:2099549-2140769 GCA_027575565.1 Diploeciton nevermanni
CCGTATCTCTCGAATATGTACCTCGCTGTCACTGCTACAGTCAGACGGCTTACCGACTGCGCTACGGAGCGGGGCAAATATTAATTAATTACAACCGAGTTAAATAGAAATGCATTCAAATAAAAACATAATAAAAAAAATAGTTTTGGAAAATATGCTTTAGGCGGAAAACTATTAAGACTAGATGAACGTCAGGTACCACGCTTTATATCCAAAGAGTTACTGTGTCAATTATTATTAATTAATGATGCCTGACTTAATAAGAGCTGCTTCAAAATATAGATCAAAGATGAATTTTATAAATTTCATGAATTTTACATTATAAATGTATATATGTTTAAAATAAAGTCACAACCAAAATTAAAAAACAAACGAAAGCCTTCATAAAAATTTTGAGAAAACAGTTTTCTCAGCACATCATAAATAATTAGTCAAGTGCGGCTAATCTCCTATCGATCGGAAAAATGGCTTTGAATTTGTTGCACAGTGTAAATACAAGTTACTGAACTATGGTTATTACTGAAATAACAAAAAAAGTAAATATCCCATCCTAACTGAGCTCTCGCCCGTCACAAATTCGAGGAATAGAAACTGAAATAATGCAATAGTGGTTTAAAATGTCATAAAAAATAATTTTCGTTTATTCATATAAAAATATTTTGCATACAACAAAATACAGAACTAAACTATTATACTCTATACTAAACTGCAATGCAACATCAAACATATTTAGTTTCGTCTAATTTGGTATGAATTTTTGGTATAACACATCAGCCTCATCATCACCAACTATTTCGTTGTGTTATAATCGTTTAAACTGATATTATTTAAATAAAATTGGCAAGATTTCCAGTAAATAGAGACCGGTAAATGTATAAATAAAATTAAACTTCTAACAAACTAGAATATAACCAATACTCTAACAGCACTTTCTGTGAACTTCCCCGTGTGCTATTGACGTGATGCTTCCTCCAGGTTCTTCAATCCATCCGATATCAGTAGCTTTCAATTGACTTGATCGAGCGATGAGAGCATCCGCGTCACCTTCGTAGACTTTCATGGTGTTGGCTTCGCCTTGTGCGCATGATTTAAGAAGGCCTTGCGCTATATGTTCAAAAATTTGTCCGACTCCCTGAAAAAAAATCAACTTCTACGTGATATATTCCAACATACGAATAATTATATTTACCGAATCTTCTTTTGCAGATGTTTCGTAATATGCAGCACCTAAGGAATTTGCAAATTGAAAACCTTCATTCCTGGTCACTTCTCTTAGTTCTACTAAATCCAACTTAGTTGCTACAACACAAAGCACCATCTTTTCTGTGACATTCCTTTGCAGTTCACGTGCCCACATCCGAAGATTCTCAAAGGATTCAATCCGTGTCAGATCAAACGCCAATATTCCAGCATTGGCATTGCGATAAAATAAGGGAGTTAATGCTTTGAAACGTTCCTGGCCGGCAGTATCCCAAATCTATAACATAAAAATACAAAAGTCCATAAGTAAAAAGAAATAACAACCTTAAAAAATCTGACATGTCAATTGTTACTTATACTAAATACAAAATATGTGTATTAATTGAGGTATTACTTATTAATGCTCCAATACATGTTTCGTTTTTAATAGAAGGGTGAAATAGTTTACTTCAATGAAACTATATTTACCACCCAAAAGTGTATTGTAAATAAGTGCATTATAAATAATTCATAGCAAACTTATGCTTTATTCACGAATATCGTAAAGTACTAGAAATACTCAGAAATTTAAGTTATGAAGTCTTAAGAGCAAATTATTACGATTTGTACGGCGATTCGATGAAATTAAGAGCTCGTTGATCACGACGATGCACTTAAGTTGTCTCCGGTGCACTGAATTTGTGACTGCCACAATTTTAACCCGACTGTTTCCTACTGGGTCGCAAATATTTTATGTTCTAACAGGCGCGGAACGCGAAGGCAACGCGCCACTGCGCAGTTTTATTGATGGCGGTGCTCCAATAACTTTGGTCGTTTTAAATCTAGTTTATGCATAATTGGACGCCTACAACTTACTTTATTGCATTTACCGTAGCAAATTTAGTATATTACAACTTGTCTGAAACGAAAAGTTATTTGTAGGATATAAAATGGATGGAAATTATTTCATCATTTCTTATTCCTCGTTGTAATAATTTTTTTATGCAAATATACATACGTTTAGTTTTACTAAAATGTCATCGTGCACCTGCAGTTTGCAGGGCGTGAAAATAGCACCGATTGTGGGTTGAGTCACTTCTTGAAAAATATTTTTTGCATATCTGAGTACAATGCTAGTTTTTCCAACATCTGAAAATTTCAAAAAACGGTTTAGTTATTTTTTGATAAAACAAGAATGTCCAAATTAAATCATGATCATTTATTCTCACAAATGGTATTTATCCTTTACATTCACTATAATCACTGGTGATATCAGTGCTTGCAAAAAGTTTACATAAATAATATTCCAAGGGAACATGACTCAGTGTCCATCTGATAAATTATTCATTCTGTTTAAGTGTTTTGTGGTACTACTACATTAAAATGTGATTAATCATTTATTAACCCGTAATGTAAAATATTAAAGTGATAATGTGATCTTATATTTAGCGTACTTACTTTGGTCACCCACCACAATTACTTTTCCAACAACAACTTTCATAATCGTGCTGTATCATAAATAAATATCAAAATGTTCATAAGGTTGTTTAAACTTGTTTCATTTATTACGGTGCGTCGAACAAAGCCGTAATTATAACATTGCAATCACGTAGAATTTATCACATAGCGCTGTTTTCATCGCGAACGACGAGTGAGAACGCGCTGAAGTGTTTACTCGACCGTCCAGGTGATTTTCGACTAAAGCTACGAATGTCAGCTGGGAGCAGATTGCTAAAGTGACTTGTGGCGCCATCGAAGAACTCTATTCAAACCAGTAACTCCTTCTGAGATACTGCTCGCGGCAAATAGAGGCCGCACCATGCCTGATCTAGACTTAGCATTCAATTTGAAAACTTTGAATTTCCTGAAAATTAATGCTAAAATACATTTATATTCTTTATATTTTATTTAGATATTATAGAAGAAACATTCCGAAACCGTTTAATTTATAAATAATATGTATGTGCCAATAAACGTTTATTATATTACAATGAAATGACAGACACTTAAATGCATTGGGTTTATAATTTATCTCATCAAACTCAACCCTTTTGTAGTCAAGTTTCGGGTGTAGACCGTCGTGGTGTATGACTTGTGAGCGTACTGCAACCACATCGGTCATAGACTGACACCGTACTTAACTTCCCACCACTGGCCGCTCAGCTGCACTGTTTTTCTGTTCGGTAAGATGCAGACAGAGTGGTTGGTGAGGATTTAACCCGCGACCCACTGACTCGTAAGCCAAAGCTCCGTCAAGTAAGCTACCGAGACGGTTAGGCTAATAATTATTGATTATTATTTATTATTGGATTATGATGTTTTCAATCAACAAAAATGATTATGGCGCAGATAAAATGTAGCTTAATATATTTTGATACCTATGATATAACTGTTATTCTGATTTGTTTTTAATGCAAAGCACTTCTTTAGTCAATCGCAGAGAAGTCGAGCTTTATACGAAACTATATTCATTTGTATTTGAGTGAGTTTCTGTATTTAACCTAAACCACTTCCTCGCAGACTAACTTAAAGAAAATAATATTCTAGTCGCAGAGGATTCTCCGATTGGTGGCAAGAGTGTCGTTAGTTTTAATGGCCGCGCTAATGAAACAATCCGGCGTAGCAATTATGAGAAATGACACATTTCGCTGGCGGATGGCCGTCCCGAGGCGCTCGTAACGTAGGAGAGGTTTTTCCTTGATGTGAGTGTGACATCGGTGCAAAAGCAAGTAGCGGCAAGAGCCACAAGAGCTAAATTAAACCGACCTCTGCTCGCTGCAGTCGGAAACGGAAATGAGTACGATCTCTACTTTATTATATTTCAACTTGCCTATAGTATTTCTCTGCCTACACCAAGTGGGCAATTTAATCTGCATAATATTAAAATGCGTCAAGTGTCTCGGAACGCGTCAAACGAGCCTAAATTAAGTAATTTTCAGACGTTTTTCCACAAGCAAAATAGAAAGAAGTTTATTTCAGATTTATTATCAAAGGAATTATTTTTAAATATTTTAGAGTATTCTTGAGTGTGGTTACGAAGTGTTTAACATTCATTAGTTTGATAAAACTTTACTATGACGCTAACTTAATATTCATTTGTGTAACGTTTTCGGCATCTTATCTTCTTCTGTATATTGAAGTAAGTGTTATAGTTTTATCAACAGTTTATATATTTGTTATTTAAATAACGGTTGCCCCCGCTCCGTAGCGCAGTCGGCAAGCCGTCTGACTGTAGCAGTGACAATAAGGTGCGTTATCGAGGAACACAGGTTGTTCAAGTCCTGCTGGGGGTATGTTCAATACAATAATTGCTAATAACCCTAGTAATTATTGTTGAATGGTGCCAGAATAAATTTCCTTTGTACTGTTTTTTTGAGGTGAGATAATCATAATTATTATAATTAAATTAATAGGGAGCGTACTGTCACCTATACTAGTAGACACCTATAAATGTTAATGAATTAAATTAAATTCATTAATCTAAAACTGATTAATAGATTTAATATGAAATGATTATGCCGTAACAATATTCATAAATAACGAGAAATTAAAACCTTTCTCGTATATATACCGGTTTGAATACGAAAAACTCAAAGTGTCAGTGACGTTCTGTTCGCTCTGCTTTGTTGATTGCAAATAGTATTTCACTTAATGATGCTAATCAAATATCAAAAAAATGCATTGAAAATCGTGAAATTAAGAGATAAGTTCTAAAATCTATTTAGATTTAAAACAATCAATAAATTTTTAAAATATTTTTTGCATCAAACAGTTTTGTGTTTGGTTGATAAGAAAATAAATTCATCGAAACAGCATACAATCATTACATGTTTGTTTCCTCTCTGCCGCTTTGTGGAATAACAAACACTGCGCTTTCCTCCGCTTGCTTTGAATGCACATTGTGTCTCTTGAGAATGCACCGCCTGGCTATGATTACCGTTAAACCACAATGTTAATTACCGCCATAACGCCGATGGCAAGGCGAACCCCCGATATGAATACAGACTACATATAATTAGAAGCACTTGCGATCTATTCGTCTATCATTCCAACCACGTTTCTGAGTTGCTCCCGCTTTCAAATTAATTGTCCTCCAGCACAAGGATCCGACATTCGAAAATGTAGATGTTTTGTTATTAGTGCAACTTATATATGATTCGATAGGAAAATATATTCATTTGAAGTATTGAAAGTAATATGTAATTTACTACGTCTATGACATTGACTAAGTGGAGGAAATTTGCAAGAAAAAAGCAGACTAATGGGCAATCTCGCTGGAGAACGCTTTAACTGCTCATACAACGAATGGTTTAGGCGTGCGTCGGGCGCGCGCAAAAATCATTAATGCCATTTAATCTAAGCCAATTGCGAGGGCGTTAACAATGGTGCGCCGCGTTTGGCACCGAGAGAATGGCGTCGTAAAAAGTGCTGATTGTTCATTTAACTTTAATTAGCAGCCGATGAAATTAGCTTTTATGTCTCCCCGGAGTGCTAAACTTTCCTCGAAAACATACCGTGCCGACTGCTGGATATGCTACCCAATACACCATGCTTGTAAGAAATATCTTTCCAGAGAAAATACTATTTATTGCTTATTATTATGTGTTATAAAATGTTACAATATATTTTTAAAATTATGTGCTGTGGCCATTTTCTAAAGTAGTAAGTTAAGCAGCAAACGAACAAATATTGAGGCACTGCAGGATTCTGGCTGCCATTAGCGCTACATACTACCTGAACGACGCAATTAGCTGAGACCGAAACAAAAGCGTCGAGAGTGCGTCCTTTTTATTCCCATCGCTTTTGCCACAGTCCCATTCGTCACGTTGGTCTTTTTGCTCGTCCTTCGTTTATTTCGTTACATTAATCACAACGATAGCGCGCATTGCGCTTCCACAAAAACAATCAACACTTATCCAAACAGCACCAACTATAATCCTCTTTAAAACGAGCCACGCTCATCATTTAAAACTCTATATACTTGTTTATTTTAAATCTGTAACCTAATCCAATATGTGGAACATTATCATAATGCTTGCAATAAGCGCAACATAGGTAAAAGTGTCGAAAGATTGTCTTTCGTTCTCGCTCTCTCAGTTTTTGACTTGTTTTTTGCACACTAAGAGCGCAGCGGGCGAGAGTGCGCCCCCGACGATCATTTATCTCCAGCCGTCGGGTTGAGTTGAGTGGGGTGGCGTTACCGCCACTGCCGCCGTCGCTTTTCCTTCCCGCACACCACTAGCTCACTCTCTTACACGCGCGGCCACTGCTACAAACCGGCGCAGTACACTTTTAATTAACAGAGCTAAATCGTTTAATGTGTCCCCAGACATTACTTTAATCTGGTGCTAATTATAACATCCCTTCCACGCGCCACCACCGGCTGTCCCACCGAGCCGCCTTTTGCGCTACCCCAGCTGCTTCGCGTCTTCCTCTGCTCGATAGGACGGGGCTACTGCAGATCGCCTGGCTTCAACATTTTCCGAATTTGAAAATTTGCATTTAGGTTTTTATTTTCCAAGCAAAAAATTAACATTGGGATTTAACAATAGAATATCCATGCTAAATATTTATTAATATTTCGAGTATTGTTCAGTGTGGTTACGAAGTGGTTACTTTTAGACACTTGCCAATAATGTTATAGCATGTGACTAAAAGTAAGTGTTATAGTGAACTTTTATAACATATTAATATTTCTATATGGCAATCAAGTGATTGCCATGAACATTTTTTGTAAAACATTAAATTTATCGAGTTAAATGATTTGAGCTTACACGTTCTTGATTTTCCATAGTTCGGCGTATATCGTTTACTCAACATAATTAATTTAAATTTCCTGCATTAGGTTAATTAGCAAATTTGTAATCTTAATTAAGAAATGCCTAAATTTAAAAAAATGCAACAATTATTTTTCTAAATGTTTGTTTTTGTAAATGTATGTTCAGTTTGATGCATAACTTCAAGTAAATAATTTTTGAAATTATCGTAATTTGCAATGTAAAGTATAATTTTTCTTCATTTTATTGTCGTATAAATTATAAAATTCTACCTTCTTGAATCTTACAAAGTAATTACAACAAATTGATTAGGTGAATAAAATTTAACTATAACACTTACTTAATTTTATTTTTGAAACGTTTTCGGCTTGTTGCCTTCTTCAGTATGAATTTATTTTGCACTTTGTTTGCAAAGGTTGGGTAGAAGTGATCGACTGTTTCTTTTGCCGAGTATTATCTACTACTAAATTCTTCAGATTCTGAACAAGACAACAAGCTGAAAACATTATAACAAGTCAATATTAGTAAATGTTATAGTGAATATTAAACACTTTGTGACAACATTCAACGCTATTCACAACAAATTGTTAAAATACGCAAAATGATTACAAAATCAACATTTAAAATATTGCAAATTCTAAGCTGTGGTTTCCTCCTCGATTACTATTCATTTCTGTAGATAATTTACGACTAAAATGACTATTACTAACTTATATGAAAAATCACTAAAATATTGTTGCTAGTTATTGAAATAAATCATTTTTACATAAAATGTGCTGGTTTGTTTTGAATTATGTATTTAAACGTCATTTATGTTTATATTGTGATATCCACTAATGTACCAATTGAATCTGAGCGAATCTAATCAGTTTAATTAAGTGCACCATGCGCTACAAAAGCTGCATGAGATAATATTTGCAATGGCAGGTTATTTACTCGCTAATACTTGTTAATAAGTGTTAATACGCGCCATTATTCGCGACACGTAAACCTACACTCAAATTCGGAGTGAACCCTAAAAAATACTTTCGGTTTATTTCGTGCGCAAATAAGGCACGCGGAGAGTGCGGGTGGATAAAATCAATTTCTAATATCAACACGTTCGTATACAGTAGAGAAAACTCGCGTCGGCAAACAATTAGCTTACACATGTCACAAATTGTACGCAATCCGTAATCTTATCACCGTATTATACTTCTGTGCTAATATTGATGGTAATATGTTATTTCTTTATTGATATTGCAACCGCACCATTTGGTTTATATAATAAATAAATTATTGGTGGATTGATTCGACTGAGTTCTAAGAAGGCATTATTTCAAAATTTCTCTTCAAGAAAGAAAAAAGTTAATCGGTTTGACGGTTTTTGTTCATCGATATTAAGACAAGTATTGCAATTACATAGACATTAGTACTTATTAAATATGAGATATTACTAAATATTTAAAAACTACGATGTTATTTTAACAGCACCGTAGAATAATATAAATTCTTGTCAATATTGTCTGATCACATACGGGCTCATTTAAAAATCTAGCATGAATGCATTTTTAGGTGATGCGTGTTGTCCAATGTGCCATGTGCTAGAAATAAACAAACAGAAAGAGTGACTCTTGAGCACGTTCACGGCAACACTAACCAAAGAAACAGACGGAAGCTTCTAACCAGCCACAAAATGCGTTCTTAATACGAAGACACAATGACTGTTTAAGTTGTTTTATGCTATAACAGCAAAAGTGTATGTTCTACTAAAATTAAAATAACTTAAAACTAATATTATCTTTGGGTGGACATAACGAGTGCACCTAGAGCAACACATATCACTTTGAAATCTGCCAGCGAACCTGATTATTATCATCTCTTACATCTAACTAAGTCTCCCTAAGTTTAAATTTCAATCGACAATAAATAGTAGGATCAATAGCAAATGTAATAGAACTACTCGCAAATTGCACTATGAGTATCTATCGCAGCTTGCTCCATGTTGCGAATGTGTGCAGACGATTTAGAGTGAAAAACGAAATGTCATCCGATCAGTTGTAATATGTTATTTTCAATTAGCTAGCCAATTGTTTTTTGCACGGTTGGTGCAATTAGCACTCGGTTTTTTCATTTGACATTCGATTCCGGTAGCAGATACGTGGGGAAAAGTTTAATTTTGTTTTGTAGCCAACTAGCTGGTCGACGATGGAAAACGATCGTCGATCACGGCTAATACCGAAAAACGCTTCAAGCCAGTAATTGAGTACAGCAATTTTAACCATTTAGATGATTTTAATTTACGTGCGCATTCATTGTCAGAACATGAAATTTGCAAACTGGAACGGTATTTTTTGTTTAAAAATTGCTTCAATTATAACCAATTCATTTAGCAAAAAGCCACAAGAAACCATGCCACTATTATCTTTTACAAAAATATTCTATAGTTACTTTAGTTTCAGCATTGTAATTTAAATATAGTGAGATTTGAAATAAATAAGTTATAGGCACGGTTTTAAATTCTGCTGGAGATATATTCATTATATATTCTCTCAGAATTCAGCCCCAAAAACTGCTAATAACCCTGGTAGTTAATGCAGTAATCGGCCCGGTTTTAGTATGCTCCAAAAAGAACAACAAACAAGTCACAAAATGGAAAAACTGCTCGAGAAAACATTCTAAACTTCTCAAAACAAAACTCATTACCTCTTGTTTCAATAAATCTATTAATTTGAAATTATTTGTTGCATGATAAGATAAGTGACGTAGTCGAAAAAATTACAAACCAAATTTATTATGCTGATAAAATTTTACTATAACACTTACTTTTAGTCACTTGCTAGGACGTTTTAGGCATGTTGCCTTCTTCAGTATGATAATATTTTGTGATTGTTTCCGATTTATATAGTTTCTAGATTAGTTCTGTTGAATGGAGGGTGGTCGGTTGTTTCTTCTATCGGGGATGGGTATTTTGGAGATTATGAGATTAGTCTTAAGAGTTTAAAGATTGTTCGGAAGTGTGACTGGGTGTACTCATTAAGGAGTTTTGGGTTATTTAGTTTATGTTTGTTATTGTCTGTTTATAATATTGTTGGTGTTGTATCTATGTTGTTACCTGCGTGTGAATATTTAATTAACTGGTTAGCAAAGAGAGACTAATAAGTTTGGGTATCTTTGAGAGCGCGCATGAGTTCTTTGTGCCTAATTTGAAAATTTCTGTTGGTTTTTCCTATGTAAATGGATGGACAAGAGTTGCAAGTTAGTTTGTAGATACCGTTAGATTTGTGGATATTAAGAAGGTTTAATGAATTAGTGAGTTTCTGAAATATATAGTGTTTGTCCTGTATGCAATTTTAAAGTTTAATTTTCTAAATATTTTTGTAATCTTTTAAATGTTGTTGTCAGTGTAGGCAAATGTAAGGTATTTTCCGTCTTGGGACATTTGCGAGATATTTTGGATTTTGATTCTGTGTTTTATTGTGTTGTATATTTTGACTATTTCCCTTATTTTGAATTCGTTTTCTATTGCTATGTTTTTGATTTTATTGAATTGTGTGTGTGTGTTAAGAAGGCGATAGAATGTAAATCTGAAGTATACTGTGGTTCAAGGTTATTTTGTTTGTATTTTATATGCTGGCGCGGATGTGTAGTTAATCATTGGACGGATAGGAATATTGTTTTTATGAAGTTTGGGTAGTGCATTGAGGATTGGTGGTTGAGGGTTTTGGTTTATAAGTTGACATAACGAATCTTAAACACTTCGTAACCACACTCAACCATACACTAAACCAAATTTATTTAAGCCTCTATTGATAGTTGAGTAAAATTTATTTTTAATTAAACTGATCACGCTCAGCAATAAACTAAAGCTATTTTTTAATTACAAATTATGTGTTCTTTTATTACAAATATTCTTAACAACAATGTTTTCTATTAAAACTTTAATTTAATTCTAATCTACTGGTTATAGTTTATTGACAAATACTTGTGCAATTCGTTCATACCTAAAATTAAAATTTTTTTTAGTAGGAATGTAATATACTAAACGTTTAGTGTATTGTTGAGTGTGGTTACGAAGTGTTTAAGTATGAATCATACTGAAGAAGGCAACTTGCCGAAAACGTTCTACCAAGTGAATTAAAGTAAGTGTTATAGTGAAATTTTATCAACATAATGAATACTAAACGTTGTAAGTGACATAAATTTAGATAATCATAAAAGCAAATTATATAAAAACAAAAAATGTTGAAAACATTTCATTCATAAAATATAAACTTAAAGTAAGTATATCTTTGTACAATGAATATCAGACACTTTGTAAAGAAAATCAACAAAACAATTTGATATTCTAGTATATCTAAACTGATTCTTTTTTCTCACTCACATAAAACTAAAAGCAATGTAAACCCATTTATTTTTTATAATTTTATAATTTTTAATGCGATAACTTGTCGTGTGAAATTGAAATTAATTTACAAATGATGACGAACAACAGTGATAATAACAATAACGCTCACTGATCACCGCCAAATTACTTAATTATTAGGCGTCCATCTCTCGCCATCATCCAGCTAATTAAAAACACTCACTGATCGCATATTGCATTGTTTGCGTAAAACAAGCGCGCATTAATGCAAATCCCAAACAAATATACAGAGCGATAGCAAACTAACTAACCTCACTATAAATAATATCTATATCACAATAAAAATAATACTATGTAAATAAACAACGTATTGTTTAATAGCAATTATGGCATTTACATAAAACATTAAATTATGTTTAAGACCCGTATATTATTTTTATTGTTCTCACTCATGTCATATTATCATGATCATCGGCAATGGTAGCAAACGAGAGAATCAATTAAAATAATTTCAATGTGACATATGGACGATCGGACTGGTGCGGTGGGATCGCCGACAGTCAACAATCAATCACCTACCGAATGCGTGTGCCCACGGCTGCAATCCGCTAAGCCAAACATTTGCCACTTGCACTTCGCAAACGAAGCTATCACGCACACTACATGATTCTCTCCACTCCATCGATGGGATAATTGATAAAGTGCATTTTAATGCAACTTATTTGATTTTAATACACACGCCAGCATGCGATTATCTAAACATTGCGACGTGTCGCATCAATGAGCAATATTTGGACATTGATTTTAGGAGATGATATAATCTGACTTGCAACTATAGCAATTGATAGTAGAAGCTAAAAAATAATAATTATTTCATCGTTTAAATTTTGTTTAAATCCTTATATCTTTTGTGTTTCTAAAAGATAATAAAATGTGGAAAACATAATAATGACTTTAACCTATTCTTAAGTATTTACACCTTTTTAGATATTTCTTCTTAGCACGGCAATTCTGACAAAACTGACCAAATCACACAATTAATAAATTATGCAAACAATATTTCACGGTCATTAAGAGTGTTATCACAATTCAAGTGAATTATGAACTTCTACAACGATCAATTTATGCTATATTTAATGTAATCTGTTACCAACATCTAAAAAGGTTCAATTATATTTATATGATTCAAATAATATCATAATCCTTGTTGTATTCAGAGTATTGTTGAGTATGGTTACAAAGTATATAATATTTTCGGCATGTTGTCTTCTTTAGTTTAAAATTTGTTTAAGATTTTAAGAGTGAGAATGGTTTTAAACAAATTTTATACTGAAGAAGGCAACATGCGGAATTTTGCTAAGTATTATTATATTTCTTAATATCTAGTGCCTGCATTAATTGAATTTTAACCGATTATAGGAAGTTATATTATCTGTCAACTAAATAATATGTTGCACAATCGAAGTAACATGCACAACTTAATAATACTACACAATACATTCAAGATAAATTTACGTCAAAAAGTAATACACTTGAAATCGTCAGCTGACTTTTTATTAATTTCCTCACTCTAAATCTTCTCGATCCGAGATGCAAACACAACATACAATATAATTACATCTTAATTACCGCGATAATCGTAATCAGCACTCGAGATGAAATCAATCAGATATCTATAGATGATTTAGTCACGTAATTACACCTTGAAACTGGAGTTTTACAACAGCGCATGCGATTGCTTGTCATTACGTGCTGTTCTTAATGCGGTCTCGTGTGAATATGTGCGTGTGCGTCTAAACACATGTCACGTCATTATTGCGCTTGTTTGCAATTCATTAAGTCGGACGCAAAGCGGCTAATTAACAAACTAATTTGTTGACTGGCGGCGGACGTGAAGATGTCGGCACGGCGTGCGCGATTCGATCGGAAATCGATGAATGCCTGCGTCAACAGATTAACTCATCATTAAGCGCGCAATGCGCAGCCAGCTACCTGGATGCAATCTGTGAGGAGCATGCAGTGCTTTCGAGATGGCTAATGGATTGCAAACATACTTCACGCCACGATGAAGGTATTTTTTTAAGATGCCGTAGAAATGAATAACATTGAGTATAGACTTAAATAATGAGTCGTGAATACATAAGATTGATTCATAATGAATATTCAGTTATGGAAATACTAATTTATTCGTTAACTAATCAATAAAAAATTGTTTACTTACCTTGTCACATGAAGGAAAAGTGCAATTTGTCAGTCAGTCAAAAACAGTCGGTAATTATTTTTTTTTAATTTTATAATTTTCATAACAATAATTCTATTAACTTTATTTTTCTAATAATTTTAATAATTCTGTCACTGTATTACCCATATCAATCTTCAAGTTTTTGATTGAAACAAAAAGTGAAAACAAGTTTAAATTTTTAACTTTCAATTGAAACTTTTACCTCATCTTGAAATATTAATATTTTGAAGTTTTGTATCCCTTCACACTTAAACTTTCCAAAATTCGTTTTAAAATATTGGATTGAAAATCATAACTTCTTTAAAACCTGTCAAAACAGAGTGTATAGTAAACGGTTTAAATCAACCCCCGCATAGGGTGAACCACCTTCGCCATCCTCCCTGCCGGGCCGTATGGCGAGGGCGGAGCGTTTGTAAGTCGCCCGCCAATTGCGTGGCCGCCTCGCACATTGCACCGCGCACCACTCGTCGCGCGCGCACTACCCTCGCGCGCCCCGCGCGTAATGTACACCGTGTCTAATGTTGCTGTAATGTCAGATATTATTAGGATAATACTTTTCGAATCGTTTAGTCCATCGACGCCACTCGCGTTGGTCGTTCCGCACGATTTCGACACCTCAAGCCAAGTCAAAAATCAACAACCACAAACGAGAGTGGCACAGCATAAAAAAACAAACTGATAAACACTAAATAAATGTTTGCAATTACATAATAGATAATTGTTCACATTGAATTAGTAACAAAAAATTAATGGTTTATAAAAATTAAGCAAGTGACTTACTTGGGTGCTAAAGTGAATTGTGATGAAAAGTGTAAAAGTTGAAAGCATCTCCTATGAGGACATCAGTCGTATTGACGACTATCAATCTAAGCCGATAAATATGGACACAAAACTGCAGGAGAAGAAAGGCTCCTTTTGTATAGATGCTCTCTTGCGACGTGATAGGGATGAACGTGCTCCTAGTCCAGTGGACACTACATCGCGCAGTGCGTCACCGACGTCTTCGACACGGAGTCGCAGTCCGCCGATATCACCCGGGAGCGAAGAGATACCGCCGTCGCATTTTGTGCCGCGACCGGGCCTGCTCTCACATGTCTATCCTGCTAACGGTGGTAGCGCGTTCTTTGGCTACCCGGGACACCAGCAGCCACCGCACCATTCACAGCAAGCGTCGGCGTTTCATCACCATAGCCTTGAGAATGGGATGAAGCTGCCGTTTCAGAATGCCACCGCCGGATACAACCAACTGCATCAAATGCAACTCGAGTTCTTGGCGACACGGATGTGGCCGATGGGCAGGTTACCAGATCTATCAGGTAGGGCAAATATTTATTTACTTAGAATAAGCTATGATCACATAAAACGAGTACTCAAAATTGCAAATTGTTTGTGCTTGAAGATAGAAAAAACTGCTTCGTTCGTTTTATGGCAATAATATCGAGTAATATCTGTAATGATCGTGGGGATTCCTCAATGTTTTAATTTTATTGACATATTAACTTTAACGCCAACGACTCATTTGTTATTGTTGTGACTGTTATTCCGTCTTCGCCTACTATAAGTGCTATTGTAGACTTTTATGATTCCTTACAAGTGTAATATTTACAATATATAAACAAAACTTTTTATTACTTCCAGTCGAATAAAAAATACATTTTGCAACTATCTATTCCCTCTATTATTCGATCAAATCGTCTTATATTTAGTCCTCACAATAAAACTTACGTCCCCATTTTTTTCTTATTCTTTAAACACACTGTCAATATTTGACGTTTTTTAAGTTTAGTTCCTATAGCAATTATTTATAAATAAACATTTACAATTCCCATTTTAGCTCTTACAATTATGATTTTTAAAAATGCAAAAATTAATATTTCTTTTTTCTTGTTTGCAAAGTTATAGCACATCTTTGTTTTTCTATTATTAATAGTTTAAATTTGGTTTCAACTCTTTGCACCCCAATGTTGGTCGCTTAAAATTGGTTTGAGCGGTCAGGTTACTGTTTTAAATATATATCAATAATAAAATAATTTAAATTTTCACTATTTATTTAATCGAATATATGTTTGCATTTAATACGTGACGTAACAAATAGAATGCCAGCTTAACATTCATTAATTGCCTGCTCACTAGCAACTAATCACATTGACTAAACATAACAACGAGCCCAAATCAATTAGAAGTGTTGGCAAGCGTGCGACGCGTGCCCTCTCAAAATCCATCAACGAATTGATGCGAATTAGTGCAAAATGTCGTAAAGCACCCCCTCACTGCACGCATCTCAGTTCTTCCCTTCCAATCTGCACGAGCATCATTGCAGCAACGTGTGGTTTGACCGCATTCGATTTGAGCGCGACCAGCGACGAGACTAAAGCCCCGAATCGCCCATAAATTATCGGTTTAATTGTCGGCTTTGCCGCTCTCGGCTTTTAGCACCTAAGGGTTGCTTTATTCGCGGCAAACGATTTGCAGAAGAGGAAGAAAGTAATCTGTTGCAAGGAAACTTTCCGAGCGCGGAACAAGTTGAACAAAAGATCGGATTAAAATCGTAAAAGATAAATATGAAAACTTTCCGCGTTCTGAGATGGCACAACTGCCAACGACGAATAACGAGCTATAAACTTTGGGGGCGAGCGGGAAAGTCTACAGGCGAGTGTGGAAACAGGTACTGCGATATCAGATTGGTATCCGGGTTTGTCGTAAATCACGCCTGGAGCGAACGATCATCGGAAGGAATGTTTTAAAGCCCTCCAGTGCCAACCGAGGCGCGTGGTGCTTTCATTGCTCATTGATATATTGAGGTTATGTGCACGCTCGCACGTTCAATGCTTACAAATGACGCTGATGAGTCTGGAGAAACCTAACCCGGCTGGATATTCTCTCAATCCACCAGTTCAGATAAGCAAGTAGGAAATTGTTTCAAAATCGTGAATGTCAACCGTTGTCGGAAGAGTTACAAATTGCGTAAAAATGATTTTAAAATATGTGAATTGAGTGTGAAGTTAATATGCAGATTTGTCACGCAAAATGTCGGTATCTCCACCCATCGTCGAGAAGACGGAGTGCGCGCAGCAAGCGAGCTGCTGATTGCAAAGACAAACAAAGAGCTCTGACGAGGTACCTTTTGCTTACTACGTAAGCTTCATAATGCTAAAGTGTGCGTTGAAGGGATGCTGCGTTCATCCAACTCCATAACGTTGAGAAGATTTGCTCAGGAAATCGACGCTGTTATCACTGGCCAACGAGGTAAAACTCGACGATTGTAAATTAGGCTGGTAAACACAGTCTAACATGATCATCACTGCATTAGATCGCTTTTGAACTGATCGGAAAATTCTACATCGTCAATAATGTATACGCTTTCATTTATATTTTTAACATTTATCGGTGCACACGTATTCAATTTGTTTCAATTTTGCCATTGCATAGCCTATCTTTGATTGCACTATAACAACCTTTATCTACCATTGTTAACTCCCATTGTCTCTATCGTCGTTCGTCTTTGACTCTTCCGCTGTTGACTTTGCTCATCCAAACGCACCCACGCCCTGAGCTCCTACTGCTGCTGCTCCTCTGCAATTAGCTAACTCGATTTGGGAGATCCCTTTCGTGCGGATCTGTTCGCAATGTGTTGTCAATGTTTTGCGCGGATGGTTTTTTATTGCCTTAACGAAGTCCTAAACGGATTACAGGGCACCGGCGACATGTCGACAAGCGCCATGAGTGCCCACTGTGCAGTGTTGTGTTTTTTGTGATGATGGTGATGATGAAAATTCCACGCGCGTTCAGCAATGGCTCGCTTGAAGCAGTACTGGGCGCTTGATTAGCACCGTTTTTACGCGACTGGGTGGAGATTTGCTTATGAACCAACGTTGCTGGCATGCACACTTAAAAACTCAAATTTAAACTCCAGTATAGCTGGAAGAAACTTATAAAGGTTCGAAATTATAAACTGTAATCAAAAATACTTTCATAGAATTATTAAATTAAATTTCTAAAGTTTTATTCAAATATACAAACCACGAATGTTCAACTGAGATATAACTGTTAATAAAGTACTTCAGGTTCTACATAGGAAAATGTAAATTATTTGCATTTTATTTATATTACAGATATTTATAGTTTAAATGTTCAAGAAAACAAAAAAGGATTACTTCCTTGTTACAAATAAAACAAAGTTGCACTAGCGATAATTTAAAAATTACGAGAATAATTTCTTAAATGTTGCTTTTCAATTCTTCTTTTATTTAAACTAATGTCTTAGTTTAATTGCCTTAGTATTTTTCTTATTGATTTTTTTTGCAACCATCAATTTACGATGAAAAGCACTTAACTACAAACATATTTGTAACAATAACATTCATTTGCATCTTGCTTGCATCTACAATCGACTTGAATGTACTGTGTAATCCATTTAGTTCACTGCGCACTCGCTCGCTTCTTCGTTTCTTTCCAATGCCAATTGGATTAGATTATAGTCAGCTAACTAGCTGCACCAATAGAACTAATGCTCATGTGCCAACAGTTTGCGATAAACACAATCGTTGGCAATAAGTATAATTGCATTACACATTTTTGCTCCCTCGAATCGTTTTTGTTTGCGGTTAGGGGTGCAAGCATCCAACACCAAGAGGCTAGCACCAGGATGCCAAAAAACATTCAGCACCCTTCCAAATCTCTAGCTAATCGAGTGTAAAAATATTAGTCTCGATTCTCGGAATACCGTAGTAAATTTACCAAGAGGAAGTTTTAGTTAAATTAAATATTTTGCAAATTGAAGACAGTATCTTTATCGACACCACGACCTCTGGTGGTAGCGCCAAAACCAATATTATTACCTATATATTTTAAACCAACAACAACAATGGATAACCTAGAATCATCTTCCCCCTATTTCTTCTTCTTCTGTTCTCTCTCTTTTTGTTTTTCATGGCATTTGTTATCAAATATCAATTGAAATAAGTTTAGGGTACTTTAAAGATGAACTGTATCATTGGGTCAGTAATTTTAACATCTAGTTAGTGAAAAGTTGTGGAGCAGTGATTAATTAATTTTTAGTTTACTCAGGCCACAATATTCATTAAACTCGGATTAGACTTTCCACCATACCAACAAAATACGAAAATCCTGCTCGTCATAGTGGCAGAAATCCACGTGTTTTGAGTCGTGATGAGTAATAATTACTCATCGGCTTAATACAGCGTTGACTGGTGGGCAAATAAAGCGAGCAGCACCAAGTAATAGGAAAACATTGCCCTAGCACGATCATCAACAACATCAACAGTGTGACACAGTGAGTGACAGCTCTGGACCCGCGCACCAACTTGCGGCTTCGGGACGCCTGGAGGCGCTAGCAAAGGCCCTGATCTCTGAGCGTTGACACCCTCACTAGCCAAGCGTTAAATTTTATGGGGCGAGTGCGGGTTTGTTTATATTACGAGTTATTTAGACAAATAGACCCCGTCTAACAAGAGGGGTGGTGCGGCGTTTAGTGGAGAGTGTAACACGTCAATTTAAGGGATGCGAGATTACAGCAGGTTGCCATCTGGCATGATTTTTATTGTCCCGGCAAGCAGGAAATATGCACCAAGGGAGAGCAGTAAGGTGCAACATGCAAAAATCGTGACATTTGGGCGGAATTATTTGTGGTCGCAATAAACGATCATGACATTTGGAATATGCTATTAGCCAGATAATAGGGGGTGGTATAAATAAAACCCATCAATAGTTCTATTTAATTCAATACATTAAACATCGTAGAATAATGTATATTATGTAGAATTTATTTTTTAATGGCTTGTAGAAAAGAATACTCGGATGCATTCGAGAAAAATTTGTCATCATGGCAATCAAGAATGTTGTAATTGGCGCAAATTAATTAGTCTTAAAGCAATTTACGTCAAACTTTATAAGAGTTATGAAAGCAAATCCGTTTTATTATTGCATATCGTAGATTAGCGACAAGGTTTTTCTTTTTTGAAGGAAACTGGCTGCAAAACGGTACAAGTTGGAGCACGGAATGCTCATCGTCGTTGCGCAATAATCCAATTACGGCTCATCAGGCAAAAGCGGGCGTTCCTCTTCGTCGGCGCGCACACGCTAGGATGAGCTGCAATTTGCATTTAATTATCACATATAATTCGCATTAGAACGAGTCGAAGGAGTGGAAAGCGCGCACCGCTCGGAGACAACGAAACGGAAACGTTTTCATCCAATTTGAAACAATCGCAAACACGGCTCTGGGTGGAAAGTTGCACGTTGCCGTCGAGCGTGAAACGTCGCTAATGGAATCGCCACGCGTTTTGCATCGTCGTTTGCAACAACGACACGGAAATTTGAATACCTGATTTGAGGCTATAATATCATCATTGGCAATCAAGCCCTGTCGAGGATTCCAGTGTGCACAAAAGAGACGAGTTGGGATTAATTTGTTTGTTTTAGGACAAATGAAATTCACAAAAAATTGCATTTCTCAAATCAAATTTTACTAATGACGCCCAACATAAATCAAATTGATATTTTCACCAAGAAACCTAATTTTTAAGGCTGCGAATTTATTTCACTCGTAATCCCGACACTTTCTAGCCCTTCTCTCTTTAGCACACTACTCACAGTTCAAATTATAATTTTCATTATACAGTTTGTATTTAACAGACTTATTTACAGGCCTCATTTAAACTCATTTCAATCTCTGTCGTCCCACCAGCTTACGGAGTGCAAATTGTGCATTTGTCGGCATCTCATTCATCGCCTAGCTTTCCATCCATATTTGTACACCTCACACACGCAATGTTAATACGCGATATGTGCTTGTGTGCGCCAAGCATTTTGGGCCAAAGGGGCGAATTAGGGGTGTCGTTAAATGTATTAGGATATTAAATTATCATGACAATGAAGCAATCAACGGGGAGAGCGCCCCGTCGAGTGATAAATACGACGCAAACATACAGCGCCGCTCGCGGCCACAGGTTTTCTCGTTTCCCCTACACCGCGACGCAATATGCCGCTAGCTGGTGACAAATTAGCACCCTGCCATCGACAAATGAACAAAGCTGCAAGGCGGCGCGACTACTTAACCACTCAACGCGACAACTAATGTGCGACTATGAATAATTAAATAAACACTGGGGTGGCATTGCTGTTGATGGGCTTAAAATTCGAATGGAGCCATAAATAATAAGCACTTACACGATACTTGTCGTAGGCATGGTGTGCAAACACTCGAAGCGAGACAATGAGAAATTGGAATACATTGTTATACCTTTTTAACTGGTCACTCGTGTTTTAACTAAGCACCTAAAATCATAACTTGTATTTATATACGATTTAAATTAGGTTAGGTTGTGTGACTGCGATTCGTTAAGTTTTATTTGTTTGTTGCAGGTTGCGGACCAGCACATCATGCACTCATGGGAAAGACTCGTCGGCCACGTACGGCATTTACGTCACAACAACTTCTAGAATTAGAAAAGCAATTTCGTCAAAACAAGTATTTGTCACGCCCAAAACGGTTTGAAGTAGCTACAAATCTTATGTTGACTGAAACACAAGTAAGTTGGTAATGGCATTATACAAATATCAATATTTAACAATATAAACTTTAAATCTTTTTATTCTCCATAATTGATGGTGAATTGCTGTTGGTACTGCTGAAACTGTTGCCAACTCTATGAATCTACTCCGAACACGTCCGAATTACAAGCCGAACTAAAATGACAGCACTAATATGTCCAAATAATTTGTGTTCATTTGTTTTTTGCTGCTTTTTTTGTTTAGCAAATTAAAGAAAAACTAAAACAAAAAAACATGCGATTTGTGTTGCCTATTATTCAAGATAATACAATTTCCTTCACTAATATATGAGCAGTATGAATAAATCCGAACGTTAGATATACTTTACTTGGCATATTTGCTTGTTTTGACCATAAATTCAGCTCTGCCAACGTTAAATCATCATTCTAAAGCTTTTTGCGGCGTGCGCGACAAAAGCCGACCGTCGTTAGCACTCAGATTTCGCAAGAAAATCTTGTCCATTGTGCGCACCCACCTCGCATTGACAAATAGTCGCGTCACATGAGCGCAGTTACTCATCGCAATCCTAAAATATCACTAGTGTCCCGACCGACCTGGAACGTCGCAGGATGTTTGTTTGAAGTTGGGCTTAGAGTTCAACCCCCGCACTTCTCAACCTGCACGATGTGTGGACGATCTGCACACATCAGCATCATGTTTTTATACGATGCAATAAAAAACAATTCAGCCATTTATCTCAATTTTTGAATTTTATTTCTAATTCTATGTTTTGCTTTGTCTATAGGTGAAAATTTGGTTTCAAAATCGCCGTATGAAGTGGAAACGCAGCAAGAAAGCTCAACAGGAATCTAAACAAGCAATTAAGGAATCAAGCACTGGTGGAGCCAGTGATGCTACGCTTAAGTCCAATGGTTGCACGACATCGAATTACAAAGGCAACAGCTCTTCACAATCTCAAGCGTCGCAGCCGCCGCCACAACATGATGGCGTTGCTTCAATGCATTCGCCCGTCTTGCAGCAACAGCCAAACCAACACCAACCGCCCTCAGCGTCATCATTACTTCTACTGACGCAGCATCAGTCTGAACAAAATGGTGCGCGCAAGATACCCGAGAGTGAATCTCTTTATCGGCCATATGTTGTTTAAAAAATTGAAAGAAACAAAGTAAAAAATGTGACAAAAGCGAAGCTAAAACAACATCTCACATCCTGTTAGTGCAATACAATATACATTGCCACAACTGTGTAATTATGTAATTATTCTTATTGTATTCAAAAATGATGTAGGTTTAGACATGACTTATTTGTAATTTACATTGTAAGTAGAATTATGATGTATTTGTTTTAGAAATGATGCATACTTAAAGCAAAAACATAAAATACGTAAGCTTTAATGCGTTTAGGGTACTTTGTTTACTTTGTATCGCCGATTTTGTGTTCTTATAGTTTAAATGTGTGTTTGTGTCAAATGTAAGCGATGTACATAATTTCAAGTTCCTATTATAAGTACGAATGTAAGTGGATGTGTTCTAAAGCGACAAGCGATGCAAACCGAAATTATCACTAAGTCTCAAAATATATTATGATTATATGATATAATAAATTATTAAAATATATATTTTTTGTTTATTGTTAATTAATCTTATTAAATTTATTATCAATAACACTGAGGAACAGCAAATTTCCGATCGAAATGGCGTTAACGACACCCGATTAATAAACAGATCTCTTTTTTAATTGACATTTGATGAGTCACACATGCCCATGTTACTTATGCATTGCTTTTTGGAATAAATAAAATTCTATGTCAAAAACGCATTTAGTCAACAAAATTAAAAAAAAAAGTTGAGTCATATTAGGCAACTCATACAGAGTCAAGTAAATATACTTTCATTCAAATGTACATTTGTTTATTGTACACTACTTTCTTACAAAAATTCACTTTAATACCTTTTAACTTGAAACCATTAAAGATAAACAAATTACGTTCACCAATTGTCATTGAAAACAGCTAAATGATCTAATAATAATTACGAAAGTTATAGGACAATATATCAAGTCGCAACCGAAGTTTGGAGAAACACTAAAATCAAAATTTTAAAAAAAATTAACGATTCATAAATGAGAGAACCGTTTTTCAGCAAATTATGATTAATCGAGTGCGGTTAATCCATCGAAAATTTTCTGCTCCGCAGTGTAATTATAATTATTGATAATTACAACACTCATAGCAGCATTTTCTAATTAACAGTAATACCAAATCAGGTAGTTTTTTTTGGCTATTATTATTTTGTAATTTATAACGTTCTCCATTCGAATTCTAAAATGTTATTTAAACAATAGTTTTCCTAATATTTGATTCTGAACCCAACGGTGTAAAAAGCAGTTTACTTGCTCTGGTGGGATTAATTTTTATTACAATCTTAAAGTTTGCGCCCAAAAATTTGCGTTTAGCGAACAGATAAAGTTATTAAATTATTATTAAACATATCGCATTCATTATACTCAATCTACCGTTATTTATAAACACGAAACATGCTGTTCTAGCTGCTTTTTTCACGTTTTTTATTCTTTTTTTTTATTTTTATTTATTTATTTTTTTTTTTTATTTATATCGGTGAATGTTGCCAGTGTCTTTAGACTCTTATGTCATATAAGAAGTTGCAACAAAACATGACAAAGTGATTCAACAGTTACGATAATAAGACATCCAAGTAGTGTTTTATAATAGCAATACCTTTTATTTTCTTCCTAAAAATGCAATTTTCTTACTAATGCATTTTTGCAATTGGGTCAATATGCTTTTAAAACCTATGGCATTAATTTAAATCTTAATTGATTTGAAAAAATTTACTGCATTTAGTGCTAAATTATTTATGTAATCGAGCATAATGCGCCACTAGCATAAAAATAAAATAATCGTTAAAGCTCAGTGCGGCGCAAACGATAGGAAAACGAGCTGTGCAATAGCTTGGCAGAGGGCTGTTGCCAAAGAGTCCTGCAGCACCCACCTTCTCTCGCAAATCGCCACGCAAAAAGCAAATGAACATCCCGTGAGCTTTTCGGAGCGTAAAACGCGGCGAATCGAAGAAAATTCGCCGTTTTTATCGTGCACGAAATGCTCGTGAATGGCCGCCGGCCGGCAATGAACCATTACGGCGAACGAGAAGCGGCGAGCCAGCCAACTCGGAAGCGTTTTGAATGATTTGCGTTTTATGAGTTTTATGTGTTTCTACTTGTATGTCGCTTACGAGCAAATGTGCGCATTGCTACGATCGTAAATGTCGTAAAATAGGACAACGTATTCGCAATTGTAATGTACGCTTAAATTGTAATTTATTTCGTGTTTGGAGCTAAACATTGACAACAATTAATCAAACATGTAAATTTATGCTTCGGAATTTTCAGATTACTCAAAATCTTCTTAACTGATACTCACTTGCTGGCATGCATTTAAATCGATTGGATGCTTCTTAACCTCACTTCACCCAACACACTGATTATGCAACTCTGCCTCGTTTGTACTCCGCACGCCAGATGAATTGTATGTATTACATGTCCATATCGCCGGCTACGGTTGAGCCACCATTGCCGTGGTGATGGCGGCAGGCCGGCGAGCGCAATTTGCTAAAAGGTTTTGTCTAAAGTGGAGTTTGCGCTTAACTTAACAACTGATTCGCTATCATGTTTATATGTATGAGCAGTGGTAGTAGCAGTGTGAGGGCAGAACGACGCTAGATTTGCAGTGAATAATGTGCAGAAGCGAGGAACGCTTAAAGGAATTCGTGAACATGTGACAAAGAAGGGAACCAAAAAGATCGCAATTCCTTTTTACACAGATCTACGATGGGGATGGTACTTGTTTTGGTCATTGCTGACGAATACTAGTATAATAATTTTACTCAATTTTAGATCATGTAACATGGAAAAAAATCATTTATAAATGATTTTATTTATATGAATGATAGTTATGTTGATTGGATGTATATTTTTGAAATTGATTTATTTTAATTTCTAGTAGGATTAACACAACTCTTGGTGTTTATTTTTCTCAGCTAGTACGTGACTTTCTGATCGAAATACTGATTGTACGCAACGGTACTAATCTATCGTCGTATTGGAGGCTGCAGACGGCAAAGATATCGAATGCAATAAATTATGACTTTTCCAACCAAAAATTACGAAGATTGGAAGCAATCGAAAAGTTTTCCGCCAATCGGAGCGTTGTCGACAAATTATCATCGTTTACCGCCGTTATTCCACCCCTCGTTTCTGCCCTAAATGGCGACTTGGAAATTTTCGCATTTGTCGCCATTCGAGCCAACGTCTTGGCACATCAACAAAAAAACAAAAGCCGAAATGATGTACTAAGAGCCACATCATGGACACACAATCTATCGCGAGCAATAAAAACCAGCATGAAAACAACAAAAAACATCACCAAGTTTGAAAGCTTAGCGCGTTGTTATTTAGCAACGGATAAATTAGCAATAAACACAAAACCTCAGCGCTTGTGTTTTTTCGCCAGATGTTTTGTGGATAATTTGCAATGTACTCGACGGAATTTGCTGCTATTCATAGGGTGCGAGTGCGAACTTGATACGGCTGGAAAGAGAGACGGGTTGTGGTGGTAGCACGAGACGTGCGTCGGTGAAACCGAGTTGAAACAAGCGATGTCGACTGGCAAATTGCAAGCGGGCGCTGGAAAACGTGTTCGGAGCGCGTCTAAAGTGATCGAAAACTTGTCCGCGACTTGTTCGCAATTGTTATTCCGACGACGTCAGACGGCGGCGGCGGCAAGTGCGCCGCTTCACGCGCCACTAACTCGCCGGCTCGTTCGTCTCGTTGATTCGACAGCCGCCGCCGGGAAGCAATTACCAATCAACCGCCCCGGCTCGCACGCACACAGCCGCACTGCGCACAGCACAGCGAACATTGAGAACAAAGCGGTATTTGGACTCGTTTTCGACACAGATGGTTAGAAATCGAGTTAGGAAATTGTCTAACTCGCTGCAGAGGCGGCGTCATCTCAAGTTTAATAAAATCTCACAAATATGCGTTTTATATACATTGCTGGGTACATATAAACTAGGATTGTAACTATATAAATAAAAAATAAATGAGTCTGCGCACACCGCCATTAAAACCGGTCCTTCCTTAGTCTCATGGACATGGAGAATATTAAATTGTATATCAATGCGCAAAACGTGGAGATGCCGGGGATCGAACCCGGGGCCTCTCACATGCAAAGCGAGCGCTCTACCACTGAGCTACATCCCCCACGTGCAACAACTTGAGTATTTAACACGCTAACGCAGTTTTATCTATATAATTAAATAATAAAGAACACGTCTAACTATTATGGTGAGAAACTGCACTATAACACTTACTTAAAATTGATTTGTAAAACGTTTTCGGCATGTTGCCTTCTTCAGTAACAACAGCAACTTAACAGTAACCTCAGCAACATGCCGAAAACGTTCTTACCTAAAGACAAGTGTGACTAAAGACACAGTGTTATAGCGCAGTTTTTCAACGTAATGAATCTTGAACACTTCGTAACCACACTCAACAATACGTCTAAACTATATTACATTTCAATGCCACGTTAGATCACACAAGGTTACATTCATTTGTCTAAGTACTGATGCCCATACTCATCATGAGCAGACTTGTTCTCCAGCACTTGCTTTTCGATAGATAGACCCTTTGTTAAAACGATGCAGTAAATGCAATTTGTAATAATTTTTATACTTTGTTATCATTTTCAGTGCTAGTGAAAAGAGTGCCATGTACCTAAAGATTTACTATAAATTTTCTAGATTACAATAAGAACATTGATAGAAACATGGAAAGCAAGCACTCTACTGCTAAGCTATATCCTCCACTCCTTTAAATTTTCTGGATTTAACAAAAAAGTATTTTTTGTTTTATTCAATAAATGCAAAAAAAATTGAAAGTTTTTATTCTTTTTGGCGCATTTAAAGAAGAAATATTCATATTTATTTATTTTTGTTATAAATTATTCTCAGTAAAAACTTTAATTTGATACCCTTACTGTAAGAATTACACCCAAACTTGTCTGTCATCTGAGAAATTCCGCCATATTAGATTTACAAGGAACCTCATAATGCACGATTAGCTAGCATTATCATCCAAACTAAACGTATATATATATATAAAATTTCAGTTCGATCGGTAGTTCAAAATTAAGTTGCAAGATTCCACTCGTGTACCACAATATATTGTAAGTTAAATAAAAGCTTTTAATAGAGTAAGGAAAACAATTCATTCATTCGTCTAACCGTCAAGATCAATCTCGATAACAAGCGCTTATCTTTTGTTGCTAATGCTGATCATGAGCCGCACTTGTCCTCCAACCTGATTCTGTTTCAGCAAGTCACGCATTATATAAGAGGACCATACCCAAACACGGAGATAGCGGAAATCGAACCCGGGACCTTTCAACGAACGAGCAAACACACTTCACCAAATCATACTTGTTTGGAAAGATGTAGTGAACACAACTTACCAAAATTTTTCAACCATTGTCAACCATTTCGGAAGCTCACTTATCAGCAAGCTGGCTTACGAGTCAGTGGGTTGTGGGTTGAATCCTCGCCAACCACTCGGTTCTTGGCAGCGTTATAGTTTAAAACCATGCTGGGGATCTGCAATTATTTTGTCACTGTTTGATTCAGACTACCTGTAAAAAAAAGTGTCACAGTTTCCCTATACAACTTTCTACTTTACAATAAATTTTAGATGGGGGAGCAATACAGTTGAATATTTGTGTTGACCTCCGAATTTAGAAATTTCGATCAACTGGGTTTAGAAAACAATACAATGGTTTAGATTGATGCAAAAATGCAAAATAGTTGATTTTCTTTTTAGTAATTTAGGTAAAATCATGACATATATTAACTTCAGCAAAAATACTCGCATACCTCAACGCGTGAAGTTGGTTCCGAGAGTGCTCCGCTACTAAACTACCTGTCACGCCAATTTTTGAAGGATCTAACATTAAAGTGGAAAAATAATTTTACAACTTTGACAATCATGATAACGCGTACTTGCCTTAGAGGGTTTTAGTAAAAATATTGACGTAAATTTTATAGAATTGTTCCAAAATAAATTGCACCTATTTAGGAGTAGGCAACTAAACTTGATAATCGATGGATGGTTGAGATGATGTTATTGTAAATCGCAATTTTTATTAATAATACAATTTTCAGAAAATTGATTTCATTATGCACACCTTCATGGATTTTCATGAGTAGGTAGTAGTTCATATAGTTAGACCTCCTTATATTTATTTTAATTTTATTATGTTGATACATTTTTCGACGATTTTAATATTAGATATTAGAATATTTAACATTTTGTAAACATTATCAAACATACATTGTTGCAAAATGAGAGTTTTTTCTGGTTTATGTTCAAACCAGTATATGCATATATAAAGTTTCAATTTTAATTGTTATAAGATCAATATATATATATATATATTTGTTTATATTATTTTTCATCTATGAAATTTTTTTAAACAATTGACTTCAGTTATCAATTGGCATATTATTTAGAAATATAATATACTTTACAGCCTCCTATCATCAGCTGTATAAATTGTTCTATAAACATTACTTTTTTCGATTTACGACTAAACTTATTTAAATTAATTTCAACTATGTTGAAACGTAAATTACGTCGAAAAGAAAGTGTATCGTTGATTATGAGTGCGAAGAATTTATTATTGGATTAAATTATATTGTTGTTTGCTTCATCAAATATATTTTAAACGAATAAAATATGTTTTTTTGGTAGTATCTATTTAATCGCTTAGATAAACATAAAGCAGCTGTACCATTTTGTGCAACTTAATTATAAAAGATGAAAATTGCGTTCTCCTGCGAGGCTCCGGGGAGATTCGAACTCCCGATCTCCTGTTTACTAGACAGGCGCTTTAACCAACTAAGCCACGGCGCCAAGACAACCGGGGGAGACTTGTCAAAAAAAACCAGCTGTATAATTTTGTGCAACTTAATTATAAAATATAAAAAATGCATTTCTTCCGCGAGGCCCCGGGGAGATTCGAACTCCCGATCTCCTGTTTACTAGACAGGCGCTTTAACCAACTAAGCCACGGCGCCGGAATGACGACGAAGCACTTTTCAAAAAAAACCAGCTGCCACATTTTCTTCTTCTTCTTCCATCTTAATAGGCAATTCTGACTGCTTTTAAGTCATTTATTTTTCTTTTGAAACGGAAGTCCAGCTATTAGACCTTCTTTTAGGTGGTCGGCCGAGTGGTCTGATCTTTAGAGGTCCTTGCGTCGATTCCCAGTGGGTAATTCTGATCGGTTTCATGCGCTCCACGTGTTCTTTCCGACCGCGTCGTCTCGTTCTCATTCAACGCACGACGTCTCGAACGTCTAGATCGTTTTTGATGTCATCGCTACGAACACGGTATCTAAGTGTAGCTTCTTTGATATCTCGTAGTGTTGTTCCGTTGTTTCCGTTTTCGGTAGGTTTGTTTAGTTTTGGCAGTATCTGCCCTTGTTTCTGCAGCATAGGTCAGTACGGGTCGGACCGTGGCTTTATAGACACTGTCTTTTGTCTCTTCGGGAAGAAGTTTATTGCGTCATATGATATTGTTGAGCCCACCGGAGAAACGTCTTGCCCTTATCGCCGCGGTTTCCACTTTCCAGTTTAAGTTGCCTATCATTAGACACTTCTACACTAAGATAGTTGAAGCTCATGACTTGTTCGATAATGTGGAGATTTAGTTGTAATTTGCAGCGAATTGGGAGTTTGTTGGTCACCATGCATTTTGTTTTTTTCACGAACACGCTTGCGAAGGCTTGTAGCAAGCGTTGGAGGTCATCCTCAATTTCTGGCATGAGCAGGGTGTAGCAGACAATGTTATATAATGTTTGCCCCAAGCAGTATTCAGCTTTTCTTTGAGTTACTGCGGATATTATCTGGTCCATATGCAGGTTAAAGAGAGTAGGGCTCAGGCTGTCTCCTTGCCTGATTCTGTCTGCAATTGGCTGCGTCATTTTGTGCAACTTAATTACAAAATAAAAGTAACGTGTTCATTCGTGAGGCTCCGGGGAGATTCGAACTCCCGATTTCCTGTTTACTAGACAGGCGCTTTAACCAACTAACCCACGGCGCCAAGACACCCGCGAGGCACTTCTTAAAAAAAACCAGGTGTGCAAATTAATTACAAAAGATCAAAAATGCATTTTTCCGCGAGGCTCCGGGGAAACTCGAACTCATGATATCTAGTGTACTAGACAGGCGATTTAACCAACTAAGTCACAAAGCGGAGGCACTGATAAAGCACTTTTCAAAGAACCCAACTGACCCCTTTGTGCATTTTAATTATAAAAGAAGAAAAAGGTTCATTTCATAAGCTCCAGTAAAAATTCGGTATTCCGATCTTACCAAGTGAACATTTTTACCAAGGTAGGAGCTTGGTACCCGCCGAAGACGACCAGTTGTGTTTCATGATTAATCCTCTATAGTTATCTTTTTTTTTTATACAGTTTAACTCCTCTTTTGTTGATTAACATTAAAAAGTATGTCAATTTACCACTTGGCAAAATTTATCTATAATGTATGCTTGCTTTCTATATTTATTTTAATCATGATTGTAATACAAGTATAATTCAACTATGAATCGGTTTACACGTCGAGATGCTTTTAAGTAAAATGACGTATTTCCGAATTCGCCAGATTAGAGTATACTCCAGGAAATTCACTCTCAGCACATCCTTTGTGTTTCTGTTAATAATAGTAACCTTAGCAGCTTTCAACAATCTCGTCATTGAACCACCTACGACAGTGGTTCCCCATCCACTAACAGTACCTATCACTCTAGAAGGAACCTCAAATGTTACCAAAGGAGTTGGTCTATCTTGTCACCCATTTTTATTCAAGCTGATCAAACCCACGTGATAGTCAAAAGTATTATTATTATAGAAGATATGAGAGAATATACCATTTGATTGATGGACTGATGGACTCAATCCTGACACACAATGTGCTGCCGACAAAATTCATGTTGGTGCAATTAAGCTTCCACCATAAAAAGGCCTGTTATTAACTAAAAGTAGAACTTGATGAACGACCTGGGAAATAGGAATATGATTAGTAATTATCAGTAATATACACTAACATTTTATGTCTAACCATTTATGGAAACTATAATGCTCGCGAAGAAAAAAAGTTCAAACTTGGAGTTCATATAGATATGTATTTTTCTGGCGTCTGACTATCGTAATTTGCATAAAAATTATTATTCACAAAAATTGAACCATAAAAATAATATTAATAAATAATATATGCCTATATATAGCTCCCATTCGAAACTGTAAATGAATTGAATAAATCATAATTGATAATATAACTGAACATTGAAATTACAATGTTAAAAAATGGTTCTTAAGAAACAAACTCGAACAAGTAATAAACGCTAAACTATGTGAAATTGTAGTCAAGGATGTATTATTGCACAGTAGCAACAGCAAACTTCTTATATGACCAAAGGGCACTCGACTTTTTTTTTCAATTTCGATATCAGTGTTAGACCAAATTTTGGTTGCAATTTGACATAGTGTTCCATTACTTCCGTATTTATTATCAGATCATTAAGATGTCTTTAATAACAAGTTGTGAATAGATTCTGTAGGAATGTATAAAAATGTAATTTGTTTAGCTTTGATGGTTCCAAAGTTATAAATTATAAAAGTGAATTTTTGTGCAAAAGTGCAGACGTGCTTAATTGACAAGTTATTATTACAACACTAACAAGATTATTTATACTTATAAAAATTATGAGATATTCTATGAAGTCACAACTGAAACTGAAATATAGAAACTCTCATATAGAATGTTGTAAATTTGTTGATTTCTGTAAGTAATAAACAAATTTAAGAATAAATCGCTATTTCAATAAGTAGCTCTTTCTAAGTTAATTAGAAATATCTCAAAAATTTTCTCAATATCGTTGTTTAAAAATGCACAAAGCACGTCTTGGAATTTTGACTTCGGCAAGATAACGATGATATGGATCGCGGAAAATCGCTTTGTCGTAATAGTTTTTTATATGCATAAGATTTGAGTTCTTGTAGATGGAGCTTTTCTACAGTTACTTATGAATCATTTCAATATTAGTCTAGATGTAAAAAAAAGTTATCTACAAATAATTTCGTAAAAATAAAAAAACAACCGTTATTGCTAAGAAATGCAATTAATTGAAATGAAAATATTAATTTTTAATTGTCATTTTGAATAATAATTTAGTACAGCGGTGTTGTGAAGGCTAGAGTATGTCGAAAATTAGAATATTAAAAGCAATTACGCCATTGTTATCCTATTAAACTAATAAAATGCTCATGTACTACTCAACGTGGTTTCTATCTCGAACATGAAATACAAAACCTATGTATTTTCTATGGTGCCTGTACTATTTTTACTAATCAGTATACCTTATTCACCATATATGAATCTATCTAAATCGATCTAAATATAGATCAAGTACATGATTTCCTTGCCACGCCGACAGAACCGTTCGTCCCCGATCGCGCATCAAATATGGCAAGGCAAGTAATGTTGACAGAATATTAAGATAAAAATCCTAACAATATTAAATGCATAAATGTAAATTTGGAAACCCCCTTATATTAAAATAAATACACTAAACTAAAACAAAGTAATTAATTGATAAAATTTTACATGTTTCTCCAATATACACTTAAAATAGTTACTTCTAATCATATAATTTCCATTTATTCCAATAAAAATTACATCTGTTGAGTTGAATTTCCATTCCAGGTATTATTATCTTCGTCGCTGTCCTGTTCATGTAAACGATGAATATTGCCATGCTTCTTTACTTTCGCTTGACCGGCGATACGGCGGTTTGCACTAACGAAAAACATCACACTTTAGACTTTGAACACTTATGTTGAAGATCTAGTATATATTTTATCTACCTTCCTGAACCAGTTGGCTCTGCATCTGTGTTTATTCTCTTATCATCGTTTTGACGGGACCTTGGTGTCCTGGGAGCTCCCCATACAAAGCTCTTCAGATATTCAATTAAGTTAATTACCGGTGCAAGAATAAACCATATTATTCCACCGATTCCTCCAGATGAACCACTGGCCGCCACAGTCCGCCTAGTGCTGGGCAACACCAACATAGCCGCATTAGGCACAAGTTGTAAATCTAACAAGCTCTGACTAGCGTCATTAATAGTAAACTCGCGTTTAGGAAATGTTGTTGACAGAATAAAGTCCCTTTGGTTTTCATTTAGTTGGAGATAGTCAATAACTTCCTGAAGACAAGCAGAGCTTTTAAAATCATGAGTTATCTGTGTTCCATTAGGCAGGCGAAATTGCAAGCGTGCGGTGTCACTATTAACCGGTCGCACAGGAACCCTAGGCGCTTCCTGAGTCTGCGTAGCAGGTAATATGTTATTCATGCGTGCAGCCTTCTCGCGTTTATCTTCCTCAATCTGACGACGCACACGCTCGCGTGCTTCCTGATCCTCCCGACGTGCTTTCTCACGCTCATCCATTAAATTTTTAACATCTTGATCCTGCTGCCACCTCCGAAGTTTTTGAACATCTTGGCCCAACTTGCGACGCTCGATTTCTTTATTACGTTCTTTTTCCTTTTCTTCCTGTTCCTTTTCTTTGCGCTTCTTGGCAATCAACTCTTGTGCAATCCTTAATTTCTCATCAATGCTGATTTGAGCTTGTGATGATGTAGAAGCAATATCACCGGGGTCATTTGGTGGCTGGCCTATTATTGGTGTATTAGCTAGCACTGGTGCTGATGTAACATCAGACACCAATTGTTCAACCTTTTTGATGACATCTTCTGCTTCAACTTGCATTGCTTGTCCTCCATTCATTACAATAATTTGATTAATTTTTTCCACCATTTGTGCAGGTGGTAAGTCATTTATTACCACTTCTAAGGGTGCTCCAGTTTTTCCAATAAAATACAGTGATGGTGTGATTGACTGTTTATCTGTAATTTCAATTATTGACCCATTCATAAGTTATATGTGAAAAACATATAACATATGAAAGATGAACATTGCTGATTTAGAGAATTATGATTAGATTTTAAGTGTCATTTTATTAATATAAGTAAAATGTTGACTTACAAATTTCAGAGAACTGCTGATGTGTGACACTACCACTTTCAACACAAATTGAAACAAAATTTGGACTATTTAACATTTTTGCAACTTGGGGAGCATTTATTATTTCTGTAAAGTTCTTGCTATTGTCATCAAGCCCTGTAAAAACAGGTAGATACAACATTAGAGAATTTCAAGTAATGCGTTTTAATAATATACCTTTAATGTACACAACAAAAATTGAACCATTTTTGCGGGATTCTGTTACACCCTCTTCAATTCCTCCTTGATACCATTCCATGATGCGAAGCAAATATTGTGTTTGCTTAAAATAGTAACAATTATTAATATATTTTTATTATTTTAGATTTATATCAGTTTTTGTCGTTGACGCGGTTCATACACGTAAGTGCAACGGGAAATACTTGTTCACATGAAATGTCCAATGACAAGTTAAATTTTTTGTCCTCCTATCGCCCTTCAATGTGGTGGTCGTCAAATATATGTACGTTTAAATTTGCAATTATTGTTGCAAATAATTTAAGCAACCAACAAGTATTTTAAAATATTTGAAGCAAAATGCGTAATTTTAGAAACCATTATGTGTTTATGAGTAACTACGTGTAGTTGTTGATGAATTCAAACAAAACTTGATAAGCACCAATATAATATTGATAAGTTGGTAATGCGCTTTGCCTCTAGTGACAAAATAAAAGTCTCTGAAGGCCCTTAAATGTTTAAATCAGTAATAACACACATTAAGCAACGTAGAGAGAAAATCAAACCCGTTGCAACATTTTTGGCCTGCTTTAATCACGGAGCAATCTCATTTTACATCTAAATTGTTGGGTCAACTTTGAATACCAAGATTAAATCAAACCAACGAAATATTTACTGGTGTTGCAGAACATCTCTAATCTACTACAAAAATCACGTTAAATCATTCATAAATGAATGTAACTACTTAAACAATTATTAATAATACCAATAAACCGAAATATCTAAAAAATATATTGTTTGAAATATAAAATCAACATTTTTGCATTCTAACATAATTGCAAGATGTTCAGTTTAAATTTGTCAAGCATATGCATATTTATTGCGTATAAATGACAGTTCAGCCACCTTCAAATTTATGTGCAGTCGCCCATTGCATAAGTCCGTAAGGGTACGTAAAGCGATATTGGACAGTTTTCGTCGTTGTGTGTAGTGTTGTGTTTTCGTTTTTATGATATAAACATCAATTCTTGATTTTCACAGTTAATAATTGGTATTTGTTTCTTGATTAATCCAGCACTATGGCAGATGTACGAGATATTATGGACCTGGAGCAGCCTACAGCTCAGGAAGTAACTAGGGAATCAATTATTGGTGTAGATAAATTTAAAAAGCGCAACTCAAATGTTCAAAAAATACCACGCCGTCCAGAAGGTATGCATAGGGAGGTGTTTGCACTTCTTTACAATGATAACAAAGAAGTGCCACCATTGTTTCCATCTGACACAAGTATGTAACAAAAATATGTAGTTTCAAAAATTTCAGGATAACTAATGATGTGATTTCTAGGTAATGGTTATAAGCAGACTAAAATCAAATTGGGTATGAAAAAACCTCGGAGTTGGAAGTGGATGCCTTTTACAAACCCAGGTAGAACAGACAATGCTGAATTCTATCACTGGAGGCGACCAAATGATGAATTAACAGAATATCCCTTTGCTAAATTCAACAAAGTATGTATATGCACTTATATTTTATATTTTAATAATTTTCAATTATAGAAAGTTGATATTGCTGAATATAATGACAAGGAATACAATGAACATTTATCCAGTGAAAATTGGAGCAGAGATGAGACTGATCATCTAATTGACCTGGCAAAGCGTTTTGATTTGAGATTTGTTGTCATGGCAGATCGATTCCATACTGAGAAGTATGGGAAACGTTCAGTTGATGAAATAAAAGATCGATACTATAAAATAGCGGCCGTTTTAGCAAAAGTATATAAATTATTTAATATATATATAATATATTAGTATGTACTTAATTTTTTTGGCAGTTACATGGCAAAAAAGTATACACCTTTGATGCAGATCATGAAAGGAGAAGGAAAGAACAACTTAAGAAGTTATATGAACGTACAACAGAACAGGTAGAAAATATTTATGGTTTGATAAGATATATGAGAAGCCAAGTCTTTTCAAATGTCTTTTCATTTATATTGACAGATGGAAGAAGAACAAATGTTGCTGGGTGAGCTTAAGAAAATTGAAGCTAGAAAGAAAGAGCGTGAACGCAAAACACAAGATTTACAAAAACTCATTAGCCAGGCAGATAATCAGAGCGAGACACCTCGTAAAACCGATAAGAAACTCCCGAAGAAAAAGATAACTAATCCAACGAGACCATCGAAAGTGGACACCTCGGTAATCAACAAAGTAACAATCGCGTTCCACATTTTATTATTATATTGCATGAAAAGTGTTTCAATCGTAGCAATTAGCATGCCGGAATATAATTTTTATCATCATAAAGAGATAGTATTATAGCACTATGTTTTATATGAATATTTCAATCTGTACTACATGGACCACAGTTAAACGAAGCTCCGGTAGAATATGATCGCTTGCTTTTGGAACCCTTTTAAAATCTTAATGTAGATCTCCCCCCTACATGGGTAATTGTGAATTAAAAGGGCATGTTTTGCATCTGCAGCAAATTTTACAGGTCACCGAGGCGACTGGAATTAAATTCCCAGATTATAAGAGCAGTGGTGTCTCTTTACGCTCACAACGAATGAAGTTGCCCGCAAATGTTGGACAGAAGAAAAGTAAAGGATTAGAGCAAATGTTGCAAGAAATGGATATGGGTATGTATTTTTGTAATAATTATAAATTTAATACAATTTCAAATCTCTCTAGAAATGAATCCAACCCCCACTGAAGACATATGTCAAAGTTTCAATGAACTGCGAAGTGACATGGTGCTTCTAATGGAATTGAAGGCGGCACTGAGTACTTATGAATTTGATATACAATCACTTCGTCATCAATACGAAGCTCTGGTGCCAGGGAAATCATTAAATATTCCCAAGGAGTTACTATCAACGGGAAACATTTTAGGTTCAGATGGTGATGGTATCAAGCCAACAACTGGAGAGATTATTGATGTTGTGGGATCGCCTGGAACGCCCAATCCTCATTAAGTATTATTTTAATTTTACTGCGTTCATCGACAGTTATAATAAATTGCCATTTAGTGCTAAAGATAGATTTTTCTGTTAAGATTTGCCCATCATCAAATTGCATTTATTTTTCACATAAATTGTGATAAAACTTAAATCTATTTCACGACAGATAGATCTCGGACACTCCAACGATTAATTCAAATCATAAAATTGAATAGTGTGTACGCAAGTTTGTCTATATTTTTATAAGGTGTAATGAATGTCACAAGATGTCACTACAGGTAGTTTTGTCAGTTATGTCAACGTAATGAAAAATTCACGTACCTTTTACAATCGATCCTCCTCTTCATTATTTCTCTTCAATTTGGTTGACTCTCTCATCTACATTCTCAGTACATGTTTTCGTACATCAAAGCGAACTTTTGTGGAGTGCGGCGAGGCTTTCTGGTTTCCACATTTTCACGGCGGGCGGACGGACTCCCTTCCGCGTAGTCACCCCATAATTAAATCGAGTCGGGTGCACCTTTATCATGTCAGGAATACTCGCTGTGGCGACCAGGAATCTGCCGCGGCCGGTGCTGCGCGCCCTTAAGAAGAATCTAGATCGAAATTTAAGTGAGGCAAGTCGAAAACTACCCTTATTTCCGATGTATTTAACATCTAATTATTAATACAATGGATAACTTGCCAAACTCCTACAAACCCAGAACTTATGTAATATAAAAGATCGCACGATTGAATTGCTCAAGCACTCGTAACCTAAAATGGGATTATGTAATGTTAATACAGATAATTTGAACATATTTTTGCAAGGCTTTTGTTTATATAGATCTGTTATCACGTGATAAATTTCAAATGGAAAACGTATTTTTTGTAAACTTTGTGCGTGATTTTAGGTACAAGTAAGCCAAAGAGGTTTTCAACAAGCAACTTCATTGGCTAATTCATTCAATCTTGCATTCAAGGAGCAAAATGCGTTTTTAAATAAGTATGTACAAAATGAGGTAAAACAGTTTATTATCATAAGACATTAAAATAATTTGTGTATTTATACTATAGCTCAAAGAGTCTCTTAAGCAGCATTCATTACTTGCACACAAGTGCAACATTATGTGAAGAGAAGACTGTCAATGTCCCACCATTTGCTGATTCTGTTTCTGAGGGAGATGTCAGGTTGGCTATAATACATTAAATATTATTATAATCTTGAGCACATATAATAAACTTGTTTAATCCAGGTGGCAGAAGAAGGTTGGAGACCATGTTGCTGAGGATGAGGTCATTTTGGAAATTGAAACTGATAAGACCTCAGTGCCTGTACCTTCACCTGGTCATGGTATCATCAAAGAATTGTTAGTGAAGGATGGGGATACAGTCAAAGCTGGCCAGCCTTTGTTTAAGATTGATGTTACTGGACAAGCTCCAGCCGCCGGTGCTAAGCCTGCCGGGGCGCCAACAGCCCCCGCACCAGCTGCTGCAGCACCATCACCACCAGCAGCTGGTAAAAATTCGTTTTTTTTTTCCAAAAGACATGCTTTAATTATATATTTAATTTTTCAATAGCTGCTCCTCCACCACTAAAGCCAACACCAGTTGCGGGTGGTGCTCCGCCACCACCGGCGCCCCGACCTGTACCAGTTGCAAGTATTCCGGTTGCTGCTATTCGACATGCCCAAGCTATTGACTCTGCCACTGTTAAGGTAATTATATTCTTTTATTGAAAGTTCAGTGATATTTTGTTGGAATTAGATATTAAATTACATTGTGTTTTAGCTACCACCTGCAGATCCAACTAAGGAAATATCTGGAACGCGTACTGAACACCGTGTCAAAATGAATCGAATGCGTTTGAAAATTGCTGAGCGACTTAAAAGTGCTCAAAATGAGAACGCAATGTTAACTACATTTAATGAAATTGATATGAGGTATTTGTCTACTTTTTTATTAATTAAAGAAATTGTCTTACACTTGTCATTAATTTCAGTCAGATCATGGAATTCCGCAAAGCTCATCTTGAGGTCTTCCAAAAGAAGTACGGCATGAAGTTGGGTTTCATGTCTGCATTTGCTAAGGCTGCGGCATATGCGCTGCAAGACCAACCCGTTGTCAACGCAGTTATTGACGGCACTGATATTGTGTATCGCGATTTCGTTGATATATCTGTGGCAGTGGCAACACCTAAAGGTCTTGTCGTGCCAGTTATTCGTAATGTGGAGCGCATGAATTACGCTGAAATTGAGATGGCTATTGCCGCCATGGGTGAAAAGGCACGTACCGGGAAATTGGCCGTTGAAGATATGGATGGTGGTACTTTTACTATCAGCAACGGGGGTGTCTTTGGCTCTCTTCTTGGAACACCCATTATTAACCCACCCCAATCTGCTATCCTTGGTATGCACGGCACTTTTGAACGACCAATTGCGATCAAAGGACAGGTAAATTGATTTATTGCGTATTAACTGATATGTTCTGGTTTAAACATTTAAATTTGCAGGTTGTGATTAGACCAATGATGTACATCGCACTCACCTATGACCACAGATTAATTGATGGTCGTGAGGCTGTCATGTTCTTACGCAAGATTAAGGCCGCTGTGGAGGATCCACGTATTGTACTTGCCGGCCTGTAAAGCGTTTGCTCGGTTTTCAAAGCCGTGAGATTCGTCCGTGGTCGTCATAATTAACTTCAATAGCGAAATAAATAAATCAACACGTGTACTTGGCGGTAACCACGTGTATGGTGTGTTGGCAGCAAGACACGAGTCATCGTCCCAACTTATATTGACATCATCCACGTATTATTATGTTGCAAGTATTCTAATTACAATCTTGCTATTAGTTATTAATACCATATATAAACAATAGTTACATGTACAGATTTTATTTAATGTTCAAGCACCGACTTTTACTAGTTAACTACTTCGTTGATTTAATTTATTTAGGTATGCGTCTTGTTGCCAATGAACGATAGCCTATCGTAAAGGCGGACCCTTTAGTACACTGGTTCTGTTGACTTTTTGTGCGTCGATCGAACGAGTCATTTTGAGTTTTGTTCTACACATTTGAAAAATCATTGCACACTGAGAGCAATTGCAACTTATGCTAAATCATATACATCTAATTAAGATGAATTTATTTATTGTTTCAGTGGTGAGTTAACAAAAATATAAGATGAATGATTAATAACGTATTTTAATGTGCAATTATGAATTAAACATGTCATTTTTAAAATACTATTATCTTATTTATTTCCAGCAGAAATCAACGGCTTCGCTCGCTTTATAATAATGTTAACATGTTATAATTTTTTGTATAATTTGTTTGCACCACGATTTCACCAGAATAGATTAATAATATTGAGAAATCTCTTCTTAGTGTGATCTTAGAATGAAAGGAAAATGTTTCGTAAAAATCAAACCGATTGATTTTTACATACAAAAAGATAGAAAGTTGATTATAGAGTATTGTGATTAATCACGATTGTGCTGTGTTAATTTAAAAAAAAAACAATTTGCTAAAATTATAAAACTGGTGCATAACATGGGCTACAAGACATTAATACCAGAATGAACCATTATGTATTATATTATAGTTTTATAACATAATCTATGGAAAGCAGACTTCAAGGAAAAATTTGTGAGAGTAGGTGAAGGATAGACATACATTATAGCAACTTCAGCATTATATGTTCAGTTTCTAGAGTTCGCGATAGAAAAGTGAGATTACAGTAAGTATAGCGTAGGTAAGTAGGTCATTAACATGTATTACTTAATCGCTTTTAGCATAATTAGAAATGTTGT
>JAODIE010000012.1:2140869-2193567 GCA_027575565.1 Diploeciton nevermanni
TACAGTAAGTATAGCGTAGGTAAGTAGGTCATTAACATGTATTACTTAATCGCTTTTAGCATAATTAGAAATGTTGTGCAATAGCCAATTTCCGATCGATATGTGACCCTAACGGTACTTGATTAATACAATGTACTAAAAAAATGATTTTGACTAAATTTTTCTGGAGCCCCCCCTTTGGCAAAACTTTGTTTGTGATTTGATACATTGTTCCATACCTTCCGATTGTTTGATTGATTTGTTATTGTTTAGTTGTATTTAATAACAATTTGTTAATAGATACTGAAGAAATGTGTGGAAACGTAATTTGTTTATCATGAATGGTTCCAAAGTAATTAAAGTTCATCTTGAAATATTAATTTAGTGTAAATAAAGTATTAATAAATATTATATAAATATATCTATCAATACCTGTTGTTTGTATTCGTGTGGTGTTCCCTTAGCAACATGCTTCAAAGTGTAAACAAATAGGAGAACAGATTGTCTTATCCCACCTTTGACAGAACTTTAATTACGTGAGATTGTTAAAACGTGACAATCCAAGAAGAAATAACACCAAGAAACTACACTTTATAAGCCATCTTAAATCTATTCATCTATTCTTGCAACTAGAGTGCAACAATTATCTTCAAAAAATGGCAACTGAAGTTAGCCCAGAAATAATTCAAAGTACCCAGAAACTCTTGGGAAAACACGTTACCAAACCACAATTAACTGAGAAGTTATTAAATAAGCCCCCATTCCGATTCTTGCACGATGTTATCACTGTTCTTGTGCGCAATGGTTTTCTTAAAGGACTTTATTCAGACTTGGAGCTCAATTCTGAGAATGTTAAAGATCGTGATGCTAAAATTGCATTTTTAAATAAATTAATTACTGCTGTCAGTAAGTTATTATGCATAACATAATAATTAATTTCAAACATCTTTATTTTGCGTTGATTGTTACAGAAACTCTTAGTGGCAAGGACCTACAAGTAAAATCAAGTAAAATCATAGCCGGACTTGAAGCAGCAGAAACAAATCGGTTACTTCAAGTAATTGCAAAATTAATAGACAACAAAGTTGATACAAGAGATTATGTAAAAAATGCAAAAAAACCTGCTAAGAAAACAGAAACCCTAACAGACAATGCAAGGACTGGAGCTACTATTAAAGCGGCCTCCTCTAAAACAAGTCTTACTAGAGATAAAGTTGATGGAACCCGCAAAAAAACAGAGAAAAAGACTACAAACAAGAAAGGTGAGGATGTGTCTCCTAAAATAAAAACGACTTCAACGTCCAAAACAAAGGAAGATTTGAATAAAAACGACAAATCTATAAAAGTTGACAAGATTTCATCTCGAACGTCAGTTGCAAGCAAGACTACGAAAAATGACAAGACGTCCAGCTCAAAAAATAAAACATCACCAAAAACACCTAGTAAACCACTGGTTCAAAATGAGGAAAATAAATGCGATAGAAATGATGGAACTAAGGAATCGCTGGAAAATCTCCCTGAAATGATTACACAACAAGAAAAGACCCAGGACGATTTAGCAACAGTAGTAATAGATAACGTAGATAACAGTCCAAGAAATGATTCATGGAAACCAGAAATTATTGAGAACGATGATAAGTTGATAGAAATACCGCCAAGTTATCAAACATTAGAAACAAACAGAATAATTGACCCAGAGAATACATTTAAATTAACAATCCAAGAAGACCATAAACCCAGAGAAGCAATAAGACAACCATCTGCACGTCCAAAATCAGCCAAACCCAGAAGTGGAAATATTGATAACCGTTCCGTACCCGTACCCGTGGCAGCGCAAAGCAATGCAAACCTATTCGAAAGCTCTATCGAGCAACCCATAATTAAGCCAATCATAGCATCAAAAGAAATTTCTATGACAAGTGCTGGAAATGATAAAACAATGAAGGAAATTAAAAGCAATATAATTTTAAATACATTTCCAGAGAAACAAGACGAAAAAGCACCCACACCAACGCCATGTAAGTGACCTTATTTCTTATTGCTTTCTACATCTGATGCCAAGCTTCACAAATTTTTGTATTTTAATAGTTAGGCCAAAGAGTTCTATGTTGCGACCACCTAGCGTTCGACCAAGTAGTGCCAGACCTGGTGCGCCTCGTCTGCGTCCAGAGTCATCGCTACCATTAAAGGAAGTAATCCCCCTGGGCAAAATAAACGTGATTGTTGAAAACTTTGATGCTAAAGATGCGAATGAAGAGAATGATGAAGACGAAACAGTTGTAATTCAGTCAATGCCAAATGAAACACAAGCAGAAAATACTATCGCAAACAAAAACATGAACTTGGATATTCCAGTTGATAAGGGCCATCTTGTAGAACAAATTTTAGAACAAATGCAAGATGGGGCTGATGGAGGTGAGAAAGTACAGTTTGATTGGGAGCATGAAGGTAAAACATTACTAATTCTTTATATAATATTATTAAAGTAAAAACAATTCAGGTAATAAAAGTAAAGACGCGACAACAAAAGAAATAACAGCACTGAGGGCCTCTATTCAAGCTTTGACTAAAACGGCAAATCCTCTAGGAAAACTTGCTAGTTATCTACACGAAGATGTTGAAGCGATGCATTCTGAACTGGAGGCATGGCTTAGCATGAAACATCAATATATCGCCGAAATCGCAAAGCAGAAGAGGTCAGTCAGTATGACTATTATCAATTTCTGTTCCATTCGCATTATTTTGCTATTGATTAAATGTGTTAATTGCAGAGTGAACAATGAAAGCAATCAACCGCTACAAATGCAACTTCAGTCTCTAGAAGAAAGCATAAAACATGAACGCGATGAAATATCATCGGTAAAATATAATATTTTAAGAAATGAACAACGAATTAGGCACTTGGTGAGTAAACAAATTACTATGGACTGATGTGTTTTTAATACGTGTTCACCTTAAGAGAAATTAAACACTTACTTTATCAAATAAAACAGGTATAATTTATAGAATTGTTACGAATGTAATTACGATTTCTTAATTGTAATTTTAGTTTTTGAACAATGAAAAAATTTGAAACATTACAATAATAAATAAATATGTGACAAGTGTATTATTAAATGATTTAATGTGCGGTTAAACTTCTTTGAATGTAGACTTTAAGAGATGAAAGAAAAAGTTTATAAACACATCTCTAGATACATACTAGATTGTTCACTGTAAAATTTGACTAGCAATCCAAGTGATTAACAAAGTTCATAAATAATAAAACTCGACACTATATCGATTATAACATTACTTCATAAGCAAAGCAACCTCATCATTATGTTGCACTTTATAGTAATTGTTCATCAAATGTTAAGATATGTCTTTGAACATTAAATAATTCTACTTATACTATTCGTTCAGATCACCATTGTTTGAACATGAGACATTCTTCAACATTAACATTTGCCATTTACACCACAATAAATTTAATTCTCTACAGCACCTTCAATTGGTCTCTTTATTAATTATTCTTTTTCTATTTATTTTCCAACTTACTAAATAAAATAATAACGGTTTCAATATAAAGAAAACAATAATGATTTTGACTATGTGTATAGAACTCAAATTCCGTAAATTTAATAGTGTAGTCATTTCAACTCAAATGTTTGTCATTGTCCTGGATTTGAGAAATAATCACAGTTAGTTATACAAAAATAACATAGAATTGAGTTACGTAAGTGAATGACATCATCATATAGAAGAATAACAATCTGTCGATATTTTTTTTCGTGCAATGTGCCTTGATACACTGGTACTTTTAAAGTTATTAACATGTGTTCAGTGACTTTCTCGAATAATTTTGAGTCACAAGTGTTTGCATTGTATGCTTTGTTCGTATACAAGTCATGCAACGCCCTCAAATGCATCCACATAACATATGCATCGACCATTTCTATGTTGCATTAGGGTCGTCGACCAAACATCTTATGATTTTTCATTGGCCTCGCACTTATGTTCTATTTTACACCCTATTGTCGCATCGATTGCATTAAACAAGAAAACTTCATTTTCAATAATTACCTCAAACACCATCAATCAAATAAAATTTTCTTCCTACCTCACACATCACAACTCCTGTTTGACTTCTGAGCCCTAAACCAAATGAATTACGCGGACACCCTTAAAAATTACACCTGCTTCAACTTCATTGCGACTTTTAGTCTATTCAGTTATAACATTCAATATACTCTTTATTCTTAAGAATATGACAAATGCTGTATTTATGTACATATGTACAAACTGTACAAGTTACTCACATCTACCACACCACTCTCATTAAATATTTGTATCACCTCGTACGTTTGTTGCATCAATCACCGTCCAAAACATACACGTCGCTTATGATCTATGGTTTAAGTTTATTAGTCCTTTCGTTGAAATATCCCGTCTGATATCAAATTTCATGGTAAAGCTATGACGTTATACTGGGCTTGACGTTAAAGATAATTTACAATCAGTGGGATAATATATATTTGTGCCCCTAAACTACAGAAATTCATCTCATTTTATTGTCTAAACTCTCTAAATCAACTTTGGAGCAGCAAATTGTTACAGATAGGGAGGTTAAAAGGCAAAATTTAGTGAGCGTCACTTACTTAGAGTGCGTTTGCATTTTTAATATTATTCCTTCTTGTTGATGCATGATAAATTGGCAAAAGATGATAAGTAGAGTAAAATTATTTAACGCAAATAGCCAATGACTTCTGCTACAATTCGAATAAGTCGTCTTGTTGTTGTTGGAATCTGTAAACAACAAATAGGTGCTAAACACTTGTTTTGCTAATAATGCCGTTCTTAGTTGCTTACCTTTGCATGGAAGTTTTAATTTTATTTCCCTGTGTCATCACTACTGTTTGTGGCATTTTTACCACGTCTGCTGTCCCATTATTGTTTACCATTTGTCGCATTCTACTAACAGCGGGTTTTCGTCTTTCTGTATTACCAAAATCAGAAAATTCGCTATTCTTATGAATTTTCTTAACATCAGCCTTGGTACTTGCTATTGCTGCATCAATCTTTCCCAAAAAATCATTCAAATCCTCATCTTCATCATAACTAGGAGATGTTACTCGTGAACTCGGTGTTGTTTCACTATCCAAGTCCTGGGAAGAAGAAGCAGGTGACACAATAGTATTACCTGATGGAGACATTGCTTCACTAACAGGAATTAACAAGTGCTCCCTAAGAAATAAACTGTCACTTGCAAACAGACGATTTGCTCTACGTATTTGTTCCATCTAGAAAATATGCAATGTTAAGGCCTAAACATATATATAGATTATTAGCTGACTTACAGTAACTCCATACTTAAGGGCAATGCCTTGTAAAGTATCAGTTTTCGAGACAACATGCTTGATGTATGATTCATTCCTTGTATTAATCCTACTGCTTGTTGAGCCATACTTTTTGGAAGACCTGGCGGAATCTCGAATGGATAGCTTCTCGTAAGTATGTCGATCGTCCATCATTAATGCACCAGGTGACTTGAGATACTTTAGAATTGGGGTGACTATACACAACATTTTAAGCACACTATTAATAAATAACAGAACCAGTAGGTGAATAAAATTTTGAGTTACAAGTGATTTGATAAAATAAACAGGATGCACGTCGCGATTATTCATTTACTGCGCTGACGATACAATTTTTAAAACAACAAGATTGATCTCTAGCACTCAGCACTTGGATGACAATTGATGATCTATTGAGTGGCTTACCGGTTTTATGCGCAGATAGGTTTCGGTGGGGTCCTTGTGGTTTGAAAATGTAAAGAATGGTGATGAGCGTGACTGATACTCTCGGTAATATTTGCTTTACATCATTGACTTCAGGCCGTAGATTGATAATGTGAATATCATCGAGGTGCTGGCTGTTGCGAGTGGGGCCAACCGAGGCGCACTGTGTCGTCTGCAGTCATACAGATAACAACTGTTTTGTGGCGTTTTCAGATGATCATTGCGACAAATTTGATCTTAATAGCCAGTTGTAATGAAACAAATATGAAGCAACTGTTACGTTAGGCCTATTATTGGGCCTTCTGCAAATGACGTGAACACCAACACATTTACTTCAGTCGAGCGACTGCTTGGTTGCACTTGTGGGTCAACCGAGGTTATATGACAGATATACTCAGTGTTTAAGGAATTTTAAAGAAAGAAATTCAAGAAAGCAAAGTAATGGGAAGAATCAAATAAATCGATAAAGTGTAAAATTTTGATTAGCAAAGGTTTTTACGATTTTTGATATTGAATATTTAATGGATTTTTTTTGCTTTTTCTTGATGCACATTCAGTTACATTTGGTTCAAACACTCAAATTTAAGTTTAAATAATTAAATAAACATTTTCACAAACAGCATACCAGTTATCAAAGTAATAATTTCAAAATTATTTTAAAGTGCAGTGAAATTACTTTAACAATTTTAAAAACATTTCCATCTCGCATTGTTTTGGAACAATAGAAAGTGTTTGGTAGAATTCCTATGACTCTTGTATTTCCTGTAGAAACGTTTAATAACATTTTTGGAAATTTGGATCGTTCGGTTTTATCTTGGAGGGTATTTGATCATTATTTTCAAATAAATTAGATAATTTTATTATTAATTAGTATCTTATATTTATATCAATATGTGATTGGTGCATTGGCACAATTTGAACTGAAGAAGCTATCAAGCTGAAAAAGTTATAACACCAAATAAAGAAGAAGTTATTATGAGATTTTCCAAAGCTATTGTTGTAAAGCACTTCCAAGTTTGAGAAGCAGCGGATTTATGTTTCCAAAACGATTGTCTTATTATTTTACTATCTTTTGCTTGCCCTTGAGTTGCTTCTGTTTCCTAAGAGAAAACCCGTTTTTCTTTTACCCTGTTCCACGAAAGAATAATTTGTAAATATCAGACGATGCGGAAAAACAAATATTAATTTATTTATACTCTGATTTATAATATATATGATTACTTAACAAAAAGGTAAACATTATTAATAAATTAATTCCTTTGCCTATAGTTTACATTATACATTCCCTTTCTGAGATTAAATTATATATATTTTACAATAGTTATATGTTACTAGACAATAATTTATACATTCCATCAATTGTAATTTGTGCAATTCTCAACTGCACTGTTCTCGTGACCCTCATTGTCAAATTTATCAATAAGTTAATAGTAAAATACATAATTTTTGGTACAGTTTGCATTTTACATTTAGTCTATGGTAGGTTACAGTACAAGATATTTTAATTACATTTAGGTATGTCGATAGAATAATATGATGAGTTGTGTTAGTAAAAAATTGATGGATTACAGTAGAAATTATATTGTTGCAAAGGAATGTCCAGACGCGTGTCTGTCCAGTGACGTCACTTTTACCTTAAAGCTTCTTTGGTATTTTCTGGTATATTTTCTTGGCATAGTTTTTTTTTTGTTGCTCCCGATTTGATCTTTTATTTTATATTATTATTTGTTGTTATCGAAATTTGAAGGTTTGAGTAAGCATTTTATTCTTTATGTTTCTCTAGCAATTTCTTTCTTCGGTTGATGTTGATGGTAGAAAATATTAAGCAGAGAAGTGTAAAACTTCAATACTTTGCGCAAAACCTGCTCGTGATTTTAATTTGCTATATAGTAATATATATACTTTGGTTTGTTAATTGTTAATATATTTTGTTTTAGATTAAATCATTTCCGGTCGTTGCCAATCTTACATCTTAATGCGTCCCTCGTGTGCTTTCTTTACAATTGCGAGTTTTGAATGCGGGTCCAAGACGTTGAGATCAGTGTACGGCGATTCTTTGGTTCCATGAAGCATGAGCGACCATTCCATAAAGAATCCAGCTTGAGGTGTCTCAGAATTAAACTTTATCTGAAATTAATCAACAGTTACGATATACATGTATTAATTCAAAAGTTGCAACTGCTACCTCTAGCATCCATGTTCCTTGAGGATATTCTCCCCAAGTGTGTGTTGTCATAAACGGCCATTTAGTAAATCCATCTCTTGCGTCATCATCATTCATACGTTTGGAGAGAATCATAGAACGGGTACCCATTGGTGAAGTCAAAAATAACTCTAAATCTCCTCGCCGTGACGCATTTACAGTCAAAACTGCCTGGACATGTTCTAAATACTTCACTTCTGTACTAGTACCTTCACAAGCATTGGTTGTAATCTTTAAAATTATTGATTTTCTTGAAGGAATTCGCCTAAAATGCAAATAAATGTGTAATAATAATTGTCCATTAATATAATTAACCCAACTTTATAGAGCAGAAATCGGCCACCTTTTTCAGACAGCGGGCCACTTTGAAAATACTTTTTCTTATACGGGCCGCACATTGAATTTTGTGTATTATAAAAATTAGCACCAGTAACAGCACGCTCACGCGTTGTTGTTTTTCCTAAATTGGCGAGCCGTACAAAAGGTTGTTACGGGTTGTAAATGGCTCGCGAGCCGTAGGTAGCCGGCTCCTGCCATAGGATATAAAGATCTTACACCTTGCGTCAACAAATTAATGAATTAAAATGACTGATAAAATATTAACTTACTGGACGTCTTTAACCACTCCACCCTCGCAATGGTAACGAGGAGGTACTGTTTTCCATTGTTTAGCAAGTGCTACCATTGCACCAGCATCAAGTACACCAAAACCGAATAAATGGTTGAACTCCAATCCAACGCCATTCATTGTCCAATGAAAGCGACCCTTGGCATCAAAAAGAGAGTTTCTTTTTGATGTTAATACGGTCAAGTGTTGAATGTCCCGCCAGGTTAAATTTCGACTATGAAAGAAATTACAATTTTAATTAATCTCACATATAAAGTTAATATTGCTTATGCTGAAACATTGCCCCTTGGGTCTTTGTGCAATTAGTGATAAAATAAAAACAAACATTGTCAAAAAATGTTTCTATTTTCACTACATTAAATTGGTTTCTAAGCAAAGAAATTTCAATCTGTTCGAAAATATTCAAACGATATTTATTGTTTTTTTTTTTTGTAATGGTAATAATTCGAATAAAAGAAATGTAATAATAGAAAGCTTATATTTAATGGGTAATCTAAAATTAAAGAATGATTTTGCAGAATCACTGTTATTCACTAGCAAACAAGAAATAATGCAGAAATATAAAATGTATAGAAATAAAGTATTCTTTTCTTGTGATTTGCCCATCATATATTTTATGATAAATTGTGTGTCATTATTACATTTATTTCCAAAGTTTATGGTTACGCCATGAAATATGAATTCATTAAATACAATTTCTGTAATAAAAGCATATATTTCTACTATTTACTTACTTTGCTTCCAGTGCTAGAGCAAACACGCCTGCAGCTTCAGGAGCAGCAGCGGAAGTTCCTGAATGTGTTGTCGTACATTTTCCATATAAATCAGTAGTCGCCTACACAATTAACATATCCATGACTTTATGTACTTTTAGAAAGATGCAAGGAGAGATACATACCACACCAGTGTTGGGATCTTTTGCGCCATTACTAAAAGTACTTGCCAACGTACTCGAGCAACTCTCATCGTAATGCGCATTTTGACCATCGTTAATTGCACTGTTGATGCTAATAGTCCACATACTTGCCGCATAGCCATCGCAGTTACAATCATCATCCTCTCCGCCATCACCACTGGCCCAAACATAAATGTTACCTAAACCACCACGACCATCGTTTACTCCACGCACAATGGCACGCATTGTTGCATTGCGAGGACCATCCACTGTTTTGCCATCGTCTGTTGGGCCCCATGAAGCGCTATAGATATCAATCAAATTAGGTTCGTGGCCCATGCTATTGGCTTCAATTAGATCGGTCATGTAGGGTTGGTCCAGCATGCGTATTCCTGCAAATATTATTGCGCATATTACATTTCTCGTTCAAACCAATAGTCTTTTTAGTTTCTAAATTTAATGAAATCGTAAAATTTATAACAATATCTGAAACAATGACTAATTGTTTCATAAATATACAAATTATAATCTTACATTGGGAAATTTAAACTCTTAAATTAGTTAAGGTACTTTGACTATATAATCGGAATAATCTGAGTCACCAAGGGTTTAATAATTATTGTTGATATAACTGAACTTTAACACTTACTAAATATTAATTTATGAAACATTTTCAGCTTATGCTTCTTTCAGAATTTGAAGAATCAAATTTGGTATTATGTAATGAAGAAGGCAGCAAGCTGAAAACGTTTTATAAATTAACATTTACCAAGTATAAAGTTATATCAATATATATTTTTTATTTTCGTATGACTTTTTCAATCCCGTGGATTTTTCTATAGGGATCTGCTTTTTAAAGTGCCCTGTCTTTTACCTCCTCAACCAGGAATCAAACCCAGGTCTCCCAGCTGAGAATTAATACATCATTCTTCACATCAACCTATTATCTTTTAATATGATTTCCTACCAGCAATTTTTGAATCGTAAGCCACTCCAACTCCACAAATTCCATTATCTCGTGCAGCTGCAACTTCCCCAGCGCACCTAGTTCCATGACTGAAAATAACAAAGTACTTCAATATATCAAAAGAGAATTATACTATTTTCGAATAATTGACTTCATTCACATTCACCGCGTTTTTATTTCTTCATGTTTCCATAATTAAAGATTTTAATTTAAAAATCATCAGAACCTCATCAAAAAATAAAGCACACGTTGTATGTAAAAGTAAGTAAAAATTGTCGATCATGCACGTCACGCCAGAAGACGCAAGTTTTTGTAATACACTCGAGTGTTATTGGTTGATATAATTTGCATCTATGTATGTAGAGCGTGCAATAAGTTTTTACTATTCACCACGAATGCAGAAAAGTTTTGAATAGTTTACCATATTAACATTTTTCTTTTTTTTACTTTGGCAATTAACAATCGACAAGTGAAGAACTACAATCGGTTTATAAATTAAACATAGTCAGAGTAATGGACTGTTCTACTTAATTGTTTGGCTCTATTTCCAATTTAATACTTACTCATATGTTTATGCCTTAAAATTATGTTTCATTAACGGTATAATAAACATTGAATATAATTCGTATGGTTTTACTCATGCCTACTTTTTTGCACTTGTTCCCAATTCATTCAGAGTGGCAGGCCATATATAAAAAGCATTCGCCGCCGAAAAAATGTATACACAACTCAAGTACCGCACAAGAACAACAATGACACATACAAGAAATTTTAAAGTAAGTCATATATATATATATATATATATATGTCTACAATAAAATTTATACACGATTATGTTTTCAATTCTAAAATTCAATACTTTTGTGCAGGTTTTACAAATTGTAACATTGTGCCTGCTTCTACGCATGAGTAGTAGCCACGAAACGGAATTACTTCAAAGCAATGTTTCCAGTGCTTCCAGTGATTTGAAAGCAATTGATTCAAACATCCAAGAAGCAATTGTAAAACCAACTGCGCTTCCACAAGTGCAATTTAATACGCCAGAATTCTATAAACGCGATAACATTGTTATAAGTGACAAAAAACATTTGAAAAATAATGGACACTTGGCTGGAGATAGCCCACTACCATCTGCACCAACATCTGTACCTAGATCAGTAAAACAAGCAACTCCTCTAGCACCAATTAAAAAACAGAAAAGCGTCTTTAATCGACTTGTACCTCATGCCAAGTCAAGAATGTCAATAAAGAAAGTACCTGTGTCTTATAAGATTAATAAAAAAGTTCAATATGGGAAGAAGAAGAAGATTCAAAGAAGACAAGGATTACTGGCGGGAAATAATCAAAAGGTTTTCCTGAAACCCGTGCCATCTTCATATGTTCCACATACAGTTAAATTCTACATACAATCTGGTCAAATAAAAGGGACGAAAGGAGAGAAAATCTACTTGCCAGTAATGTCTCAGCCAGCTGACAAAGATCCTAAATGGCTTGCTAATTATATGCAAAGATATAAACAAATAAAACCTGTTCAGGTTTCTCGGCCCAATATTGAAAAACAGCCAAGTTCTTATGTCAAGTTTACCGTATCAGTACCAAAGAAAGAATTGGTTTACGGACAACAACAACAACAACAGTATGCACCAGCAGGTATTACAAGCAGTGCAAGGCATTCATACTACCAATATCCTCAAACGCCAGTAAATCACTACCAGAAAGAAATTGAACATTTTATTGATCAATCTCATTATCAGTCTGAACCTAAACATGCTGAGATAACTCAATGGGTTCAAAGTATTGCTCAACCAATTCATCAACCACCCGTAGTTCCAGAATGGGCTCAACGAGAATCCTCATTGGTAATTTCTAGTGATGATTTTAATCCTGTCGCTTTGCCACATGTGTTTCCTGCAAAAAATGAAGGTGTTGCACAAAACACAAGTCAATCTAGTTTTGATGGGAACCCTGAGGTAAATCAGGCATTTGCCCAGCTTCAACCAGCTCAATATTATGTGTCTCGTCCAGTACAACATTATGCCGTCAGAGAGCAAATTTTAGATGTACCACCACCAATATCACCAATGAGTCGAGTACCAAGTGCGCCAGTTCCTCCTAAGATGAAGATGAGATCTATTGAACCAATTCAAACTTCTGAATTATCCGCATCAGAAGAACAACAGCAACAATATGAACAATATAACAACCAACAATTTGAGTTTTATTTTGATAATAGTGCCTATCAACCTAAACCAGTGCAAGTAGCTAATTCTAATCTTGTACAAGTACCAACATTGTCGGTTATTCAAAAATTCTCACCGATTTTTTTTCGGCGAAAACAATATCAATATGGTGAATCAGCGGAGAAGCCGTCTCCGTCATGACTATACCAACCAGCACAACAGGATCATTTTCAGTGGTCACAACCTACCCAGCCTATAGGAGAACATGCACCTAATCTACAAGCAGCACATGCTTGGAATCAACAAACGCAAGACGGTAGACATACTGAAGAGATACAGAAATTACGACCGGATATCTCTAAAGTGAAATCTGATTTACCAAATGTATTTATCAAAAACGCAGCAAATTATACTCCTAAGCATTATGATCTTGCTGATAAAATCGATATTGTAATGCTTGACAATGAACATGATTCTAGTCATGAGAGTGAAGAAACTTTAGAACCTCAATTCTTGCCTACCAAGGCAGTATGTACTGCACAAACAATGCCAAAACAAAAAAGCATGATATTCAATGGTTGGACGCCAATCATTGACAAGTAAATAACTTTTTTTTTTATACTTTTTTCATGGCAATATCGCATGTTATTTATCTTAGTGTGGAGAAACTTTTCCAATACAGACTTCGTTCAATTTAAAAACAATGCATGAGAGTTAATTAAGAGTTTATAAATTACAGAGTATGACTGCTTTAAACTAGTTTACTAAAGTTTCGCATATTGATATCCGCATATGTATAGAATGTAAAGTACTACAGTTGTGGTACTTTTCACACTCTCATACGCATTTATCACGAATGTAAATAAAATTTAAATGTGGTTCATGTTTATTTGATAATTCTCGTTTTTATTGCTATTTATTTATTTGGCACGTGTATGAACTAAGCTAAATTCTACAGTCCATCATGTGAAAATTATTCTTTTTTTATTAGCATAATTGAAATTAATTTATATTAATGAAACAAGTAATTGTATTTTCAAACGATGATAATAGATAACCAGAAAATCTAATTAAAATATCTAAGCTAAATAAAAGACTCGGCGTAATAATTATTTCTAAGCATAAAAACATTCTCTTTAATAACGCAAATAGACATAATAATTTTAATTAAATATGTTAGATGTGGTACTAGCGTTGCCAAGAGTTAGGAGAGCTCCTACTATAGATGAGATGGCTATGGATGTGTTGCCATGACAACGAGTATGTTTTGTTTTACCTACAGAGGTGTAGTTATGACTACGTCTTCTTTGATAGAAAGTAGTAGTAACAAGTAGTGAGTAGTAAGAATGACACAAGTCAAGTGGTTCCTAGATAATTGCTCGGGGGCGGCAGGAAGGTTTTAAGCGAGCTATTGAAAGTGTCTTTGTACTAACCATTAATAAATTCCAACAAATATGTATTCAATTTATATTTTAAGTATAAATTTGTTATTAGTGTTGCCTCACCTTAATTTAGTTCTAGTATCAAACTTTTTTGAATTTAACTCATATTCTCAAATTTCATGTTTGATATTGAAAATAGCAGAATAGTGATGATGAAATCAGTTTTTCTCTGAATTCATCGTTTGCTACCATTTAATCCAAATATAGTTTATTTAAAAAATATATTTTTTAGCAAATAGCTTGCTGGTTGTGAGTCAACCACAAACTTTCGGCTCTACCATGGATCCACGGAACAGATTCCTTCTTCAGCTCGGCCCATAACAAACCAGGTGTGTTCTCAATGGGTCTATAAGTCTGTTTCACCAGTTCTGCTATAATTTGTATACTAACAAAGCACCCACGTGGCTGACTATAAATTATCAAACTAGTATCTCAGGAAACCGTTGTTAATTTCTAATATTTTTACTCATATATTATCTTTCAATTAGAGCAAATAATGTAGGCACAAGTCTTGAACGAAGTACATAAAAATTAACTTGAATAGCAATTAATATACCATTGAAAAGTATGAATTATAGAAACTGTCAATTTATATAATACTTTATTACCTTTTCTAGGTTGTTGCACGTCAGTAAGGACCAAGTTTATGTTCGCAATCCGACATATTATATATTTATACTTAAACATTATTTACATATATTCCATGCCTCGGATAGTAAAAATGCAGTAAATTATAATGTAAACTTTATTTGATTTGCAAATTCAAACTAGAAAATATTTTAGCTCGGAATAAAATGAACACAGTTGGATAGTTCATTAATTCAGCGGCATGTTTCCCGTGCAAATTATTTATCCTGTTGTTGACACCAATTACCTTTACAACAAATTTCTAATGTGTTGAGGAAACACCGTAAATTTTAATAATAATAAATTAATTTCTCATATTCTATAATAGTTAGTAGCGCAATTTAAATCGCCACATTCTAAACTTTGCAAAATGCATTATTTATTTTATGTTAATTTACGCGATTTACAGATTTATGTTCTCAAATGAGATCTAATCGTAATTGTAAAGGACATTCCGTGCGTAATTAAATGGAAATGTAATAAATTAGAGAATTGTTGAAGAATTTCACTCACCTGTTGAACCAATCGTCGGTATATCGCGGATAGGGGAACGGGTCGTTTGAGCTAAAGTCATAACTGGCTTCTGCGTTCTGAAAAGAACAGAAACACATTTAGTAATATACATTCCAATAAACTTGTATTTGTCTTTTCTACCCTTTCTGAATGGATCTAATTGTTTCTTCTGTTTATTTAGGCAATAAGATTAGGAAAAAAGTACAAAATACTGTCTATTTACTTCTTATTTTCACGATGCAACACAACTTATAAAATAAATTAAAACTAAAAAAGTTTCTTTTTAGTGTTTGTCTGCAATATAAAGAATTTTTTTTAATAAGTTCATAACATCTTTGATTTAAGCTAGACGTCTGACAATCAAACGTGTTTTTACCTACATAGTTTCTTTATAACAAAGGTTTTAACAAAGAGGGTAAACATGAAATTTAATAAGACGGTTTAACAGCAAATAAGTTCTTTTGACATATGTTTTGCAAAATATCCTATTTGCGGCTTCTTAGGAACAACAGATAAATGAAGTTATGCAATTGCATATTTTTCCGCAAATAGGTTTTCTTCAAGGGTTGATATATCGTATTGGCATAAAATGTAATCATTATTGTCAAAAGGGAGGTAGAAAATAGAAATGATGAAAATAGGCTAACGTCAATCATAATTTCAAGAAGAAATTTTATATATGTCATGATCATCAAAAGAGATAAAGGTTTTACTTCATCTGTCAAACAGTGTGTAATTGGCGTATTTTAAAAGAAGAATGAACATAATTACAAAAGTGCAAAGACAAATAATACTTACATAATTAAATTTTAAATCCGGATGCATATAGTCAACACCTAAGGAAAAAACATAAAACAATGATTGATAAAGCATTAAAATTGTTAAAATAACTTCCTCACCGTCGTCCATTATAGCAGTTGTTACATTTTTCCCAGTGACTCCTTGTGCCCACGCCGCCTCCACGTTTAAATCCAATTTTGCTTTACCGCCATTCTGCCCCGTGTTTTTCAAGTACCATTGAAATGAAAAGTATGGGTCAGATGGATCTTTGTGAGGTTGAATATTTTTTACAAGATTCTCTACTCGCAGCGGTTTATAACCGCGTTTGACGCGGGTGAAACCAGGTTGTTGTACCGCAGAATGAATCTAAATAAAATTATAAAATAAAAATGCAACATAGAGAATAGGAAATAGAATATGTCATGCCATACCAATGGATCAACTTTGAGTTTTCGCATATGTGAAATGGATCGTTTAGTTCTTGCTGATGACAACCCATGATTCATAAAATGGTACTCCATACGAGACCCTAACACCTAGAATTCAGAAGAAATTTGCATTGCGAGATGCTCAACTTTTCGGCACAGTTGCCTGATTGATAGTTAAAGTATTTTGAGCAGATAAGAAATTTTTAGTTCTGCCTTTATTTCAAATTTAAACTTGCGATGTTATTATCTAAAGTCGATGACGTAGGAGCAGTTGAAATAATTGCCTGATACGAGTTACTCACTGGTCCCATGCTGACAAATCCATTCCTAGCGGCAACTCGATGTGCTTCCTCTGGATGCACATCTCGGCGAAAACGCACCAGAAAGGAGTTGCTGAAGACATCGCCGGCATGTGTCTGTGACACGACGGCAACGATGGCGACGAGGGTGACGAGACGGCCCACCGAATGCAGGCTGCGACGTGCGGGCATCGTCGCACTACGAATGGCAATCGTGGCGCGCACTCGGCGGCGGCAAGCCTGCCGTCCCTCAGGTGGGCGACAAGCGCGTGCGCCTCCGACGTCATTGTCATGATCGATTTTTGTGTCCGGTAGATAGCGAGTTGGTAACGTTTTGGTACGTAACACAATTTGCTAGCTTGTTGCAAGCCTTCGATTACGCACTCGGTGTGTTTGCGATGCGCATTAATGAACGTTTGACGACCGAGAGGCACTCTTCGGTTCGGCTCTGTTTGCATATTGTTATTGATTCATAAATAATGGATATTTTATTATGCCAGCGTTCGGTGTGTGTATAGTCGCCCACATGTTTTCTTTTGCGATTTATTCACGTAAAACATTTTATTATTAGCAATGTGAAATTTACTATTTATTTAGAAATCTACTACTAACACATATTAGTGTATCCAAGTATTTTTTTAAATATACAGAAACAATCAACAACATCAATAATAACTTATGGTAGGCTTGATTTTATAGAAGTTGCAAATTATATTTTTAAATTGTGCGGCACAGCGCTTTTGTTGCGAGTTTTATGAACTAAACTGCCGAGGTTAGATTTATATGAGTTTTCATATGTTTTGTATTTTTATTCGACGTCAATAGTATCAAACAAATTAAAACAATGCTATTAACAAATTTATTACGTTAATATTGTTAACATTTAGTTAACAGTTTTATACGTAAACGTAGTAAATATTCGTGTGTACGAATTCAAAATAAATTTAATTATATTAAATAATCCTGTGACGCCATTAATGTCATATAAATTTTGACGATTCTCGACGGATTTGCTTAATTTTGAAGTTAGATATTTCTTTAAACTAATTGAATTTAATTAGGGTTTAAATCTATAATGGGGAGCTATCGTGAAGCAACAATGACGGGCTTTTTGTGTCGTTTATGTTCACTATACAAGCAGGTAGTAATTCATTTATACAGTAGACGTGCTCGAGAGTTATCTCTATTGGAAAAAATCAAAATTTTACCAGTTAGTGTAAGTATAAGTTTATAGATTAACATTTGCAGTTGCTTATGGTATAAATATAAAACATTCTTGTTTTTTTGTAGATTAAAAAGTATGATAAATTACCCAAAACTATATGTGAATCCTGCGTAGAGAAACTATGCAGTCAATATGAGTATATTCAGCAAATCAGGAAGAATCTAGAAATACAAGTAAAACATCAAACATTACATGTAAGTTTAATGCTTGTGAAATATGTAGGAATCCTATATTTTATTCATAAATACCTGTTTCAGGCAAATGGATGTCCACCAAATTGTATATTAAGCAGGATTTTAAGTTCAAATACTGGAGCATCAACATCAAGTTCTTCTGCTGAAGCTAGGCTAAGTACATCTTCACATGTGCATGTTAATGAAGATGGTGAACAAATATCACACCCAATACAAGTAGTTATTGTTGATCACAATAGTGACAATGAAAATAGTGAAGATCCCAACAGTTGATAATACAAATTAATTAATTTGATTTAGCTTTTGATTCGTGATTACAGAATATAAATTATTAAATATTTAATCCATCAAATTAATATCAGTCCAAATCCAGTTGAATATTGATTAGTGCCATCATTGACTTATATGTATGGATATAATATCAATGTTAAATCTGTTTCAAAGTGTGTAAGCCACATCCCAAAATCATGTTTTTAAGTTTGCATTTGTGATGTTCATGGCTGTATTATTAAATAGTGATTTGTATAACTGAATTAAAATATTTAATATGGTAAATCGTAATTAGTTTTAACTAATTCTATAAACATTGTGCTCTAGAGCAGGAATCGGCAATCTTTTTCGGGCGGTCGGCCATTTTCAAATTATAAAAAAATTGCGCGAGCCGCACTTTGAATTTTGTACAAGTTATAAAAGGAATTTAACTTTTTTAAAAAGAATTTCCGGGCAAATTTCGTTAATATGCAGCCAAATGATTTCATTTTTTAATGAATTCACCATCCGTAAATAGCTTATATTCATACTGAACTTTGTTTAGTTTAGTGTCCACTTTTGTAGACCTGCTAAGGGAAAAGATTAACAATTTATAGAACTAATACGCCTGCCACATGAAAATAATGTTCTTCGATAAATAAACTGAACATAGCACTAAATTATTTCAATGATTAATAGAATACAAGTCTAATGTGCAGCGTAAGAAATAATTTGACAAAATAGATGAGAAAAAAAAACAATAATTTGTAATCTAATCAATCAAGCTATAAGTTTGATGTCTTCTTGAATTTTGTTGGTTCTTTAGCGAGCCTTTTGCACGGCTCGCACGTTGTTGGGGCCAATTACTACAATCGCTAAAAGCTGGCATATCTGCAGCATATGTTAGAAACGATTTCACCCTTAAAAATTTCGAATTGATACTGCTCATTATTGAAATTATTAAATTAAGGCTGTAAGCAAAGAATTGAAGAACCCAAACTATTAGTAAATTATACTGATAACAATGTTACACAACAAACAAAAACTGACGGTATCACCACTATTTATAAATGAAAAAAAAGTTGCGCACCGAACCTATACGACAACGAATAAACAGATTTTATTACAAAGTCGAATTTGTATTTTCATATTTCTTATTATTTTGAACAAAAGACATTCAGAATTTCTTGAAACTCTTCTTGGAGCCGGTGCCTTTTGTTACTTTAAGGACATTGAATCGGACAGTCTTCGACAGAGGTCTGCATTCTCCAATTGTGACAACATCTCCAATTTCAACATCCCTAAAATTCAGCAAACAATAAATTCATGTACGACCTTTACATTCTAAATTTTACAGACAAATAAGCAATCGTAATACGATAATTACCTGAACGCCGGAGACAAATGAACAGACATATTGCGATGCCTCTTCTCAAAACGGTTGTATTTCCTAACGTAATGCAAGTAATCACGACGGATCACGATTGTACGCTGCATTTTCATTTTCTGAACCACTCCAGTAAGGATGCGACCACGAATTGAGACATTCCCGGTAAATGGACACTTTTTGTCAATGTAGTGACCTTCAATTGCCTAAGAAATTAAAGATTGATTAACACCAGACAAGACAGTTCTTGGTCAACTAGAAGAAAAAAAGCTTAAAAACTGTAATGTGTTAATGAAAAGTAGGATCCCAGAAGATGCCATTAGTAGATTATGTTATGCCCATTGCACCAATAATAATAACCAGATAACATTCACAAGACCACCATAATTAATAATCCCAATGTCAATAATTTTCCAATTAATGCCAATTGCAACCAATAATTTTGTTTGTTTTACCTCACGTGGGGTTTTGAAACCAAGACCAACACTCCTGTGATGGCGTAAATTTTTCCGTTTCGCTGCTGTCTTATGGTTTAAGAATACAATGGGTTGTTTTTGGAAAGCTTTCTCTGTCTGAATGTGCATGAAAGAACTAAATTAGTACATTGAAACTAACCTCTCGAGGAGTTTTGAAGCCTAAGCCGACTTCGCGGTGGTAACGCATCGACTTGCGACGCTTACCTCCCAAACCCTTCTTGCGATTTAAGAAAATCGTCGGTTGTTTTTGGAATGATCTCTCATTCTACAAAACAAATGAGATTGAACAATTAGGTATATAAACTTTAAAAAATGTTGCAAATTGTCCTCTAAGAAGAAAATAATCACTCATAGTAAAATAACGTTTCCAGAATACGTAAAATACATCGTATAACAACCACGTGTGATTTAACTTGTCTGAATAACCCTACACACATCAATTGACTTAGTCTAACCAAAATTCGATAAATTTAGTCAAAAAATTACTACGCTCGGATAATTACTTACTGCGGAAACGATATTTTAGTATAATTTTACAATTGTACTCCATATTTTCGTGATTTTCGATGAGAATTCGGTTAAACTTACTTGATCGGCCATGTTGACGGCTCGAAAAGACTGGCTAAAAAGAAATAACTGAACAGGAACTTGCTGCCATGTTTGTTTGCAACGGAAGTTGTAGGAACTAGAGAACTTCATAAAATTCAAAATAATTAATGTATTAAGAATTATAACTAACAAATAGTGAATAAAATATTTATTATTTAAACAAGTATTAACATTTGTTTTATATTGCACATTTAAAACCATATCTATTTAAACTATTTAGATAATTGAACACGAGAAATGACGATCCATTACGATCGTTGCTTAGGCAAGTCGCGATACACCATAATCACGTAACCTACTTCGTTTGTTTTTGTTGATCTTCCAGTTAATTATTGTAATGATTTAGATGAATGTGAGCTAATAAAATGATATAAATATTTACAGTAATTAATTATAATACCAGTATTTGATATTGCTAACAAAGATGCAGTGTTATCACATTAATACAAAAAATGCGTTATTAATATTGCTAACTTTTATGATTAGAGGAGTGCAACATTCACAGTTTGGTAAGAAACAGATTAACATTTGTGGTTTATTATAACATGTCTTTTCTATAACTAGGTGATAATAGCATGGATCTCAGCAGAAAAGGCCCAAATTATAAGGACATCTCAGCTAAAAATAATCCAGATGTATGCAAGCAAATTTATAAAATTCTTTAACACCTAATATTCAATCAAATTACAGATAATAAGTTTTGGGTATTGCTCTGCTTATCATAATAATTGTGAAAATGTCAGTGGATTCTGTTTGAATTGTGCAATGAATTATTCTTGTATTTATGGACAGAAATTAAATGCAACTTGCATTGTTCCAAATGGCATTACATGCAAAACTGTAAGTGGTATCACATATTTATTTAATCTGGAAAGTAAATTTAAGTACTCTAGGGCAAGAAAACGTTTGAGAAGGAGTATATCTGCAGATATTGTTATCAAACTGAACCATGGGAACATACTTGTGATTTGAAAGCAAATTGCAATTCAGTTGCAATTAATCGATCACAATATACAACTAATTGCACAGTGAATGATAATATAATTTGTCTGGGTAAGCTGAAGTAGCAGGATTCATATTACTTTAAAAACTATATATTGTGTTTTAAGGTCTAAGAACTTTTAATAAGAATGTGTACTGTAACTGGACAGGTGGTTATCGTTGGTCAACAGCTTTAATTCTTAGTATAACATTGGGTGGCTTCGGTGCAGATCGATTTTATCTAGGTCATTGGCAGGAAGGTATTGGAAAATTATTTAGTTTTGGTGGTTTGGGAGTGTGGACCCTTATTGATGTAATTTTAATTTCATTGCATTACTTAGGACCTGCTGATGGTTCTCTCTATATCTAATATGTGCTCATTACGTAATTAGTATGTAAGTACATTAAGTAATGTCTGACACTGAAATAGGAATCCATCCATCTGGGTCAAGTTTATTTATACTACTAATGTTAGGTTTTATTTCAACTGCTACAGGCTGTTATAAAATTATAAATTCATTCAATGTGCTAGTATTATATATTTCATATGTTTATAAGTTAGTTGTGGTTGATAATGTCACGAAACAATAGACATTTCCCGTCGTATATAACTCTTAAAATCATTTTCATTCATTTCTTCAAAGTCCTCAGAATTTAACTGAAACAAATACAATTATGAAACCTTAAAATTAGATAAGTTAAAATGAAGTGTTTGGTTGAGTTAATTAATGTAGTGTCTCGTATTTATTTTAATATGTTACTTGTCCTTTGACACCTCTAAATATGTTTTAGATAGTTTTCGGCGTGTGCCTTCAGTATCTATTGAAGTTAGTGTGTATGAAGTGTTAAAGTAGAAATAATATTAAAGTGAACTTACCACAACAATTTGTAAATCTAGTTTGTACATCAAACGCAGCTTTGTTTGTAATCTCCCATTCACCTTATTATCAGCATTTTTCACTGAGTTAGTGTCATCCAGGACTTCTACCACGAAGGCTTTGTACACATTCTTTCTGTAGCCAGTAATGCCAGCGACGTTGAAATGTGGTATTTGATATTCCACCTCTAATCGATTGATATTCAAGTCAGACATAAATAATTTCAGCATATTGTGAACCCTCATTAGGTGAGGTCTCATCCCCATTTCTTTCTTCACGTCTTGTGAAAAGTTTTGTGCTTTATGTCCGAACTGCTTATATAAATACGGATTTTCAATCTGCATACAAACCAAAAGCATATTCAAGAGTATATTAGATTTTGGTTGTTTTCTGATAGCTTCTACATTGTTCTTGCATGCATATAATAGTTTCTTTGAATGATATTCAATTATCCAGAGATAGTAGACCGTGTCCAGCAAGGCACCAATTTCAGCTTCAAAATGTCCAGCTACATATCTTCTGTAAAGTTGCTCTTCAATTAACTTCAAATGTTCAGTACTTAATGGATGCGCAATGTAACTACAGCACCATAAAAATCGTCTAATATCTTTTCCTCGAATATTATCAACGAAGTAAACATTCTTCTCTTGTATTTTTGAAGACTTCAGCTGGTCAACAGCAATTGCAGTGAACAATTTAAACAGTTCCTCGTCATAATACAAATAATCTGCATAAAGAGGTAAAATATGGCTGATGGCAGTAAAAGTGTAATGTTTGTAAGTTTTGTTGAAGAAGATTGCAGCGGATAACGTCGCTAGAAGTTCTTCTCGCTGGTATTGATTGTGGCGTAATGACTTCACAAGTGTAATTAGAATTCCAGGATCTTCTAATAATTGTAAATTCTCCATAAGACTTTTCTGGATGCATTCTAGCAAATTCTTATTATATATTCTAATGCTCGTTTTGAATGTAGAGTTGCACAATATAACTAAATCAGTCAGTGAGAGATGTTGAATCTTCTCTGGATAGGCATTCAAGTGTGATAAGCACTTCTTCATATATTTAGATGATTCATAACATTTTTTCATCAATGCTACCATAAACATAAATTGAACAATCTCTTGTGCTGACAATTCTTCTAATCGATGTGCTAGTATAGAGTTTGCAGTATTATAGAATGTGAATTCTGTTATATTTCTTGGAGTTCTCTCTACATAAATACATAAATAACTCAAAATTTCTGTACTGGATAGCTTTGGTGCATTGTCACACATGTATCTGTCAAATTCAATTAATGATTTGATTGATTTGCTGTTATTAATAGTTACTATTGGATTTCCAGGTAGAGATGATTTAATGTTGCTAGATTCACTGTCATTAATAGTTTTAAAGTATTCAATGAATTGAGAAGTTAATTTAACAGCTTCAGGAACTGATTTTATAGTAGTGTTATGAGCATGTTGTAAACTTCTTACATATTTACAACTTATTTGTTTAAAAATATGCACTCTCATCCACATTTTTTCATTTTATTTATATTATGGCCAGATGCTGTTGCTTGGCAGATGATTGACGAAGCAGCAGGCACTATAAAATTTCTAGTTATTCAAGAGAATATGTCCATCATTAAACGAGGTGCTGGGATATTAATAAGTGGTACAAAATAGACAAAATATATTTAGAGGATTTCTGCAAATTTGAGGTTACAAGCGAAGCCGGAAAAAGTGGGAGAAAGGGTAATAAATAAAATAAATTTGGTTGCTGCTATCAGTATTCTTCTTTATATATTCATAACAACTTACAAATTTATGCCCCTATTTAAAATAGGTTTTGTATAATTTTATAATTCAAAGCAGTTTATGGAGACGTTGAGAATAGAGAACTGTGGGGTGAATCATTCCATTCGGACTAATTATGCTAAATATGTTTGACTTTGTACGAATTTACGGTATTTACGCACTCAATGGCAAGCATAGATCCATTACGGACCCACAGACAAAACGACAAAAGAAATTTCTATTCCTACGCGTAGTATTCCTTGTCCATTCGCGTGGTTCGGCTTCCGCAAACAAGCGCAGCCATACGAGCGTAATATGTGCAAGACCGAGTTGAAGTGAACTTCGGCTCAACATTCCCACCAGCCCAAGTCAGCATCGCCAGCATCAAAGTTGCGTGCACAAGGAACACGCCTGTCACACCATCAGCTGGGCCGAATGTAAAATGGCCGTGCTTTACTGTCAGTTGGTTAGTAGTGTTTACGAAGTTTGATGTTTATAACACGAAAGAATTCACCATGTGATAGCAAGCGACGAATCGATCGTTTCGCAATAACAATCGATGCACAAACGTGAATATTTTGCGAAAATGTCTTCACTGTGAATTTTACCAGGTATGTATGAGGTCTTCACGTATTGCGTATATATTTCGTTCATCCCACATAAAAATACTTTCTCAAACTTACAGATCTATTGCTAATTTAGTGATCATAAAATAAAAACCATACTTATTTCACCATACAATATATTTGTTTCCGCGTGTTAAAAAAAATTCCTGTTCCAGTTTTGCAAATCTTGCAGATTGACTTGATTGTTGTGAAGTGAAATTTATAATTACAATAGAGTGAACTTATGAAATTCTATTGTTCTATTTTTCTTCATTGAAAGGAGATTTGATTATTATTATATGCTTTCTGGTTTCTGTGCAATCATTTAACAATATGATATTGTGTGTTTTAGGAGATGATTCTCAACTTGGAACATCTTAATAGAAACACTCAAATCATGCACAATCTACACCAGTAACAACAAACTGCCTATTTTATAAATATCACATTCCATAGTATAGTAACAATGGCCACCATCATGTACCCAACTTTGACTAAATCTCAAAGTATGAGGTCCAAAAGGAAGTCTGCTGTGGAGTTGCTAGCTGAGAGTAAACCTTTCTATGTAAAGTCAGAGGTTGTTCGTGATAATACTCAAGTGCTTCCTGTGAGGCCAGCACCCAACTTTGCTGCTGGCTATGGTACCTACACAAGGAGCAAATCAGTTAATGTGACAGGACATAATATTACCACCTATCGACCGACAACACTACCACAATGTAAGTTATGCTTATATTTTTTTTTAATTTAGGGATTGCCAAAATGTGCCTGGTAATACTAAAATTTTGCGCTTCGAACATTTTCTTTAACGATTTTAGTCGGTACGCACATCTTTAAATATTCACATCAATAACAATAACTAGTAAATAATTTCAATATCATTTTGTTGAAAATAACAAAATCAACGACACTTGGCAACAAGTCGAACACGTTCGATAAATAAATATTTAATGAGTGAAATCTGCAAACTGTTGTCTATTTATCGACCAAGGGGCCCGGCCTTAGGCTCAATCTCATCGTGGGGCATCTTGATAGTAACTGCCATGAAGTTTGTCTTGGGGACTTTTGCGCGTCTAATGGAAAATTCGCAAGCGTTTGCGAATAGCTGAGACAATATTCATATAAGAATTGTTTGAGTTGATCTAATATAACATTCTTGGCAATCAAATGTGGTGATTACCCTGCTTTGTCATATTGAGGAAATTTGTGCTTACCATTCTGGTCGTTGATAATAGATAATTCAAAGTATTGTTGAGTGTGGTCACGAAGTGTTTAAGATTCATATTGTTGAAAATTTGCACTATAACACTTACTTAAAATTGATTTATAAAACGTTTTTGGCATGTTGCCTTCTTCATGTTGATACTGAAGAAGGCAACATGCCAAAAACGTTTTATAAATCAATTTTAAGTAAGTGTTATAGTGCAAATTTTCAACAATATAATAGATAATTGTCAAAAATTGCTTCATACTCTAGTCATTAAATCGCTTAGTTTAGTTTGTTTAATAATGCTATATTATGCATTCATAATGCGCAATACATTTCTGCTTTGATTTAGTATACAGTTAAATATAACCGTTTATCAATTATTATCTTCATGTCACTAATAATGTGCAAATATTTATCAAAATTGGACAAAGTAATAAACTCATTCAAATATCATTAGCTGTTATTGAATGGGTGGTTAATGGCCTCTACTATTAATACGCTTTGCATGAATGATTTTTAACTATGATTGGGCATCAATAACATTTAGATGGTTGTGTTTGTTATATACAATGCGATAGGTATACCTAGGCGATATATGACAAACCATTAAGAAACCTAATCTGACTTTATATTGTCCTCTTCGGTTTGAGTACCTTCTCTCAATGAACGCTATCTCCGTGGAAAAGTGATTTTAACAAACTGTTGGATTGACAATTTTTTTTTAAATACCCTGAGGAGTGGTTACCATACATAGGTCTTTTCAATGTATTTTCATTTAATGATTTTTATGTCTTTGTTACTTAAATTGTATATTCGGCATAATTTTTTTTTTCACATGCAATATGCACCAAAATCATATTAAACCGTATCCTTCTAATAATACACAGAATTTATGTTCATATATGTGATATTTCTTTACAATGTCTTATTGAGATATTATACGTTAATGGAGTTGCTTTATCCATCATAATAGATATGGCTGTATCACCATCAAGATCATTGCCGCCGTTATCTCACAGAAGATCAGTGCATTCTGGGAGTAGTGATTTACTGCAGAATAAACTGCGCCAATTACTGGTTTGCGACAGCGCTGAAGAACTGAGCGTAGAGCAATTGGGTCCGCTGAGTCCACCCGCCGAATACGCACAGCGCTGCCACAAGAGTTTACCCGATTTGCATTGTCGTGCAGAGCCAAGTTCCAATAAAAGTAGCAACAAGAGTTTATCCAATCGGGACAGCGGTGGCTCAAGCGGACATTATACACAACGGAGTGAACCGGCGCCTCCACCAAGACAGGTACTGACAAATGCTATATTATGCGCGACACAAATAAATATTGATAAAAATATTTATAAAAAATAAACAAATATAAGGTTGGAGCGAATAGGTGATATGTCTGGTTGTTGGGGTGCGGGGGGTGATTGAGACTGGGCGCTTTCGTCGCCGATTTTCAACTAACGCGTACTTTCTCCATACTCTTCTCGTATTAGACACCGCATTATTAGATTAGTTAATATGTTTCTATTATAAAATCCACTATTTTGTAATAAGGTTCAATTATTGTTTGTATTTCGATAGTTTCAGGAAGTAAGAAGAGATTCTGGATCAAGTACCCAACACAGTGGTGGATCCTCGTACTATTGTTGTGCAGAAGGAGAGTGTCGTACACGGTCAATCTACCCGATGGTTCCGACTTCGTATCAAATTCAATCGCAACTCCCGCCTCCATCAACATTTAAAAGACAGAAATGCCTGCGATACAAACGTGACCGACCCATTCTGCGTTCCAAGTCGGACATCAGCGATCGCTACTGGCGACCCCCCGAGCCACCGGTGAGCCACCTGGAGCAGTTTTTTGAACACTTAGGTCTCACATCAGATTGTTACGAGGACATGTTAAGCAACAGCCGCTCTTCGGAGTCACCAGTGTTCTTCTCGGATGTATCAACAATTGACTCCAGCCGACTCTTAGACAACGCTGACTACTGTCCACAGGCGACATACCGCCCAAGCGAGCCGCCTTCAATAGTGGAACGTAATGCGCGTATTATTAAATGGCTGTGCAACTGTCGAAAGTCGCAGATGTTGTGAAAACTCGGATAGTGAACTAAAGCAAATCAAAATTTTAATCAAATCGCCAAAATGCCGTGCTCTCGTTGAAATCGGGATCAATTATTCACGTATTATTTTTCTTGTCATTTGGAAAAATGGGAAAATTTGGTAAATGTATTATGTGTCTCTTGTGCGATTTATGATTTTTTCTAAGCACGAAGCGTTTAATATTTATTTATTTATTATGATTGTTGAATAATATTGTTACAAAATTTAAGTATTTCGAATGATTCGGTTACGAAATATGTGACGGACACACTAATTGCGCGATGAATTACTCGTACCTTAAAGCTATCCAGTTTGTTTGGAATAACCAGATAATATTGGAATGCATTATGACTAAAAGAACATTCTGTGCAATTGTGAAACAAAAATCTTATAAGTACCATTCCAGATTTACATTCGTTAAGAGAACGAAATTATATCTTTCCTTTATTTAATATTTTCTCAGTATTGGTATAGGCTTTAGGAATTGATGCTTTTTAATTTAACACTTTAAGGGGTATTTTGTGATAGCGGCAAAATGTTTTGCCTTGCAAATAATTAAATTTATTAGAAATTTTTACTTCGTCCTAACACAAAGTATTTAGATCAAAAATGTGTGGCCAATAATATCATTTATGCTAATGTAAATTATGCATGCGCAAAATTTTCATTTAGACGCGTGTTTTAAGTTGATAAGAACGTCATCATCTGCCATTTTGTCATTATCGTGAAAATCTAAAATTAGCAAACATGTTGTGATATTTGGATGGTTTAGACTCTTTAATTTCGTTTAACAATGTTATCTAATGTGCGACCAATGTGGCACGTGGAATTGGTTCGAACCACTTATATTTTGTCAACTTATCCAAATGTTTATTTTAATACAGAGTCAAATAAATACAGAGTTAAACAAAATAAACCGTATATGCGGCGTTGAGACAAAAAAATAAACGAAAATTTGTAGACAATTAAGTAATGCTAAATCCGGGAAGCATAAAATGATGAATTAATCAATTTTCCTGGTGTTAAACGATACATAATAGAAATGTCAAGCACTGTCATAATTCGAATACACCAGTAAAATATCTTTGGCGGTAAACCGTAGCGATGTAAACGTATAGCATGTGAGTAATTTTACTATTATTGGTACCCAATAAGATGGTCGTATGACGATAATAATTACTAATAAGATCGTATATTAAAGATGAAAAATCAATGTAATAGTTTTAATATCGTTATGGGCAGTACTGAGCAGTACGCAACAAGTTGGAGAACTAAAGTATATCGATATTTGTAGTTAGCATACCAATTCTAGAAACACTAATTATTGCGGTTATAATTGTGTAAATAAGTTACTCGGGCTGCTCTTAGAGAGCGCGTTTGAACCATGTAATGGAATCGCTGTTTCTAATCATTTTAATATGAATGCCATGCGTTACTATCTAGTCTGTACTTAAATTCTCATTGTTTCGATTAGAAGATCAAGCGTAGAAGCTATCAATATTCATTCTAAATATATTCTACATAAAACAAATATGGCTAAAATTTATGGTGATTGTGTGGAGGATTGCCCAACAAATGTGAATCACAGAAAATCAAGCTATTCACAATTTTAATATTATGTTAATTGTAGCAATGTTTTTATCACATAGTAAAGCTGATTATTCCGTATTTGTGCGCTGCTTCTACGTAGTGGTAGTGTAAAACCCATTAAACTTTGTACACGTGCTCATGTTCTATTATACAACAGGTGAATCATACTACAACTCCTCTAGATGCATGTATAATTGTGTTGGTTCAGGTTGAGCGGAGGCCCAAATTTCCATAGACTTTCCAGTTTTTCTCGGCGTATGTTAGGCGCAATCGGCTTTAAATGCTCGCGGAGGAAAACCGCGCATGTCCTGTTGATCGAAATTCATTGAAACGATATAAACGCGGAATATTGAAGTAATGCATAGATATCAAAGTATTTAATAGATTTAATAAAGTTGTACAACTATTATTAGGCCTGGTAGTAAAAAGTAGTGGGAACTTAGAAAACGATGAAAGATTCAAAAATGTATCATGCTTACCTAAATACATCTCTATTGGCAACATCGCAGCGGGATGCGCCGTCACGGACAAGGTTATCGTCGATCGTAGACGAGTGCATGCGGGCGGCGCAGTCGGGTCGGACATTTTTAATTCACCTGTCCGCTGTCATCAGGGGGTTCAATATAATTGTGTTTAATGCGTCCGCGACGTGTGTTTTACATTTAACAAGATCCCAGTAGGAGCTCCCGCTAGCGCAGCGACAGTATCCATTATTCGAAGAGTTTCTCACACCTACGGAATCCACCTGCGATCAAAAACCTGCCATCGGGGTGTAACAAATGTAGTTTTTCAGAGCACCGACAGAGTGAAGGCAGCGAGTGACCGTACCACGAACGATCCATTGCACGGAAAGGGGAAAACGCAAGAAAATTGGCCCGTGATCTATTTTTACATGGACTCTGGTGTGTTGTGTCGGCGTGATGCATATCTACTTTGCTAGTCTACGCTATTTTCTCTGATCGTAAAGTATTAATAGCCCGCGAGTGATTCGCTTCTAATCTAAACATAGCAGACAGTGGAGCCATTTTTATGCGTTGCGCTTACTTAATTTCTTCCAAATTTTCAATGAAGCGGCAACTCGTACTTGCTGCAAGTCCAACGCAGGCATTGCGTACCGACTGCGTTAGCTGAGTGCGTGATCCGCATTCGTTTGGGACAACGTTTCGTGTGGAAGAGGTGGGCAGAAGCCCCGAGAACTCGGGCTAGCCAGAGCTGACATAACCCTGAAAGGTCCTCCAGCAGGCGGTCGAAGGTGTAGAGAGTGGTAGCAGCAGGCGGCCGCGACGGGCTCCTCGCGCGCGCGAAGTGTGATGAAAGTGGTCGATCTGTGAGTGGTGTGTGCACGACGACAGCCACGGTGGCGACGGGCCCAGAGTGCGGCCCTGGGGCCGCTGAGAAGGGCGCCGGCTGTTGGTGGTCCTCCCTGGCGGCCATGGGCTGCTTTGGAAACAGAGACTCGCAGCAGGCTGCTGGTGGCGCCGATGACAGCCGCCGCCAGAAGCGAATCAGTGAACAAATCAACAAGCAGCTTAAGATGGACAAGCAAGTGTACCGCGCGACGCATCGGCTGCTTCTTTTAGGTGCTGGCGAGTCTGGCAAATCGACAATCGTCAAGCAGATGCGTATTTTGCACGTCGAAGGCTTTAGCGACAGCGAAAAGGGGAGGAAAATTGAGGACATAAAGAAAAATATTCGAGATGCCATTATTGTCAGTGTTGTTATTGTTTAGATTACTTGTGCTTGGATTAAAATGTCGATTTATTTTTTAGACAATATCGGGAGCAATGTCTACTTTATCTCCTCCCGTCCAGTTAGAACATCCAGAGAACCAAGCGCGAGTTGATTGGATTCAGGACTGTGCAACAGGCCCTGACTTTGACTATCCTGTGGAATTCTATGAGCACACAGAAGCTTTATGGAAGGATAAGGGCATCCAGGCGACGTATGAGCGGAGTAATGAATACCAGTTAATAGACTGTGCAAAGTACTTCTTGGATCGGGTGGATACAATTAAGCAGCCGGATTACACGCCGTCTGAGCAAGACATTTTGCGATGTCGTGTTCTCACCAGTGGCATTTTTGAGACGCGCTTCCAGGTCGACAAAATTAACTTCCAGTGAGTCTCTCACAGCCAAGTGCTCTTGGCTTCACCGCCTTCCAGTTTAGACTTACTTTCACGTTTGCTTGCAGCATGTTTGATGTGGGTGGCCAGAGAGATGAAAGACGTAAATGGATTCAATGCTTTAATGACGTAACAGCGATAATATTTGTAACTGCGTGTAGTTCGTACAACATGGTGCTGCGAGAGGATCCCTCACAGAATAGATTGCGGGAGAGTCTTGAACTGTTCAAGTCCATCTGGAATAACAGGTGGCTGCGCACTATTTCCGTTATACTCTTCCTTAATAAACAGGACTTACTGGCCGAGAAGATTAAAGCCGGTAAGTGATGCGTCAGTTTACTGGCAAATACGCGGGGCGCGGGTGCGAGTATACGTGGAACGACGTATTTCTTTTTTCTTGGTTACACGCCAAAACCTGACCGCCTACGAATTATTTTATTACTGCTTTATTGTACAAGGTTATTACATTTCTATTGTAGCAAAATGTCTTATATTGTAATTACTCAACTTTATGTTCATAATGCAAAGGGTGTTTTGGTCTGGGTTTTTACATGATTGATTTGGAATGAATTTGGCAATGAGGGAGACCCGGACTTGTCTCATGGTGGCAATTGTTGTCACTCTTTCACGCCCAATTTGTTGTCGCGGTGTGTTTCTTATTTTGAAACTTATGCAAATGCTTTTATCGGATTTCAGGTAAAAGCAAATTAGAAGATTATTTCTCTGATTTCCAAACGTATACAATTCCCAATGATGCGCCAAACGACGCTAAAGACCCGTTGGTGGTGAAAGCCAAGTACTTCATAAGGGATGAGTTCCTAGTGAGTATAAACTTGCGATATAATCCAAATCTGCTTACACGCTATTTGTTCCTTACGATTTTATTTATAGTATCAATAACACTGAAATCAGCATTATTTTCTTTTTATTTTAATTGAAGATTGGGGGGAAGCCACTGTTGCGTTAAAGTATTCACTGAATTGAATTGATGTGTTTTTTGAAACAATTAGTATACTATTGGATATTCTGCCGGAACAGATGTTTCCTCTGGAAATAATTGTCTCCTGGATTACATGATTCATTGATATTTTGATAATAGTTGTCCAAAATTTCCATCAATAGATTGTAAGTCCTGAGCTTTCCCTGCTTTCGCAAAATCTGATCAGGTCCTACGACTTGGTGCAGTCACTGATGGCACATTTTCTGATCCGCAGCGTATAAGTACGTCGGTGTCCGGAGAGCCAAAGCACTTCTGCTATCCGCACTTTACGTGCGCCGTCGATACGGAAAACATAAAACGTGTGTTCAATGATTGTCGAGACATCATTCAGCGTATGCATCTGCGTCAATACGAACTGTTATAACCGCCCTCTTTCAATTTCAAAAGCGAGCAAAAAACATGAATATTATGAGGATGATGATAAAATCTCTAGTTGCTTCTGTCTCCAACGCTGTATATCTCACTATATTATAATTACATAAATATTAACGAGAACCTGAATTAAGTAACGATACCGCACGTTCAAATACAAAGCATAAATAATGGATGAGAACATATTATCAATGGAGCGCAATTCTCTCAAAGTAGCTGATCTCTACTCTCCTTAAGTAGGTAGTTTACAATGTCTTAGTTGAATCGATTTCGCCGTTGCGTTTCGCTGTCGCATTGAATTTTAATCGTTTACAATGCATTCAGTATGATGACACAAACGAGTAGCACACTCGCAACACACGATTTTGCCGACTAATAGGTGACGGTGTAAAACTATAGGACCAATAACGCGTAACAATTTTCTTGTTTTCTACCGACTTTTCTTAATTACCAAAACGTTGAATCAAACAAACCGGTTGTAGTGTCGTAAGTGCAAAATTGACCTTGTTTTTGCAGCAATACAGTTTCGAATAAAATCGCGGACACGTGCACCGTGATGCAGTCGCTTTTAATAAAGTTGTCAATTTTTATTATTAAGAGTCGCGCCGCGCGGACGGGGCGGGACGGGGAACAATCGGATTCATGAAGAACGAGGATTATCGTATGACGAGTTTATGTAATGTAATATTTGTGGTTTTTATGTATCATGAAACGATCTTACTATCATTTTTGATGTTGAAATATTGTTTAATATGGTTCCTTTGGCCAAGTAGCGCGTAGGTATGTTATGTTTTTGCCCGCTGGACACAAACTTAGGCACCTGGCAAATTGGACGAGACGCGATGTTGTTTTGCACTGGAAAATTTCATCATTAATCTTTTTTGTGCGATGCGTCGAGTTTTATTGTTATCGGACTTAGATGAATAGAGTAAAGAAGCAAACCAAATTTATAATGTAATATTGTGTCTAGGATATAGTGTATACATGTGCAATGACCTCCTTGCGAAAAACTGAAGACTATTGTGATTTGAGACATTATGAATGTTCGTTTCTTAGTTTTCTGCGAGCGGACGGAAAATGGTTGCGCACGCATTTTCGAGCTGACGCTTTCGATTGTCCGTGGAGAGATACGAAAATACAAATCTATTTGCTGCTATAATTAGTTAGGAAACAAACGAGGGAAACAATTAACTAACTAAAATTGATGGTTTTAAAAACGATTAATGATGGTTTTATGGAATCTGTGTTTACTTGTTATGATTTATGCGCCGCTATATAATATATGTGCAATAACAATCAAACAATCCTCAAGAAGTGAAGATGCATTAGTTATGGGTATCCACAACAAACCGCTATTACATAATCAGTACTTTATTAAACATTTCGAACATTGGGTCAAACCAGAATTAAGATGCGGTTTTAAAAATATTTATTACTTTATGTTGCATACAGTGTTATGAAGCAAACCTTAAAAGAAGACGTAAACTATTATAAGCGTAAATTATAAAGCACAAATAACAAAATTTCTCCAAATTTCTTCATTGTAAATTTATTCTTTCAACAACTGTAGTGGGACAGACATGACTGTTGAACATGATAAGATGCGATATAGTCAACCAGAATTGCAATGAATGACCTAGAAAAATCGTCTATTTTTACAACTGTGTATCCGCTACCCGTTCACTTTGTCTGCAAGGTAGCTGGTGGTTTTCAACGAGGGTTTAACAAAGAGCAAGATGCGGTGTGAAGATATGAGCAAGAGGAGCGCTTGGCAGGATCCATCTGAATTCGAATGAAATGAAAACCACCGACACTTACTCCATGAAGACACCTACTCACATCACTATGTTAGGGCTATGTGATTTATCATGTTTTAGCGTAACATTAGTACTATCAATTCAGGATAAATAATTGAGTAAAAGAAAACCATGAACTGACACAGACTGGGCGTTAGTTCCTTATGTCTCCCTTGCAACTATAAATTTTCGTATCAAATGTAATGTGCACACCGGTCGGCAAGCACATTCAACAAGATCCAGCTACATGAATCGTGTCATTTCTGTTTGCTCTTTTGACCAACACGTTCATGCTGTACATTTTCATTGTCTTCACATCGCCTGTTTTGTCGGGTGGGTCGTAGCCCGACAACGAGCAAAGAAATTATACTTAACCAAAAAGAAATGAAGCGAAGAGAAGCATTAAAACTAATTGGGCGAATCGCAATACAGCGATGTCTCTTGTAATTCGTGCTTTTATTAGTTTGGTAGTATCTAATTAATTAAATTAATATATATATATATATATATATAATATATATGTGCCGCTAGTCTAATAATAAAAAAAATGGCGGAACGCCGCGGACCGCACCAAAAATGCTAGTTCGAATCAAAGGCGCAGGCATAGCTACTTCGGTCTCACGTGCTCCACAGGCGTTCCGAAGTCCCTAAATCTTTACTGAATGTTATATTTGTTAATAAAAAGTGAGAAAACGAAAAAATGAAATTACAAATTATATCTGTATTATTCCGTTTTCAATGATAAAGTCAACGAAACACTTCCGCCAGCGGTGTCATAACATGAACTGAACGGAGAGACTCGTAGGACTGGACTATTAATCGGTCAATGTGACCGGCAGTTTGATTCATTCATTAATCATTGCACAAAACATGCGTAACATTAACTAGAAGAACGAGTGAGATGTACTGTACGCTTGGAAGTGTTTGGTTGTAATAATTGACGGATGAGGAGGAAACCACCTACCCTAACAATGTAAACTCTCGACTTCTATCTATATCATGGAAATCAAACGCAAGTTTGCATAAAAGCAATTCTTCGTCTGTAGGACAAATTGATGATACTACTACATAAAAAGAAAGAAAACTGCAAACAGACTTGAACGAAATGAATGCCAGTTGCGTGTGCTGTATGAATGGAGTATAGTATTCGTTGTGAAGTATCCGATTCATCCGCGATGCAAAATCAACGTCACACAGTGATTCTGTTGAGTACAGCAGCTAATCAGTATTCTTTCGTTTGTATTCAACTTGTGGACATTATTTTCGTGCCGATATTAAATATTGTCATACCAAATATGTATATGTGAAACAAGAAAACTAAACAAAAGAATGGAAAATACGTTGGTTATTTTCGTAAAAGGAGATTCATAAGTGCTGTATCCAAAATGAACTGCCTGATGTGAATCACCTGTCTATAAAATAAAAAATACCATGCAAACACACAAAATGAAACCATGCAAAGAAAACATGAAATAAATTTTAAAATGGTAAAAGAATGATATGTAACTAAATGATCTGTAATAAATATGTCTTATTTATGTCTTGCCTTGATATTATTTCTTGATAGTGCAATTGATTCGTATCGGTAGGCAATTAATTTACTTAAATATAATTTATTAAATATAGTAAATACTTATAAAGTAGTCGGTTTTATCTCACAATATGAAAAGGCCAGTGGTGATGACCGATTCTTGTACAGGTGAGTTCAAAACTAGTATTGATATTAGTTCGGCATGTTAATAATTGTTATAACAATAAATCTCATCGTGTATTGACAGAAAAATACAAATGGAAAATGAAATAGAGTGCGCGCAGCCCCCCGACGAGAAGATCTTTTCCACTATTCGGGGGGCGGCAGGAGTTTTCCGGATTACCGTCATATTGCTCCTCCGCCTGCCGTTCAATTTCCGTGAAGAACATATCATGGGAGGAGTGGTACTCGCTGATAGCGATCCTCTCCAGTTCATCAGATTCACGGCAGGCGACAGGAATAAGTGAATCGGCAGTCGTCTTTTCCGCACTTGGTGAGGATGCGCAGTCACCGTCTTGCCTTGCCATAATTCGAAAGTCAGAATGCGGTTTTGTTAATATTTTACAAGGATATTTTTGAGAGGTGCTGGCAGAATTACATAGTGTTGACGGCAGTTTCTTCGTAAACTTCTTACACTTAGCGCCCGTGTCAGGCGTCTTGCTACGTGGAAATTTACCAACTATTGGCGCGCTGGTCTTCTTTTTGGCTTTGCTTGGATCGTATGTTGGGTAGCAAGTATTGTTAAGTTGTTGGTTGGAAGCGCTATGGTTTATGTTGATTGTGGCTTGTTGGGATGACCAAACAGGTGCTTGATTTGGGCAAGGCCCTGGATTGAAAAGCGTATTGTTTGGTGTACTTGGGCGAACGTAGTGTGGATTAGTCCATCGATGTTTATTTGGCATTTGCGGAAGAAGAAACACGCTATATGGAGTGGGTGCGTGCGCGTGCCGATATTGAGGCACGTACCAGTTGGGATTTAGATTGGGGGCGCGATTTATTGGTATCTGGTTTGGATTTGTAAATGCCGGGGCGGGTGTATTGTTCGTGTAGGCCATTCTAGCATAATTAGCATTTCCTGCGTAAGCGTTATGCTCTTGGGGACGAAATTGCATAGAATTCTGGTATATGCTTGGTTGATAATGACCAGTACTATTGGGTTTGGTCTGGGGTTCCAGACGAGGCGTTTCATTTAAAAAAGGCATATTGAATTGATTAATTGGATAGCCACAGGTGTTGTTAACTGCTTCGGAATAAGAGAATTTAGTGGGCGACTGCTTATTAGATTGTTGTTGAATTGTGTTTGCTTCATTTATTAACTCCATACTTTCAGGAGATTCCAACTCGAGATGTGGTAATAGAAGAGACGATGTAGAGGGTGCGTCTAGTTGCTCTTGTAATTTGTCTATAAACTCTGTGGATGATCTTGTAATGCTATCTGAGTGCAAAAAAATGCTACTTGAGTTGACAGCAGTAGGGCAATCGTGATTAAACCCATTTGGTTTTGGACTGCAAGGCTCATAAAAATCTTTACATGACTTTGACCTCATGTTGGTACCCTGTACAACGTCCGAATACAGACGGCGCTGTGGAGCCAACATGGATTCTTTTGTGTGACCTGCATTATTTTCAATCGCATTCCCATCAATTACATTTGGTATCTTATCATTTAAATCTATTATAAAGGATACCAGTTTCTTAAAAAAAAAACGCATATATAACGATATGAACTGATTGGTTTTGTTTTCTGTACCTGCAAATCAGCATCATCTAGATGAAAGTTGCGTCGAAACTGATACGTTCCTTCTTTGAAAACTACATTATCTAACAACGATTTATACACTTCCAACAAGTGGTACTTGTTGCAATTTTTTCTAGTATCCCACAAATCTTTGACTTCCTCTGCAAATAATATCAATTTAAATAAATGCTATCAATATGGCACGTAGCCTACCGGATAATATTTTTTCTCGAAGTTGGTATGTCTCATACTCCGTTACATTAAAATAGTACGGTAGCTCTTTATCCGCATTCATGTCAACGTGGTCCTGTTTGGAGGAAGATGATTGCTCTGGAGACTTTTCAAACGAGCGATCTAATGAACTTGTGGAGGAATTTTGAAATTCGGGTGTACCACAAAAGGACACGAATTCATGGTAAGTCTCATCACCATTTTCATCTAGCTTCTCCAACTTCTCTAGTTCTGCCTCATACAAGGAAAAATTTTCTGATAGGGAAAACATCATATGCATGAAGACATGTTCGACTTCGGGATACATCCATGGTTCACAAGGAATGTCACGTTTAGACGACTGGGGCAGCACTATTGGAAGTCCTCGAGGGACGTGTGTATAGGATCGTTCACGAAACTCGTTGTATGCAAATCGCCCATATTTTACCAAATTACTATTCGGTATTACATCGTCAGCATAACGTGTTACTTCCCAATGAAGGTTCTCTTCGTTTTCTAGTTTTCTGATCTTTGCATAGAGAACCTACAGAAATTATAATTTTGTACATTTTTATTGGAATGTTGTAGGGTGATTGCTTTCGTATGATTTACCTTGTGAGTATGCTTGTATTTAGAATCCTGTATGAAATCATTCTCCGAAATAAGTTGTATGGTATTGTGTGCCTCTCGAAGCCTATCCTTTATCATAAGCGCTTCATTTAAAATGAGGCTACTAGTCATTTTCGCGCCATTGTTTCGAAATATCTAAACCGACATTTGCCTGTCAGATTTACCTATCATCGCTGTGAGCGTTGTTTATTGTTCTTATTAGCTTAAATTTAAAAGGTCGGCTTTATTATAATTATTAGATATGACAACATGTTTCAGATTAATTTCGATTGGCGTCAAGGATTGCTTTCTCAGCAGATTTTATGGCGCACTCTAAATGCTACAAATTGGGAAAGAAATTACTGGGATGATAGATAAATAAATATGACAAGAGCATATTAATAATTCGGCATTTATTATGACAATATCTCAAAGCATTTTTTTTTGTTGCTGCTAATTTAAAGCTTTTTATAATTTACTTTCACGAAATTATCAAGTTTTTCGTTGATTTTGGTCACGAATTGTCTGATATTTATTGTATTGGGATAAATTTACTTTGACACTTATTTACTTTCGGCTTGATGTCATATTCAGTATAATCATACCTACGTTTTATTCATAAAATAAGTAACTTTTTTATTTATTCTTCTACTCTATTGGATTATTATATTTAGTATTATTAGATTAGTATTATTATCGTATAGTTCAAATATATTGTACATATTTCTATATATTCTACTTTTGTTGGGTCAGAAATTTTTATTATCTTTTTTAGAGATGGTTCGTCGGTGAGATGAGAGTGTTTTAACCGGTTTTTCCCCAGGTTACTCGCGGTTGGATGTTGCATTCTCTCAAAGGTTTCAAATCACAGGGGGCAAACGCGAGTATTTTATTCTGTTTTCTGAACAAAAATTTCTGCAAATATATTTGTGGGTATTTTCGCATATGAAAAGGTTTAATTGGATCTTTAGAGTCAATCTGGTAGCAGTCCTATTGGCCACGCGTTACCACACAATTGGGGTCATGGAATCTTTATCTGCGTATAGATTACATAAGATCGTAAAGATCGATGCTGTGAACCAATGAATTAGTGATCTAAACGAACGAACAAACTAAAACTGGTCAAAAGAAGCATAGATTACAGTGATTTAAATGGGAAGTGTTTAGATTAATAGTTGCAAAATAAAGTGGAATAACTATATACGCATGTGATGTTCTACTAAAAAAAGTATTGAGATATGTGAAGTCTATGAGTCTACTGAATGGGTATTTGAGTGATAGTAGATCGTATGGACTTCAATCGTGCGCCCTCTCCTTTGGGTAGAGGTAAACACTTTCCAATATTTGTGTAAAATTGTCTGCAGTTTTGAAGATTTCCATAGTTTTGCGGATTTCTTAAAACAAGTAGGACTTTTTTACATCAAGAAAGTGAATTTAAGATGCCCGCACTTGACATTAGTTTGAGCGTTCCAACAAGACTCAAAACTGATTTATGACTGATCTTCTTAATGAGTCAGGATATTTTAAACGGTTTGTGGAACACCCGTAACACGTAGATTACAGTTACCATTGTGCATTTATAAAGAAATATTGGTAGAACTTCAATTTATACGCGTTATACCTTGATATCAGTAGCAATTTTAAGTGAGGGGAAGTTGCAACAAATTGTAAATCTAACCAAACTATTTTTCTGCATGCATTAATAACATGGATGTGCTAAATAATTTACGAGATTTACTGAATGTTAAAAATGTACCTGTGATAAGTGGAGATTCTAACAAAAATCAGACAAATTCTGATGCAGCCGCTGAATTGCTGGAGCATTTTCATCAAGATTGGAAAGATCTACATCATAATAATGAAACCAATGGATATTTAGCCTCTCAAACTGCAGATGTAATTGAAAATATTCATTCCTACATTACCAGCCAAAATGAAAATATATCAATTATTAATCAAATGTTGACTACTCTGCCAACTCTTCAAAATTCGTTGCAAATGTGTAATTCACAAATTCAGGAACTGTGTAAATCCTTTGGTAAAGTGGAAGCTGATTTACTTGAATTTGAGGATATTATTGAACAGAAGGAGTTAGAGCGGAAAAAGAATAATCATAGATATCAATTAGCATTGTATGAGGAAAGAAAGATTGGTAAAACATAATAATCACTAAAAAATATATTAATAGCCGAGAATTTTTCAGCTAATTTGGAAGTTCTTAGAACTGAATTATTAAAGAAACATGAGGAGGAAATGCAGGAAAGTGAACAGAAAAAGATGGAAACTATGCATGAGAGACAACAGGTTTTCCAGGATGCATTTAAAAGTGATTTAGAAATCTATAAAACCCTAGGAACAATTCCAAGTATGAGAACTAATTGAGCTTCAATATAGCTTTAACAAATTGTCTTGTAGAAATTCATGTCAACCAGTCTAGTGCACTTCTGGAGGAAATACAATTAGATATTGATGACAAAGAACTCATGGATTTTCTGGATGAAAAATAAAATAGCATTGTGATACTAAAGCTTTGTGTTTGGAGGATCTTTTTTCAATACTTATAAGAGAAAGTATTGTAAATAAAACAAATCTTTGATTTAAATTGTACAATTTTATTATGTATGTTTAATCACTTTATATCAGATTTTTAGCAATTGTATTATAATAAATATATGTTTCTCATTGTTAGATACTTTGCATAAATGAATTTTTCATCTACCAGATGCTACAATAATTATATGTTTTATACATACACAAATACATTAAAATAATAAGGGCATGATTCGCTTTTTACAATTCCAGTTTGAGTTAGGGTGTTTTGATGCATCGCAATGTGTACTAATGCCGTGCCTATTACAATCAGGTTGATTACGTCGAAAAATTAAACTATTATTTGTACATACATGGTAATAATACATATAACCATTGTTTTCATCTACCAAGGGGAATAAGAATAAGTATGGCAGTTTCTTCTCATATGTAGTTTCCTATTTACCTTTCTATTTTTAGATAATAATCACATAGACCAGTTGTTAGCAGTTGAATGAAGAAGTGTTTAACATGATGATGGTACTAATTGTGTATAACTGAATCATTTCTGAAGTAATCGCCATGGAAATAAAACTTATTTTCAATAAAGCTGAAAATCATTCTGCTTAGCGGTATTTCATCGCAATTATATTAGGTCTACATTTGTTGAAGTATCAATATTAAAGGAGAGTGTTTCATTATAGGTGTCCATCATAAATAGATCAAACGCATCATTGTTTATATAGATGCAAAATATACATCAAGCAATTAATGACTTACACTTTCCTATTAAAATTGTCATATGATGCAATGGCCATTAAATGAGCACTTCCTTTTGTTTCACTCTAACGTGTTTGTATATAAATTTGGATAAAGTTAATACAGATAAAATAGAATAATTAAATCAAAATACAATTCACATGAACAAAATGAAAACTAAAATCAGCAGAAATCAACCCTAGACTTGTCTTACAAGCACCCTAGCGTTAAATAACTTAAAATAACTTAATCTGTAATAACAATACTTATTTTTGGTTTTTAAAAATAGTTTTTAATTTTTTTTTTGTGTCACAGCTTAAGAATGAGATACAAAATCATTATTTTTATTGAAATATCAACTAAAATATACTACTTTTGTTTGTTTTCTTTGTTTCTGCATTGGTTAGTCTGCTTTGTATAAGTTAATCAATTAACTTAGATCTTTCAATAATTTTTTTTCTAACTTAATACTATTTTCTGGCCTACGCCGGGCAGAGTAGCGTTCAATCCGGATTTGATAAAAAAATATGGCTAATAACAAGTGAGATGCATATAGCTTTTTTTCGATTTTACATGATACTTTATGATTTTTTTTTTTTGAGGGGGGGTTATTTAATGATTTATGGTTGCCAGTACCTGTTAGCAAGAATAAGGTAGGTGGCAGAGAGCCTCTGTCACGCTTGCTCGCATTCTTCCTCGGAAGGTTTTCCATCTCCGTATATGCTCATTGAAGCTATGTAATTATTAGGCATGATCTAAAATAAATAATTATACATTTTATTACGGCTTCTTTCAACTAGAACAATACCTCAAATATTATATCTTGATAACCATAGCAGAATGTGCTTCCAAAAGGATTGGTAGTATTGGTTGAACTAGCCCTATTTAGTACCACAGGCCTCTCACTAGGAGTAAGCTTTTTGCATAACTCATCCCAGCGACAATAAGCTGTCACCTCAACATTTTTCAGAGGTGCAGTAAATTCGCACCGTTGATACATATTGAAGTTATAATGACCTGGATAGTTCGTATGGAGTACCAACTTTTTTACTAGATGGGTTCGAGCATCAATTAGGATATCCTAAAATTAAATGTAGTTAAAAGTATTCTTGAAAGAGGAATATGTCTACCAACCAATCCCAGGGTAAAATAGTTAAAGAAATAATCGCTCTTTGTAGCTGCAACTCGTCGGTGCGCATTGGGGCAATGAATTCTCATCTTATCCTCACTCTTGTAGAACACCTTGGATGGTGCACCCAATGCTGAAGCAACGTCTTGGGCAGATTGACCAAGAAGAATTTCTCTCTCAAGTTGTAGTTTTGATGAATCTATTCTTCTTGAATTGCCGCTGGTCAAGAGTGTAAGTCGCACCCCTTTCGTATATGTTTCACCACGAAGTAGCTCGGCTTTGCAAAGATATAGCTGACCATTGTAACAACTCAAAGGGAGCTCTGGAGCAATAGCAACTTCTACACTAGCACCGTGATACACGGCCATGCGCGAGACTAATGGTGAGGAGCCTGCGGGGAAGTGGAGCGAGCCTAGATTATGAGTACTGCTCGTCTGGAATTTTGACTCAACGGGGAAGTAAAAAGAGAGACCACGGAAATTCAAAACAAACAACTGCTTTTCCGAATCGTACACTCCCGGATGGGTAGCTCCGAATGAGTGTTCAATTTGTTCAATTGAAGGCAAAACTTCAGGTGAGTTGAAGTGCAATCCACTGCAATAAATTTAGTTTCAAATATTAAAAACTGGTCAAATTAAATCCATAATGTACTCTAAAAGTAACAAATGTATTTTAAATTGAATGCCACTACTTACCAATATTTGAGTTTTACCATTTTCATATTGCAGATTTCAATAATTTTAAGTCTTTGGACAATTGGATCAAAAAACAATCTGATTCCATCTTGAGGTAAATTGATAATTAAATCTATTTCTAGGGGATTCTAAAACAAAACAATTATTGACAATAATTTACTACTTTCATTCTAGGCAAAAAAATATATTATATACTAACACAATCATTATAAAGTACTTGGACACCCTTAATTAAGCCAACTTGTGATTGAATAATTGCAACTGCTTGAGAGAAATGCATTCCTAAAAAAGAATCATATTAAAATAAGCTATTTTAAATATTCCTTTCCTATTGATCACAACAAAGTAATGATATAATCCATTGTACGTCATGAACGTAAAGAATCAAAATATTGCGCAAATCAGCTATGTACGCATCAAACAAAAATAACTTGTTTCCATAGTGAGAATTGTAGCTAGATTTAATATCACTTACCCAAGATAAACTCCCATTGTTCACAGCCTAAAGAACGCTCGGGCACGATCTCGAGGTCCAACATTATGTTAATCACAAAGAAACGTAGATAGTTTCGGTTGTTATCACGGTAATCACTGCAATTTTTACTGGCAAACGTCGATTATTTACAATACCTTCTTTGTCTAAATTCAGACGGTCGCCATCTTAGCATTTAACTGTCGTTGAAAAACAGCTGATCCAATGATGTTGATGGTAAGCGAATTGCGACCTCATCGCCTTTTAGAATAAGCCATATTATTATTATGCGCACAAAACCAGCAGCGGAGTGCGTGGTGTAATCAAAACAAAGAAACAGATGTAGTGGGGTTGGCTGTAGTTAACGGATCTGAGCAAAATGAAAAAAATAAACGCCTTGAAATATAGAATGACTCATGCTTTAGCCCTTTTTATAGTTTTAAATCAAATAAAACAATTTAACAACAACCATAAACACTGGTAAACAAAAACCAAGCCAATTAAAACACTATTCGAACTGCGGCTAAAGCAGGCAGTCGTGGCCGAGCGGTTAAGGCGTCTGACTAGAAATCAGATTCCCTCTGGGAGCGTAGGTTCGAATCCTACCGACTGCGGCGGATCCCCTGCGGTTTAACAAGACGAGTGCACGGGTTGGCGGTGGGGTGGCTTTTTATGCTAGTTGTTTAATTATGATATTTTATGCACTCTTTCTGCAACGACTTCAGTATATCAAAATTACTTTAATCATAACCACGTATTCAATTTCCCAAGATCCCACCCAATTTCTACACTTCTTTAAGTCTCCAAGAACCGCGATTGGAGGAAACCATGTTATTATTATTTGGTAAGAAAAAATTTCATTAATTATTGTCTTTCTATGGCTGAAAGACCGTTGGTCGATGGCCTTGTATATGGCGATTGTATGTGTACAAAATCTATTATTATTATTTCCATGTTCATACATATTTCCTAAAAGAGTCAAAAACCTGGTTCAAATGATAGGTAAAATGGCAACTTTTAATAAAATTTAAATAACATAACACGTAAAAATAATAAGAGTTGTTAATGTGTTTGATCAGGTGGAGGAGCCATACAATTTCCATCTGGATAACGCTTTTTAAAACTCTCAATCAACTCCGGATCAATCAATCGAATACCCTCCACTTGGTTCCCTAAAGTAATCCAGTTTGGTTGAATATTGTGTGGCCTTCCAAACAATTCAATCTTTCTCGTCCCAGGAGACAATCTTTCAATCATCCCATAAATTTCATCTGGTTTGTGGCTAGTAGCACGCACCTCAGCAACTATCACATCCGAATCCAAGCCTCTGTTTAGATTTTGTGGATTCCCTTTCATGCCAACCAAACAATGCTCTTTACCATGATTCAACCAATGTCCGGTTCTGCCAGTTCTAATAATTCTTTGCAGTTGATTTGTCTTCACCCAGATGATTTCATCCACCCTCTCATATCCCCACAACTTTAAACATTCTCTACCAAGCTCCATTGCTCTTCCTGTAACCCACAGAAATATGAGCCCATCATCTTGCAACTGAGGAATGCCCAGTTGTCGCATTTCGTCGTCCGACATAGTTCCATAGGGCAGCTCCATATGAATGTCCCACGGTGGATCTGCCATAATCACCGCAAACTTCCCCAAGACAGTCATGTCCAAAAATCGCAGATCACATTGTACCCATTGTGCTGGGTATAAGGTAGTACTTTCAGAGCACACCAATGGTTTTGGAGCTAGAGGTACTTCACGACTTTGTCCCGATCGGTCTACCTCATAATGTACATACTTACAGGTATCCATGTGAAAACATGTATTTAAAAAAGAGCAATCGCCAAGTGTCTCATCCGTGTGCTTTTGAATGATCTTTTTGAAATGTAGTTTTTTGCATGGTACACTATCAGCGTTGCGTTGGCATTCTCCCTTTGTACCATACGGACAAAATTCCATAACTTGTGCACCTCCTTGTGAACGAAATCGTTCAGCTAAACTTTTCTCCTTGGCTGTTGGTTTGCTCAGTAAATCAAGAATTTCTTCTCCAATTTTCTTACTTTCTTTTTCTTTTGTTGATGGTGCTAATAATAATGACTGTAACATAAATTAACTGACAGTAATTAAACAGGTTCTTAATATGATTAATCAGATTACATACCATAATATCATTTGTGTTTGAATCCAATTTGTCTTTTTTTCTTTTATCTTCTAGATCTTCTGATTTATGTTCAGGACTATCAGGTCGTTTTCTCTTTGTAATATTTTTTCCATTATCTTCTTTCTCATCATCTACAAGGGCAGTTAATTTTGTGTGTTCAATAAATGTAACTTCCAATTCCATATGTCCATCTCTAATGGAATCTTTAACAGTTATAATTTTCTGTGTAGCAAACTTTTGCAATAAGTTGCAGATAGATTTATGTGTGGCATTTGGCTTTTCTCTTAAATGCTCTAATAAATCTGATGATGTTGTAGGTAAGTGCAGAGTAACTTCATTCAGCATTTTTAATAGTCCTTTCTCCAACTCTGGATCAACTTTAATGAGATCTTCCTCTTCAATATTTTCATGTTTAACTTTAGCATCTTCAATTACAACAGAAGGGAATGTTTTTGAGCTCCCAGCATCTGCTGGTTTGGATACTAATGGGCTGCTGCCTAAAGCGAGGATATCCTCGCGTTCTTTTTTGCGTTTTTCGAGGCGCTCTCTCAAACTATTCCGCTTACTTTTTACGGCTTGAATTTCTTCCCATGCGTCTGACATTCTTTGTAGTGAAACGTAAACTCACAAACACAAATTCATTAAGAACTGACGTTGCTAAGCCGCTGAACACTGTAAGACGGTTATGTTTATGTCGCTACATACAGTGTGTTATGAAATGTTTTATAGCTTTTTGCTGAAACAATATGCGAATGCCACCGACTCTATCCGAAATCTCCATTGTCAAATGACGGCAAAACAGTCTGCAGTTGTTCCCTGCTGTGAGACAACCTATAGCAGCCGCATTAAAGTGTTTGAAACGTTTGAAAACGTCTGTGGTCTTCAAACTAAAGTGAATGAGATAATTCCTTCTTAACAATAACCATGTCGGGAGATACTGATGTAGCCACGAAAATTGTGACCCCTACTGTGGAACAGTTGAACGCCGATCGCATAACAGAAGTAAATAAATAGCATGTTTTGATCTTAACCTATACATTGTTAAACTTTTTGATTTAATTTAGCTTGCTGAAAGATATTGGGCTCCTCATTCACGTGAAGAGCATGAATCATTCAATCCCATGATTATTGAAGATATTTATGTTCAAGATATTAAAGGTAGCAAGTAAGTTATGTGCATCTGACTGTTTTTAGCACAATTCTTTTATAATTTTTTTGTTACAGCTTCTCTATTAGGAGAATTATGGTTTTGGAATTCAGCCATTATTTAGAAAACTATCTGTGGCCCTATTACACTCCAGATGCATCAAATGCTCACATTTTATCAATTGTAATAATGATAAATGAGAAGTTTAGAGAGCGAGTCCAAGTTTGGCAAGCATTTGAAAAGAATAGTGATAATTTTGGAGTCTTCTTTGAACATGTTCTTAATTTGTGCCTTGAAGAAGATATCAACAAGATATCCATTAAGGAACAGACTGCCTTAATAGTATTCATAAACAGATGTTTTAATAGCATGGAGGAGCCACTTTGTCGAAATCAAGTTAAAAGGTTAGTTTCTTTATCAATGTGGGTGTCATTGCAAGAGGCACGTCGTGAGTTTGAATTCAAAAGGTATCCAAGGTGGAAAAAGTATTGGAAGGCAATTCAAAAAAAGGAGAAGCCAGAAATGATGGAAAAGTTGAAGTGGGAGAGAATGTTTCTTCATAATATAATGTTGAAGTTTATGAATGTGTTGGATAGTATTTCTGTGGATGGTGCAGTGGATAAAGACACGCTGCAGTATTGTGAACGGTTTTTGGAATTGGTCACTGACCTGGAAGCACTTTTACCCACAAGAAGATTCTTTAATACAGTGCTGGATGATTGCCACTTAGTTGTGAGGTGCCAATTATCTAATTTGGTCAAAAGAGAGGAGGGACATCTATTTAGACAGGTGAGTAATTTTATGCAATCTTGTTAGTGATAATCAAAGTAAAGTGTTATTTGCATGAGAGGCTTCAGATAATGCATTGAGCAATTAATTTATTATCACAATTTAATCATAATGATAATCTTACAAATAATAACAAAATTGATGTGGCATAATAGTTTATGTATGGAGTAGTCTACAAATTCGAGATTTATGATATATATTTTAGTTAAGATTCTATCAAAATTGATAGAAAACAGACAAAATCATATAAAGAAAGAAGATTATTGTTTAATTGGTCTTTTAAATTTTAATAAAATAAATAATCACATTAAAATATAAAATTCATAAACAGGTAAATTATTGACCAAACATTTCTAAAATAAGTACAAAATAAATCCTGCATAGTGTCAATGACATAAGATCAAATAATACTATAATTTATTATAATTTCAAATTCTCAAGGACGGCGACATAACTATATCTACTGTTAGAAATGCTATGTTAATTGATTTATATTAAGCTTAATACATGCCATTATTCATGGCCGTCATTTCATCACCCCATTCGATTTCTGGATCGGGTCTACAACATGCACAAAAACAATTTTTGTAGCAGCAAGTTTTACGCAATAAGTAGGCAACATGCTTCTGATTAAACAAGCAGATGTAGAGGACTACCGGCGCTTGCAAACCATTTATTACTATGTAGCCATATATTAATCCTTCAAATTTCGATAAAGACATGAGAAAAAATATCCAGGTCAATGTCATTATCAGGAATAATAATAGAAACATTCGAAAACTAAAAAAGAATTATTAGAATATTATATTATTACATTATACTTATTTTCATTGATTTTACCTATGTTTGAGTTTATGATGAATTCTTCCGTACGTATTCATTCTTTTTAAAACTCTTAGAGTTGTAGCAAAGAAGAAAACATCAATTAAAATTGTAAAGGCCACCGGCATGAAGAATATAATTATTCCCAATGAACCGATATGTTCCTGTTCATCATGTACGGATGGCTGGACATCATAATCCAAAGTATAATGTGCAAAAATGGCAAGAGATCCTAATACAAAAGTGCAGCTCCATGCATAGGTTGAGTAGTAGCAAAACTTTTTGCTATCAGTTATTCGTAGATAAACATTGCGCGATCTGAAAACGACAAATTGGAATTGTACAATATAATTGTACATTCTATTCATTCATACTTAAATGTCTTCCAAATATAAAACGCCAAACTATTCAACCAAAAGAATGCCCCTAGAAGACTGATGTAACATATCGCTTCTAAAATTAGACAAACAAATGGAACATACTTATTGCCATCAAGGATTGCATTAGATTACCGGTGATAAAAATACTCAAGTGTCCAGTGAAGATAGTCAGTAGTCGTATTAAATCCGCCGCCTGGCCCACAATCATACAGAGACACAAGCTTGTGACAATGTTCCCAACAAGGTCTTTTAGGGTCGGCATTACAAAGTATACAATAGCTACAGTTAGGAAACAGGCCACCGAGATTAAATGCGTTATCGGGTTGATGATGTTCCGCATCAGGAAATTTGTCGTCACCCAATCTCCATCTTTGCCCGGTTCGTGACATACCATTGCATATTGGTAGAAATTCCCTTCTTCGACCCTCTAGGAAAAAATTATGGCAAACTTCTGTAGAGCAATGTTTTATTGAATAATTCAGGTAAATTATTACCTTATCCAAACAATATTTGCCCTGTACGTAATCTTTCAACCTAATAAGCTTTTTATCTTCATCAAATTCATGTTGATTTCCGTGCGCTTCATAATGTCGCAAAATTCCATTCGGTAATAAACGCAATACGTCCAGAGAATTCGCATAATGAAAAATCGGCCACACTTGGTATGACCCACAGTCTGGTATACCGGTCACAAATCTAAACATACAGTAAGCATCACAAATTCAGTGTACATTTGCTCATAATTATGTAATGTAGCACTTAATATGGATCAAATTACATTTAGCGCGTAATTCGCGTTCACGTGGTATACGTTAGCATATTGTGTTAAAAACAACCAACGACACTTACTCATACTTTACGTCCATTCTATTTCCCTGTTCATTGGTAAATATTGGTTTCCACAATATTTCTCCAGTTCCATTAACTTTCGTGCAAGATTTGTATAAATAGAGTTCGTCAACTTCGCAGCATTTATTGATACGAACCACGCTGCCGTCATCATGAATAATACTGTTGGTCAAATATGCATTTGCACTGGCAACGAAGGCGTAGAGAAACGGAAGCGCACTTGGCTGCATATACATGTTTAATGAAGTTCCTCACTGTTATATAGAATCACATTTCGGGGAAAGACACGAGATGCAGGAAATTTGTGAACTTGATCACATTTCTTCACTGGCACGGCGCAGGTATATTTTTAGATCACTCGATACTTTGTTCAGAGTCGATGTTTTCTTCCCCGGCACTATTCAGTTTCGTTGTCTGCATGACGCGACGCTCTTGCTGCTGTGTGCTGGATGACGGCACTGCCCATGCCACCACCATGGTTTATCATGCTTCAAGGTAAGGCATGTCTCGCTTACCGCCACTCAGCACAGTACCTAGGTAGCTAAGGTGAAAGCGGTGTGGCACGATTCGTCATCGGTTCATATCGTCGGTAGCAGCTTTGCGGTAATCACGTTTTTAACTCCTATGTGGATATGGGTCTTCCCTTTCCTTCCCTTGAAAACTTCCGGCTTCATGTTTAGGGTGGGAACATTGGATGATCGGGTAATGTTGGTGCTCGCTTTAAAAAAAAAATGGTTGACTACTATATTTAGCTCTGTAACACTATATAGATGAAATAGTTTTTGTTTATGCTTCAAAAATTATTGTGTAATTTTATATTATATTATTAAATTTTATATAATACCATAGATTTGAACAACTTGCAACTTTTTGTCACTGAGAACTTACTTTTTAGACAATTTATTTTATTAATTGCAATAGTTAATTCACCGGCAAAACAATAAGACTGCGAGGTGTATATTTGAAGGACACGGGTTTCAATTTTGCTGGGGGTATATTTAATATAATATATACTTCTATAGAATTCATTTTCGTTTACTGCTAAAAACCCTGGTAGTTGATGCAGTATGACGGAAAGGAGGTCAAGTATGGTGTCGGTATGGTTGTAGTACGCCCCAAATAAAAAAACAGAATAACGACAAATAATTTTATACTACTAATTGTCAAATATTAATCGTGAATTTCTATTCAATTCAAGTAAAATGTATATTTGAATTCGCAACTCGTATAATTTGATACAATTTTACGTATGCCACAAACGATCTTACGAAACAACGACTTCTTTTCCTTTATAATATGTCAGCGAGTAACATCTCTTGTCGACTTCGTCTTTCTTTTGTCTATATTGCATAGTTGTGCCTACTACTTTCATTTAAAAAGTTTTTTTTAAATTTCAATAAACTTTTATGCCGTTTTTTATTCTTTATAAATGGGATATTTAAATATTTTTATTATTTTTCTTAGATTTTATGAAAATGTCTATATTTGGCTATGTACCAAATATTAGATTCATATTGTTGAAAATTTGCACTATAACACTTACTTAAAATTGATTTATAAAACGTTTTCGGCATGTTGCCTT
>JAODIE010000012.1:2193667-2232235 GCA_027575565.1 Diploeciton nevermanni
ATATACCCCCTAATTTCCACATTTTTTCGAATTTTGACCCAAACTTGGTGGCATTATTTAAAGAATAAAACATAGAGGTGCTCTTTAAATTATCACAGCCCAGAGTCAATTATCAGCCGAGAAAATTCGAAAAGACGCGGAAATCTGACAGGAGCACGTGGTTGTGACGTCAGCCGTGGTATAAGCCACGCCCCTTTGAACATATACCCGCTAATGTTCCAATTAATTTTTTAAATAATTCCAAAATATCAATAAAATTAATAATGCTCCCCGCTCCGTAGCACAGTCGGTAAGCCGTGTGACTCTAGCAGTGACAGCAAGGTGCATATTCTGGGGACTCGGATTCAAAACCTGCTAAGGGTTTATTCAATATAATATATACCATTAAAAAATTGAGTCCCAATAACTGCTAATAAAGCTGGTAGTTGATGCAGATTGATAGAGTGGAGGTCAAGTACGGCGTCGGTATCTGGTATGATTGTAGTACGCTCAAAAAAATAATAACAATAACAATTAATGCTATGAACAAGTAATATTTATAGCATGTATTCAATAAACACAACTATCCATTATACCAACACAACAAACAATATATCGTTTCAATGAATATGATTTTCGACACTTTAATGCTGTGTCTCCCTTTGAAAGTACTGCTTTTCTAGCCGTGTGATCAAATCAATTAACTTCGGAAAGTTCTTCACTATATTCGCAAGCGTTGCATTTGGTAAGGGAGTGGTTAGAATTGTGTAAAGATGTCCAAAGATCAATGCTTCTAATTCGGTCGGTCTAAAACAATTCACAAATTGCCATAGCAATACAACTTTTAATTCCGTTTAAAATTTTACTTATTAATCCATAAATAATAACATGTAAATTCACGAGATAAAAGTATGCAAATAAAATTTATTAGGACAAATCAAATTATGATCAACTGAGACAATTCAACATAAACAGGGATCAATTTGCTGCAGGTAAAGCATCATATTCTGGCATGCGATCACGGTGTGTAGCTTTATTATCCTGTAAAAGTAAATTATGGACGAGTTTAAATGTAAATTACATGCAAATAAATATCTCCTAGTTCCCAATGTTTCAAATTAGTATGAACATTAAATGTGTGGGAAAATCTTACATTAATTACTATGCGCTGCGTCATCTTCTCAAACACCGGAGGAGGAAAGAAGAATTGATTGCTATAAAGTTCAGTTCCAATTGTTTGACAGAAGTGGATTAAGGTAGGGAATTTATTCACAATATCAGCAAAGCTATTAGGCATTGGAGTTGTTAGTATCACAAACAAATGTGCATAAATCAGAGCATCCAATTCTGTAGGCCTAGATTAAATAAATACAAGTGACAAACACATTTAAAATAAATTTGAAATCTTATACTTACTTATTGCCAAAAAAGTAATGATTATTATCAAGCCTATCAGTTAAAGCTTGACAACAAGTCTCAACATCATTATAAACCTCTTCCAAAGTCTTATGATACCAACCAATCACCTTCAGCCTCTTGGTCTCATCCTGTCGCTTTGTCCATGTTTGAATAAAATTCAAAGGCCAAGGAAACACACTGCCATATCTTGGTTTTGTTACCTCATTATAAGTCTCCACATCACACCAACAAAGATATAACTCAGCACTTCCAAGGACATTGTTGACCAAAGTCATATATGCCCTCATATCTGCTTTACTGTCTTGTTCTAGCTCAGTAGTTAAAGATATTCCCTTGCTTCCAACAAACTGAACAATGCCTTCCAATTCAGAAACAATAAATGCACCACATTTAATAAATGGAACCCTTCCTGATGGGGACATTGCATCTGCATTTGCTCTAGCTTCAACTTTATAGTCAAGCTGACACATTTTGAGAAAAGTTTGTACTGCTAAACAATTTGCATTATCAGGCAGAAGAATCTGTTCTACTTCATAAGGTTGGAAAAGTTGGACATCCTTTGGCCAGGGCTCATTAGCTAAAACAGAAAATAAATATTCCAAGTTGAAGTACTTATTAAGGTTAGAAAAGATTTTACTGTAAAAGGTTAATTTATAGAAACAAACCTCGCAATTCAAGGTGAATTTTGTCAATTAAGAGTACAGGAGGTGATGCCATCATCGTAATATATAAATACTTTATTTCTTAAATTAGCTTAATGTATTATATTTTGCCAAAGAACATATAACTCTCAACAACTCTACTAAGGTTAATATTGGACGTTAACTTAGGCAACTTTGTCAACATAACATGTAAAATCTGAACTTACTTAAAACGTTAACAATATTATTTGAAGCTTGAAAGTACTTATTGAGATCTAAATTAATCTCATTTTTGTCTTGCACAAACGATTTAAATAGTTTGTCTTTAATTTGCAAGTAGCCCCGTTTATTGTTCTTTGCTTCAACTACTTGGTTGGAATTAGCCACATCATTTTCACAATTTTCCAGATCTGAATTATTTGGACTGTCATAATTCACATACGTAGAAACTCTAGTCATTGATATTGGCTCATTGCCAAGAATATCATCTTCAATTAAATTTCGAATTCCTTGAATATCCATGCTGTCTGCACTCATTGCGGTACTTATTTCTTTGACGCTTTCCGAAGTAGAGATTCTCGTAGTTTGGTCTACAGTTAAATCTGTAGCTGAATTAGATGTTTGCCAATTTGCACTATTATCAGTGTTATCGTTTTCATTAATATCTTCATCTTCAATAGTTTCGTTGATTCCTGATTCGGTAACATTATTATCGTTATTTGAAGACATTTTGTAATGAATAAAATTTGGTATTTATTTATTTAAAATTTTATTTTATTATTTTATGTTTATTTTAGATTTTGTTGGATTTTGTATAATGTATTTTGTTGACACTTATGTCACAAATGAAAATCTACTGTTTTCTATTTGTTTTCGTTTCAAACAATTTGTATTTCATATTAATAATTCGTTAATGATCGTGTTGCACGAAACGTATGTGTAGCAACCGGTAGCGACCTCTGCCACACGTCTCCAGCAGCCCTCTTTCTCTTACAACTTCCTTTCCAACGCATCAAAATGTCTAAGCGAGGTAGGTTTCTAAAATTACTTTTAAAATCTTGAAATATATAAGTAATCATTGCATCGATTATAAGTGATTGTATACCAAGGCATCATGATTATTGGGGATGTGCTATGGATATACGAATTAAAATGTTTTAGTTGAAAAGTGCGAAAAATGTGTAATAGTGCATTTGAAGGTTATGTTATTCATATAGTGACCATGTTTCCATTTGTTTTTAGGACGTGGAGGTTCCGCTGGCGCTAAATTCAGAATCTCTCTGGGTTTGCCCGTTGGTGCTGTTATTAACTGTGCTGATAACACTGGTAAGTCAATGCTTTTTGTTTATGCCTAGACATGTAAACAATAAATTCAGGTATCAACATTTATTCATTGTAGGCGCCAAGAACTTGTATGTCATTGCCGTGCACGGCATTGGCGGTCGTTTGAATCGACTGCCAGCCGCCGGGTCCGGCGATATGATCGTCGCCACCGTGAAAAAGGGTAAACCAGAACTTCGTAAGAAAGTCATGCCCGCGGTGGTCATCCGGCAGAGGAAACCATTCCGCAGGAAGGACGGTGTGTTTATCTATTTTGAAGACAATGCAGGTGTCATTGTCAACAATAAGGGTGAAATGAAGGGATCTGCTATCACTGGTCCAGTTGCCAAGGAATGTGCTGACCTGTGGCCTAGGATAGCTTCAAATGCAAGCAGTATCGCCTGAGGGACTCTATGCTTAATTTAAAATAATAAATATGTGAAAGGTATGAACTCTTTATTACTTATTTAAAAGATCCTGTTTTATCCACCAAGTACACCTTTGGTTACAACCACAAGAGACACAAGTTAATAAACCAACTGTTTATTTAAAAATATTGCATTACAATAAACATAGTAAGTGAAATTACATTGTAACATAAGTTGGAGTTGTCATAACACCACAATTGTTATTCTCTGCAGCCATTAAAACATACCCATCATTTCCCCAATAGTTACTCCAGCTGTTCTTGATCAGCCAGTAGTCCTTTCCGTTCAGTGATCCATATCCTACTGCAAGGACAGCATGGTCCAATTCATCCACATTATTTCCACTGTAAAATGACAGATTTAATCATTTTTTATTCTTGTTAGGTTATTTGCTTACCATGTTGGCTCATAATAAACGCCATTAGAGTAGAAACTGAAAGTTCTGTGGCTAGCATCAATTGCAACACTAATTGGCCCGTGTTTAAAAATAGCCAAACGCAGAGCATCCTCATCGCCAGAAGTAACGTTTACCCAACCATTAATCTTCGCAACTAGCGACACATTGTTGGCGTGGCAGTAACCATCTTGTCCTAAATAAGGACCGTATTCTTCTTCAGTTGGAATACCACCATGTTTCAGCATCCATTGGTACGCGCGGAAGTCTTCTCCGCCATCACAACCATTGTTGCCGTAGCTGCAAATTTAGTAGTAAGTTAGTTTATAATTTTCTTCATTGCATTGTGTACTTACCCCCACGAGCAATCAATAAGTGCTTGTTGAGACAACCTCATAAGTTGTCCAGTCTTCAAGAAGTTTGCGCCTTCAATAGCACCGATTGTACCGAAGGACCAGCAAGATCCACACACGGATTGATCTTTGACTGGGGTCACAGCGCCGTAGATTCTCCAGTCATACTGTTCAGGAACATTTTCCTTCTTGGCGCTTTGGTAAGGGAACGGTTTACCACCATTGTAAACTCCCGAGTATATTCTTCCACGGAGTGCTTTAAGCTCCAAGTCTGTACGGTCAGCGAGGTGGTTCACACTTAAAGTGAAACCAGCGCGTTTGCGGTTTGTAGAATGGATAAAGCGGATGTTCTGACGGAAGACTTCCATACGACGGTGATGTTCACGCTCAGATTGGTAGTTTTTCTGGTGCTTCTTCATGAATTTACTAAATTCGAAGTCGACATGAGAGGTGGTAGCAGGGTGGATAAATTCACGCATTGGGTTGAAGGTGTAGATATGACGGTCACCGGGACCAGGGAATGCACTGCATTGTAAGTTGGGATCAACGGCGAAAGTCTGGGGATCGATGTCGTCAACGTCGTAGTAGTCGTAAGTCAGGTAATAGTGATCGTAGTGGGAACCAAGCAAAGAATTGAATCCCTTCATTTCGTACCTAAACCACAAATATGAAATGATCAGTAATTAATTTCCAAATTAAATTTTATAAATGTACCTCACTGGAACAGCATATTTGCCAACGGTCTTATCTTGTACATTCTTCCACTTCATCCACATAGTATACTTATTGATCTTTTGACCAATTGTTTGGGTCATTTGCCATTTTTCGGTCTTGACCCCGTTGATCATCTCCTCGCCAACGCATTCAAAACCAATCAACGACGGTAAAATTGCTTGAGGTTCTATAGTTGCTTCCTCAGTGCCATTGACTTGTAGACAAGTTTGGGAATTGAGAGTGCCTTCAGTGGTAACGGGTGCGATTTTCAAGCTGGTACCATATTGGCCACCTTTGCCAAGTTGGTAGGTTTTTACCATGCCGCCATAATAGTCAATACGAGATTCCTTTGCGGCTGAATCATACCAAGCATAGAAAGGTTCTTCAATTTCAGCATAGGGAATGTAGAGAATTCCTTTGACGGTGTAGGTTTGACTCCATTCGGGTGATTCTGGCATCTTCTCAAGAGTAGCTGCGAAAAATATAATTCGTATAAAAGAAAACAAGCATTTGATTATTTTTGTCATATTTTTTAATCTGATTTTACCTGCATTGGCAACAGCCAGACAGAGGACAAAGCAGAACACTTTGTACTCCATGATTCTCCTTGGAACAATATAGCAGGATGTTTTTGTGTCCGACCGGCACAACATACTGACTGGAACTGAGCTCGTCAGCGTTCCGTTTTCGTTTAGATACCACTTCCAAGCCGCTGTGTCTGCTACATGCGAGAAAACAAAGCTTGGTTTCGCTTATTCAGCTTTTCAATCTTCTTTTCTCAATGGAGAATGTTATTCAGGTATAACTCTTACTACCTGTTTTCTCATCTACTTATTGCGTGTGGCACAACGTTGTGGTAGTAGACATAGGTCACATCTATCGATTGGCTTCTGTGCGCTCTCAACCGCAATGATAATTGAAAACAAAAGTACCGAAATCAACTAGTATAATCTCTGAAACTTGTTTTATTTCCTTGTAAAACGCAGGTGTAGTTGATTGAAATTTAAAATGGATAGTTTTGTGTCGTTTTTATAATTAAATCTGATCAAATCATGATAATTATGGAATTTATGTCCTAGATAATTTTATTGGAAATATGCACACTTTACAAGCCCATGTAATAAGAGCCCATCGATATTATCATTGCGTCAACAATAACAGCGGCATGAAAACATCGGGTTCGTCAAACCAAAGGTCACAAAGTGCATAGTTATCATTCTAAATAGCTGATTGGTTTATTTCTGGTGTGCCGAGTGTGCTGAAATAATTATAATAAATGCCAATAAAAATTGCTTATTTTCCGGCCTGGCAAAGAGCAGTATATGAAAGCGCTTTTATTACGAAATCATTTATTACAAGTTAATTTAATGCGTCTAATTAATTAGCTTGTGCCATGAAACTATTATCTTCTGTTGTAACGCCTTGAGAACCTGGGATTCTCGCTGGGTTCTGAAAGAAAGTTAGTGACTTTTAATTCTCACGACTTACAAGCGACTTCGTTTAAGATTTTAAGTTTACAAAATCACTTACCAAAGTTTTGGCCCTCTTCTCTAAGATCCCAAACGCAAAATGGTTCAATACAATACTGCTTGGTAAAGCGACACCCTGAAAGCGGTAAATCGGTGCACCGTTGATATCAGTGTCTAGTTTAATCACATTACTGACTGTTATGCGTCCAACTTGTCCAGTGTTTGCAATCATGGGACCTTTAGAAATATCAACGTGATTACCAGCCCTAAATAACGTGATTCTACCGCCGTTGTTTGCGGCAATATCGGGTATCTGCATTGTTTTGTGTGGGTTCTTCTCAAACATCAATTGTGCTAAGTCCACAGACACATCCAAACAAGTAATTGGATGTTCTTGTTGACAGAATTTTTTGAATTCTAATGATAGAACCCTGAGTTCATCTTCTTTGGGAATCCACTTGTCCAAAGAGAGTTGTATATCATAGACAAAACTCCCAGATTTCACTGAAAATTAATTCAAATATGCATTTATTTATTAACTTGAGTTTTATCAAGTAATATTCACCATTTGGAATTGGGAAACTATGCAGTTGAACATCAACTTTTTCTTTAAATGCTTCACAAGCAACAGCTCCTAGTAAAAAGCTGCATGTCCTCCAAAAAGCTTTGTTTACTCCAGCAGGTTGTGGGTGATTGTAGTGCATAAATTCCAATTTGCAAGAGTCTGGCAGAGGTTTGTGCATGTGCCACAATATATCATTATTTATCAGGGCTACTGCTGAGTTGTTACAAATCTTTTCATTTATATCTAAAAGCATATAGCTCAAAATGAAGTAGGTTTAGAGAGTAAAGTTTATTAGCATACGTTTAGCACAATCATATGGGGTAGATATATTTCTGTTCATCATTAACGTGGGTGCATCATTGAATCCACAGACTTCAATCTCCATCTTCTCAATTCTTCCAACTTGCTCCTTCTGGCGTTTCTGCTCCAGGACAAACAATTCATTTTGTCTTTGAGCTTCAGCTGGTGTGCTTAGAAACCCTAAAATATTATTGTGTTAATGAAAGACAAGAAGATAAAAGAATGACTTACTTATGTTGTTATAAGTAATATGCCGAATTTTATTTAGTAAATTACTGTATTTAAGACTCATGCTGTTGCTGTTTGCGGAAATATAAATGAAGTTGAACACATTTAAATGTAGGGTTACAATATTTCCGAAAACACCGAAATTTGTAATTAGTTGCGGCATCTCTGTTTGGTAAATTGCAATGATTAAAGTAGACCAGAAGATGTGGATCTTTTGTAGGAGATGGCGCTATAAGTACAAAACATTGTTATCTTGTTTAGGTTGAGTTTGTTCCCTAGTTTATTTCCCCTGCTCTTTCATGTTGTTTTTGCCGATAATCTTCTCTTTGGTTGCTCTCGTTGCGCTCCACGTTGGTCGTCCATTGAATTCTCGCCACTCTTCCGACTCGTTATTAATATCATAAGGGAATAAGCTGTTCTTATTGCGCAGCCCAAAGCAATTTTCTGTTTCGGTTCCCCTGAGGCATGTAAACGTTGCATAATTGTTTAATTATTGAATATAATCTGGCTACCCCTTAAACAACGCCAGCATCGCCGCTCGTTGCGCTATAATATCAAACAATTTATTATTCACGAATACCAGTGATCCTTTGGTGAAATCACTACTCAGCGAAATTTATTTTTTATTTTTATTCTTTAGAGTTTGCGATCAGAAGTAATTGCCACTGAGCAAGATAAACACATCTCAAGCGTGTTAAACAAAGTACATTTTTACATCGTAGTGTTGTAGATTTTATGTGCATGATGTGCATTTATTGCCATTGTTTTACGCAGTTTTACGCGGATATCAAGGTGTAATTGAATCCGAGAGCAGCCAGTAAGTAGATTGGCGTTTTATGATGAGACGCTTTATGAATGGCGTTTTATAGTTGGCACGCGAGTTATAGGGCTAAATAATGAGCTGGAAATTTACGCACTACTACGGTGCACGTGTGCGATGTACGCGTAATGGGTGCGAGCATAAAATGGCAGCGAGTTCGGAAAATGGCGTCGTTTGTATGCAGTTTACAGGCTGACTCTGATTAGATTAGATGAACGTTCGTTAAACGGAATGGAGACTATTTCAGGGTGGATAGTTTATAGTCGGTTCGGGAGGTTAATAGTGGCTAGTATCGTAATTATTATAGATTGCAAGTATTATCAAAGTAATTTGGAATTTATCAGGAATTACTGTCCTAAGTACAATTCTACATAGAAGAATCATGTCCACTTTTCATATTTAGCTTTTAGAGCATTTTGTTGCTTTTGATCATTTTTCTATCGAAGAAATCAATTATTTAGTGAATAATAAATAACCTTCTATGAGTAGAAAGGTTTTCTGATACAAGGTTCCAATCGGCAGTCAACCATTTTCTGTTTGCGCATTTTCAATTTTGTGTCGCCAGTGCAGGACCTATTGAAAATTGAAACAGTAAGAGACAATCGGTGCAGATTTCACATATAAAACGCGTCGAGCAATCGAGACCAGCGCGGGCCAATCTGCCGGTAGCAAGTGACACGAATCTCAATACCTTTTTAAATCGAAGTTTATACAACCTTTGGGAAATCAGGCGCTCGCCCGCCCTGCGTATGCCACTTGCCGCCGTGCAGATATTCAATAGCGCGCCCGCGACGACTTATTGTAAAACATGTAGGCGATCTTTTTGGTAATGTCAACCCTTTCAATCCCTGAACACATTTTATGTACCTGATGCTGGGGTAGGAATAGAAAACAGGTGAAGAATGTAAATTGGAATTGGGAAAACGGGAAGCAGTAGAGGTTAAAAATAGATTATTGATTTCGTGTAGAGAGTTTTTTGAGTGTGTGAAAATCATAAAATAGTAGAAACAGTAAATTTGCTTTCAACTTTCGTGTCTAGTCATACATTGAAGTATTTATTATTTTGATTAGACTTCCATTTCCTCAAGTTTATCTATATTTCCAAAACCCAAACAAGACACTCGGAAGCAATTCTTAGTGCAATTATTAGAAAAGAAATCAGTATGCTATAAATAATTACATCTTAAACATTTTCTCAATCTATAATCAACTTGTTATTTCATCATCTTCCTCAATCCCTCTTTCGCAAACTTTATATTGATCATGTAATTCTGCACGTTTATCTCCATCGACCATCGTTCGCCTGCACGCATTGATTGGGATTAATAGAAGCGATAACAGATGCGGTTAGCAATTATAAAGCGCTCGGCTTTATTACCGGCCGCGTGGATAGTTGCCACCAGTGCGGGGGAGTGTAATTCGCGCTAAATTGTGTCGTTTTCGCTTGTTTGGACTCGACACGCGCCGCCCGGAATCCATTTAATAACGCTCCATTATCTCGTCGACAATGCGATGCGGATGCGGCGATTGATTGCGAGGGTATTGTGTGGGTGGCAGGCGTTCTAGGTGTTTGTCTATTGTGGAAATGCATGAAATTAACCGCATTATTTCCGCTCAATGAATTAATTACAATGTTAAATTGAAGGAAATTGTCGTATTGTTTTGTCTTCCTGGTTATGAGAAAAAATACTCTGAATCAGCACAATTTTCTATCAAAAAAAAAAAAAAAAACTTTTTATCATTTTTCCTCTTCATCATCCGCGTTGATGTTTTTTGTCAGTGCTCTGCGACAGCCTCCGAGAAAACTCGGAACAAAGCGCACAGAACGAAAAAAGTTGCTACATCAACTCAGTGAGCCCCGCCGGAGAAAAGCGGCTGTCGTGAGGGGCGGCAAAGGCGTACACAGTGCTTGTTTAAATATTAACTACAGTCATCTACAGTTCCTTACCTTAAATCGCCGAAAGACAACAATTTCAACGTGTGCGTTTGGAATATTTTGCCACGCTCTGTATACTGTTGCTACAGCCTTCAACGTATTCCATTATGCTCCTGCTGCGTGTACGAAGCTCCCTTCGCGTTGTGCTGCGGAGGCGGCGGAATCGCTCTGTTTTGCCTCCACCCACCTTCGTCGGCAGTACGCCAGCATCCAGCGTTTATATGCATGTAATCTACTCCGTGAAATAAATAGCCGTTATAAATTTGCCGACGGCGAGAGAAAACTGACGAGGGCAAGCCTGGGGAAGCAGTGGCGGCGAGCGGATAAAGAAAGCGAGTCACTGCTGGGAGTGTTTTTATTGTGCGCGGAGCGGCAAGCAGAGTAAAGCGAGCGCAACATGGAATACATGTTGTTTTGTTCCTTCTCGTTTTGTTTAGTGTTATTAGGAGAGTTTAATCGGATATTTATTTGTTGAGTAAATATTTATTTTTGGAAAAACATTTAGTTGAAATGATGTTTGGTTGATATAAAGACATAACAATTGATCATTTTGTCTAATTTCTTAGTTTTCTTTTCAAAAACGTTAAAACTTTTTTCACACAGAAGGCAGCAATTTTTGCAATCACAATATACAAAATTGACGTTGTTTCTCCAATTATGCAGTGCAATTCTCTCAAAATTTAATATATATTTACGAGCAAAATATTGTCAACATTTTAATTGTAACAAATTTTCTTACTTTAATATTAAAATTTCTTTAACTACCGAATATTATCATGCGCCAATAAAGCAAAAACATATCTCTAAATTCGGCCATAAAATTCTTCAGCGAAAAATCGACGGCGTGTATATGCGCTATTTTATCACCGCCGCCGCCACTGCGCATTTATCTCGTCCGTGGCTTTAATATTAAAGCAGCCGTTCGGCGTTCAGCGATGTATAACGATTGTGTGCGCGCCGGGCATTCGAACGCCGGCAGCGCGTCGGCGTCAATGCTGCCCCTCGCCCGACCAATCCGCTGCGCGCTGCCACCATCGCTGCCGCCGCCGTCGATGCGGCAGGATGCGCGCAGCGATAAAAATACGCCGGCTCCATTATCAGCCATGATAGCGAGGCTGGCTCAATGTGCGCGGATTCATTGCATAAATTTGAGCTGATATCGCGTTCGTCCCGGCATGTTTACTTGCAAGGAAGGAAGTTATGCTCGTAACAACTTATCCCGGAGGCATAAATAAGAGGTTGTTTTCTTTGTTTAGTTTTGAATTTACAATGAGCTACAATCGGTATATTATCTGGGAGAAAACGTTATTTTATATGATATTCTAAAGCAACAAGAAATTAAGTTTTAATATAGGTTAGTTTAGATTTTAGCACATTGATATTTATTATTATAAATAAGTTAAACATGAAAATACATTAATAGTTGCGAATAGAAATGTGAAATGTTACTTTGTGTCTGTTTTTGTGGATAAAACAACAAATGAATGACAATATTTTAACGAAACTCCCGAATTGAAATTTCTTCAGTTACACACAATTTTACGGTCGACGAATTTTTTCGCCGGGTCGAGCAATATTTCTGTCGAAAATTAAATTAACAGCATTTGGTTAATTTTAATGTGCTAAATCTGAAAATGTAGCCAAGACCGTTGTATTTGGCACATTAATATTAGATCGGTCAAAAATGTGCTATTCCAAGAGGGTAATATATTGAATATTTTATATTTATGCTTCTGTCTTTTGGTACATTACTCAATTGCAACATGAAACTATTCGATCTGTATAAATTTGATTTCAACTGCATCATGCAAAAAACGTTCCCATAACATTCTCCCAATATTTTGATTCATAAAGCGTTACGCTAAATAAGAAATTATTTACCATTGGCACATCGAATCATTATCAACTATATGATGCCCGACGAATTGACTTCCAATCTCCATCTCAATCACAACCCTCCTCAAACCGATTTCATTCTTGCTGCTTGTAATCCAGCGAAACAATTTGCCTCGCTATCATACAAATCCCTTATCCTCCCGCTGTCGAAGCTCGACATCTATTAAGCCCGAAATAGATAGTCGCACATCTTTTCATGCGCCACTCCCTCATCATCAACTGCTCAATTCACGTTCAATTCATGCTCAATTTTCCGCCTGCAATATGATAACACTACTCGCACGCAATTTATCTCAACTTGTTGTCTCCCATTACACCAAAGTGAATAAGACAAACTCTTTTGTCCTGCAGAGACATGGAGGGATTTAATACATAAACATCTGTTTTATTGTTGTTTAATGGTGATAGCCACGAAGATGGGGTCCACTTTGGAAACGCGCCCAATTTAAAATATCATAAAATATTTTTTATTTCTCGGGGGCATGATGTTTACATTTGCAACATATTGTCACGCTGCGCGTCTATTGTACCGACAGGGGTGGCAAGTGGCAAGTGCATGGTAGGCGAATAAAAAAGGGATTAAACGATTTCGGGATTAATCTTGTTTTTGAGCTGACTTATTACACATTACACATATGCCTTTACCAGCTAGGACAATTGCTATGAGGAAGGGGATATTGGTATGCTGGCGAGGGTGATGTGCCGATAAAAGGATTTACGGGCAAGTTCGATGTAATTGAGATTTTTGAAATTCTAATTGAAATACAATCGGATCATATTTAGATAACTTCAAATAATCAGCAAAATAATAAGTATATAAAGGACAACAATATGAATTTATAGCAAATCTATTAATTTTCATCTGCAAAACTGTTTATTTAATAAGAATAAATATTTTGGATCAACGAATAGGGAAACAACAAAATTTCAATGATTTGTCATTTTTGTTAGCTACTAAAATATGAGATAAACATCAACATATAAACCATACCACCATACCATGCTGAAAACTAACAATTTGTGCATTTTTGTTTGCATTCATTCAAAACAAGTCAATTTAATAAGACAAGTTTAATTACAATTTGTTTAATTCAATAATAATTTAAGTACATATTGCACAAGAGTAAAACAATGACTACATACTTTGGACTTAAGTCTAAATAAATAATATGCATTATATACGTATTGAAACTGCTACTTATAATTAATTTCCATAGTGTAGTATGCAAGTGACGCTTTAGTACAGTCTGCAAGTTCCATCATATTTAATTAAAATGCAATTATTTACAATCAAAAACTAAAGAACCAATTTTAAGACTCCGATTTGTATGGTTTAAAAAGTTTTGGTTTTTCCTGCACCTGACTTAAACTTGTTTGCGGTGATAATTTTGCAGGTATCAGTAATCCTTGCGCACTGTCGGGTGCAGGACTGAGACTGATATCACTGTTTCCCGGACTTATAGGAGAGTTGACGCTGAGTGCTTTCCCCAATTGATTTTCACCTGATGTTGTAGTGGAAGCACCTGCTGTCGCAGAGGAAGTCAAGTCGAATTTTCCTGGATAGTTTTGGAAGTCAAGCCCACCTAGATTTAAGTTAAGTGACTGTTGACTGGAGACCATGGCAGCTGCCGGGTTGAGCAGAGATGGATTTGGGAGGTTGGATAGAGGTGGATGTGATGGTATCCCTGAGAATGGCTGGTATGGATGGTAACGTGGATAGTGATGTGGATAAATTGGTGGGGGCGGTGGATAATGTAGTGGGAGCGTGGAGGCAGCTGCTTGGAGCAAAGAGGCGGCGAATGCCGGATCTGTATAGACTGCAGCATACGGCCAAGCGATGGCCATACGTTGACGTTTGTCTTTCATACGACGATTTTGGAACCATACCTGCAACAGAGAAACACCACAACTCGTTTTATTCTTTGCTTTCACATCTAGCTTAGGAAGGGTTAGCTTACTTTGATAGTACTCTCGGGCAGGTTTAGCTGAGCAGCCAGTTCGCATCTGCGTGGTCTTGATACGTAGTTTTCTTTGTAAAATTCTTTCTCAAGACGACCCAATTGGTCTCTAGTGAATGCAGTGCGGTATCTTCTGATGTTAGGGTCGTTTTGCATACTAGATGATGAAGAGTTGAGCTTGGAGTCGGGCGATGGTGGACTGTGACAATCTGAAATGAGAACAAGAACTTTTAAATAACACTCTAATTATATGGGAATTTCCACATAAATTCACATCTTTCTTCTTGCATAATTGGAACAGAGTAGATGAAGTTGGAACGCAGTAAACATCACAAAATAGATGTTTTTAATGGCCATCTATATTGCTATTACTTGCGTCAAACTAACTCAAGTAGTTCCTGTCGTCCAGCAAAGGGGAAGCGCTTAAGAGGGTTGTTAGGATGTTAACATGCGGATAGGTTGGCGACGCGCGTCGGTGACATTGACGCCACACGAAATTAAGACAATTATAAAACATTTTAAATGCCGACAACCACAAACAGAAGCTGATTGAAATATACCACTTAAGTTTACATCTTCTTATATAGGGTATTCGTATTCTTCAAAATCATTTCTTGGGCATTTAAAAGACTTAAAAGATTTAAAGGTTTTCGGATTGTTCAGTATAAAGTAGGATTGGTAATCCGGAAAAGTTAAGAGCTGCCGTCGGCGTCGTCACCGCGTCGCATTTGTTTTGAGAAATAAGACGTAAATGTAAATAGACTTCCTTATACATTATACTCCAATTAGAGCTGCATTAAGAGCTCTATTTTTGAATGACGAGATGAGGGTAAAAAAGTTGTTTACGACTATTGAAGTTTGCAGCAATGTGAAGCAATTAAAGTTTTGAGATATAGGTGGGAAGCGACGCGATTGTAGAAGGAAGAAAATGTTAGATTTTAATGGATATTGATTTAATTAACAATAAGGATTATTGTTATAAATGTTTCAAGATAATCTGTTTTATCAAAAAATATCGCCTTAAATTGATAATTTGGGAAGAATTTTTAGAGCGTTTTGGGTTCGTTTCATTAGAAATCTAAATTACCTTTGATATATTGTTGAGTTGTTGTATTAGGCGATTGCGGAGGACTTGTTTGTCTCGATTGATGCAACCCGTAATGGGCCGGCAAGACATTAACATCCAACATCATCTGATTCTTCTGCTCTTGACTAGCCTGATGATACAACTTAAAGTTTTCCATCTTGACAGGTTTTAATTTTTCACCGATTCGTACTTTAGACCACTCTTTGTTACTCTTAAAAGACACTTTTCTTCACTTTGTTTTTTTTTTCTGAAAAAAGTTTTTATTTGCGCAATTATTTAAATTGGCGTGTAATGAGTAGAACGTCGACAAAACTATCAACTAATAGAATATTATTAAACAGCAAGTATGATAATTGTCACGATACTCCGGCCAGCTACTGATCACACCGCCCGAACTCCCAAATGTGAATGGCGCTGCGCATTTTTCCATCCAGCCGTCGTCGCCGCCGCCGCTGCGGCCCAATCATCCCTTGGCAGCGGGGGCGTGCATCCCTGCCGCGCGCGATCTTTAAAAGTAGGTGGAGTGCGCGCACTTTATCACCGCGTTTGGTTGGCTGCGGTAACGGCGGCGGTGATCGTCGGCTCCACCCTCGGCGCTCTATCCCGAAGGATCCTAGGGTGCACAGTGGCATGCCGGCGTCTTTATACCGTTGTTATTACATGTCGACTCGCATTAAATGCATTCGGCCCCAAACACAACACAGGCGAAGACGGCAACTGTTTGCGCGCAGCTGTCTCTCTTGCGGGCAGGAAGGGTGGTTGCATGATGAGATTATAGTAAATTTCTGCCGTGGATATCTCGGTGCGCCGGCTGGATGAAATTTAATTAAACGCGCCGAGGAAAAATAGATGAGTGAGGTGTAATTAACCTTTATTACTCCGGCTTGCAGATTTCGCGCTGGTGAAGTTTACGATTCAATGGTGTGCAGAGGTACAAATAATATAATAAAATTTTGCCATGGTTTTGAGATGTAAATGAAAATGTTTGGCATTTTAACTTGACGGATTAATGTAATTTGCAGACTACAACGAAATAATCGAAGGAAACAAATTTGAACGCAAGATAGGCAACTTACTGAACATCTATGAAAACATCTCTGAAATCATAAATCATTATTTAGCATTTATGCCAACTTATTAAACGGAATAAATTACACTTAATATTTTTACAACATTGTCTCAATTTTCTCCTAGTTTTCTTTGCTTTCTCTTCACCTCCTATTCTAAATTGACGCTTTTGTACCCTTCTGCAAACCTGCACCAGCAGTAAAGGCGCTAATCCTATCAGCTTCAGCAACCACCTGCTCACCAGCTCTCTCCTTTTTTGTGTACTTGTTTAGGGAGTCAAAATGAATGGAGTGTTTACACGCGCACTGCAACCAACACCTATTTATAAAACAATTATGTGCGGGGTGGTGACAGCGAGGGTGTATTGCTTGCAGTAGTGCTTGGATTCGAATAAAATTAGAACATACGGTCGGGAATTTATTTGGCTTTTATTCCTTCTATTGATGCGAATGGTGGCTCTGCTGAAAAGTGAATTTTAAGAGGGACAGAGGGATTTAATGAAAGGGCACATGTTTATTTCTGTGGAGCAAAACATCATCAACTGATATAGTGATAAATCATCTTTTTATGATTTTTTTCGATTTAATTGTTACGCCTAAATAAAACATGTAATCGGCATGAGATTGAGATGTATTTCAACGATTTGCCATGTCATTTATCATTCAAGTGATTAGCCGAGGAGTACGAAAAGAAGAGAAAGCAGTTTTATTGTTGTTATTTCGACCAACAAATTTAGTTACTTTCTACCCTTTTATTAATACATCTGTATCACTTTGCCATTGTGGAAGAAATAACTTAATGAAGCCTTGAGCTGCACTGGCAGACTTATTGAGTGTTATTTACGAGCGTCAAATAAATCGCCAAGATCAGTTAATTTTGTTGCCTTTCCGCACGACGGCGTCCGCCTCGACGGCCTAATGTCGAGCGCGCTTGGCAAATCCTGCTTTTATTGGCTGTAAATTATTTGCAATCTTAAGCAGCATCCAACCGGCGCTTCTGTTTTTATTACAAGTTTAAGCGTGGACGCTAATAAATTACGTCTGGCGTTTGCGTTGGAAAAGCTTTATTAGTTTAAACCATAAACAATATTGCTACAATGCTAAAGCAAAAGGCTTTAGTATATGTAGAAAGCAATTCAATGTTTCTACAATTGGAAATAGCAAACATGATTCTTAATACAGATCAGTTGAACGATTCTCGTTAGTTTCCTATATTCTGAAAAAAAATCAACTTTATTGCTTCACTGTTTCATTCTATGTTCGTTCACATTGAACTATTTTTGTCTTGTGCGAAATTAATTCCTGTAATTCACGTTTTCTCTAACATATTTGAATTCAATAGGTTTCTGGTAAGACGTTTGTGCTGCTCTCTACCAAGCACAAACTAAAATATTTTCGCATTGCTTGCTTTCAATTCCCACGTGCATTCATCTGGTTCAATCTGGACACGTGTGGAAAATAAAAGCGTAATTAAGCTGATATTAAGAACTTCGAAAACACAACAATCTACCATGTCGCAGTACAATTTTAAGAAGATTGCAGTCGTCCCAACTGCAAAGGTACACTACATCTACAATTGTTTACAACTACATTTTCTTTTGTATTATTTTAACCTTCAATTCCAAACAGTTTACAACAAATATTTGTTTTACATTTATAGGATTTTATTGATATTATCCTATCTAAAACACAACGCAAAACTCCAACAGTTGTTCACAAACAATATAAAATTACAAGGATCAGAGCATTCTATCTTCGTAAGGTAAAATTCTCACAGCAAAGTTTCCATGATCGACTTACACAGATTCTTACTGAGTTTCCTAAATTGGATGATGTACATCCATTCTATGCTGACTTGATGAATGTGTTATATGATAAGGATCATTACAAATTAGCTTTGGGTCAGATTAACACAGCAAGACATTTGATTGATAAGTATGTTGAAAAATATGAAATCATATGGTGAATGTATTTATTTGGATTTTGTGATGTTTGCAGTGTTGCAAAGGATTATGTTAGGCTGATGAAGTATGGAGATTCTCTGTACAGGTGTAAGCAACTCAAGAGAGCTGCTCTTGGTAGGATGGCAACAATTATGAAGAGACAAGGATCTAATTTGACTTATTTAGAGCAAGTCAGACAGCATTTAGCTAGGTTGCCTTCAATTGATCCTTATACAAGAACAATTATTATTTGTGGTATGTGCATTGGGTTGTTAATTTCCTCTTCAAATGATTTCCTTAAATATCTAATAACATTTCAGGTTTTCCAAATGTTGGTAAATCATCATTCATCAATAAGATTACTAGAGCTGATGTTGAAGTGCAACCCTATGCATTTACAACAAAATCTTTATATGTAGGACACACAGACTATAAGTACCTTCGCTGGCAAGTAATTGACACTCCTGGAATTCTCGATCATTCTCTGGAAGAACGCAACGTCATTGAAATGCAGGCTGTTACAGCACTTGCACATTTGCGTGCTTGTGTTTTATACTTTATGGATTTGTCTGAACAGTGTGGACATACAATTGATGAACAAGTTAAACTCTTTGAGTCAATCAAACCATTGTTTACCAACAAACCGCTGTTAATTGTTGCAAATAAGATTGATATTGTTGGTCTTGACGAACTTCCAGCCGATAAACGCGCTTATCTGAAACCAATCGAAGAAGATTCAGATCTGACACTGGTTCCAATGTCAAATCTTAACGAACAAGGAGTCATGGAGGTAAAAACTGAGGCTTGTGAACGACTTTTAAGTTACAGGGTAGACCAGAAGATGCGAACAAAAAAGGTTGAAGGAGTCTTAAATCGACTTCATGTTGCTGTACCCAAACCAAGAGATGACAAAGTGAGAACTCCTTGTATTCCTGAAAGTGTCCTTGCTAAGAGGCAAATTGCTGGTGAGAAACGCAAACGCAAGTTGGAGCGAGACATTGAAATAGAACAGGGCGATGACTATGTCTTGAATCTGAAGAAACACTACACTGACATCCCCGAAGAAGAGCGTTATGATATCATTCCAGAAATCTGGGAAGGTCACAACATTGCGGATTACATCGATCCGGAAATCTTCGATAAATTGGAGGAGTTGGAACGGGAAGAAGAAGCTCGCATTGAATCAGGCATGTACGTCGTGCCTAAGATTGAACTAGATGATACCATGAAAGAAATCAAGGCGTTGGCGCTCCAGATTCGGAACAAAAAGGCGATTATGAAGGATGAGGCCAGGGTTAACAAGCAGAGTAAGAAACCGACAATGCCACGCACAACAGCTGCGAAAGGTCGAGATCGTTCAGTATCGCGACTGCGCTCTGAAATGGAGAATCTTGGTGTTGATATGTCGGAGACAGAGAATGCCAACTTTACCAAGACTAAGGGCAAGAGCCGAGCATTGGGACCCGTTGCGAAGAGGATTAAGGCAGGTTTGATGGCTGCTTCTTCGGATAACAAGAACAGGAGTGTGACTAGAACACCGAGGAATGAATTGGGTGTTAAGGATGTTGCTATGCAGAGGAAACTCGCGAAGATTGCACATCGCGCGATTGCGAAGAAGGTCGGTAAGATGGGTCTTAAAGGCGAGGCTGATAGGTTTATTGGTACGAAAATGCCGAAGCACTTGTATTCTGGTAAGCGAGGTATCGGTTCGACGGACAGGCGTTAAGGATAGGACGTTTATTTTTCTTGCAATTAACGATTTCAACTGCCGCTTTGTCTGGAAATGTGGCGCTTTGTTTTGTGGGTTTATTGAAATAGAATTAATTGATATATTTAATAGAAATTAAATAACTAATTATTGGGTATTTTTCTACAAGTCGATGTATGTAGATTTGCATCTTACGTTATAGAATTGATCGCAAACTCCAAATTGTTCATTGAAGAGCGTTCCATTTGTGCACAGGAATGAAGCATGGTGATTGGGTTGACACAAGTGATAAGCCTACCGAAACATTGGTTTCATTATGCTCTATAATTTTGATTGTTTGGACTATTTACCTGGCAAGCTGCGTCTACATCTGCATAATATCCATGCGCTTTACCTTCGCATGTAAATTTCGTCATTGGCACTTTCCACAATGTTGGATAGCGCGGTGGGTCATGAGGTAGGTGAAGATCATGGTAACCATCATAGGGCATTGCGCCAGGGATTATATAATGACCGCATCTTCCTAACGCCAATAAAACTATGGAAATAAAATTTAAACAAAGGTTTTAACAAGGAGACAACAAACGCTTAACTTGTTAGAACTGTAACGACTTTAAACATTTTCAAACGTGTATGTTGTAGCTGTCAGGTCTTGTTAAGATCTGCCAGTCGCAATAAGCAAAATCAGCAAGTAAACGAAAGAAAGATTAACGAATTGATCGGAAACTGGGTCAATAACTAATGCCGTTCTCCCCCAGCTTGACGCTGACCTATCGAGAAGTCGCATAATTTGCTGTTGATTTGTTCTTGAATTCTTATTGCCTTTAATTCCCATCTTCAGACAACACCTGGAGCGTTTATTGATCTGGTGATTAGATTATTCAAATTGACTGAAATGCCCATAGTTGACCAGTTCGTTTTGTTTGTTTCATGAACACCTACGCTATGGCATCGTCAATAAATTGCATAATTGCCGATTAACGAAAGTAGGCTTAATTGCTTTGTGCACGCTTCTTTTAATGACTAGCCATATGTGATTAGCAGAATATGTGATTGATTAATTTACGAGATATTAATCTAAAGATTTTGTATTTCAATGAAATCATATTGGGAAAATTTAATGGAAGCGCATGTTCATTTGTTTTTATTTTAAATATCTGGTCGTTAGATGCAACATAAAATGACAGTGTTCCGTTAAATTTACGATTAAAAATATTTATTCAGCTTTCACGCTCTACAGTTTGCGCATTTGACTTTAAACAATGATCTACGATATAATTTTAAATAAAATTTTGATACCAACAAAAAATGTTACAAAACAAACACAAAAGGCAAGAAATACAGCTAATATTTTTCACAATTAATAATAGTTTGCGGAGTTTATTACAAACCTCATTAAATTATTTCCCAACCTTTTCGTACGCGTTGTCGTTGGTTGTCATGTTATTGACAATCACATTCGAAAGTGGGGTTAGTCCCGATCAGTCGTGCGGCGTCTCTGTTGGTGAGTGGATGCGGTTGTAGGAGCACCGCGACGATGGCACTTTTCACGGACCTTGGCCACTTAAACCTGGCACTTTTCACTCTCGTCGTCGCCAGTTTCCTCTCGCTGGTGAATACGAATAATCTACTCCACAGGCGCTTCGAGTATAAGTATTCATTTAAACCACCATACTTGGCACAAAAAGACGGCTCCGTGCCGTTTTGGGAATACGGCGGCAGTAAGTATACAACACCGCGTACACGTAGATACTTTCTGTCGTCAACCGCAGACAACAACAATGCGGACGTGTCGTTGTCCGACTTGTAAGTTCAGGTTGAGTGCGATCGAAATTTGAGACGTAAGTCCCAACTAATTGCGCGATAATGAAAATTGGACACGTCTCATTATCATGCATAAGCAGAACTGTAATCACAAATGTTTGTGAAATAATGTTATGGGCAATTATGGAATAATCATACGTGCGGATTATGAATTAAAATGTTAATATTGACATGTTTAAGAGTGGAAACTGATTATGATTATGTTTTGTTTTGTAGATGCTATTGCAAGTGCTGAGAATGTTAGGATAGCACCTTCCTTGAGAAGTCAAAAGGGAGCAATATGGACAAAGAATCCAGTTAATTTTGATTATTGGGATGTGGATTTATCATTTAGGATTACAGGAAGAGGAAGGATAGGTGCTGATGGTTTGGTATGTTGTTAAGTTTGTTTTTGCAAACAAATGCATGTTTTGTGCTGTTGTAGGCTTTTTGGTACACTCAAAGCAAAGGTGCTTATGATGGACAAGTGTTTGGTAGCTCAGACAAATGGGTTGGTTTGGGTATTTTCTTTGATTCATTTGACAATGACAATAAACACAATAATCCATATATTATGGCTGTAGTGAATGATGGTACAAAGGAATTTGAACATCAAAAGTATGTAAAAGTTAGTTTTGTTGCGTAAACATCACATACAGAAATGTTTATTTGTAGTGATGGGCAGAATCAAATGCTCGCTGGTTGTCTGCGCGACTTCCGAAACAAACCCTTCCCTACACGTGCTCGCATAGAGTACTACAATAACGTCCTCACCGTGCTGTTCCACAACGGCATGACCAACAACGACCAAGACTACGAAGTGTGTTTCCGCGCCGAAAATGTCTTCCTTCCTAAAGGCGGTTACTTCGGAGTTTCTGCCGCAACTGGTGGTTTGGCCGACGATCACGACGTTCTTCACATTCTCACCACCAGCTTGCACTCTCAACAACAACAACAGCAGCAGCAACAAGCTACTGAAGACCAAGTTAAACTCAAACAGGAATACGAAGAATACCAAAAGAAACTTGAGCAACAAAAAGCGGACTACCGCAAGGAACATCCTAATGAAGTCAAGGAGCCAGACATGGAAGACTGGTTCGAATCTGACAATCAACGTGAATTACGTCAGATCTTCTCCGGTCAGTCACAAATGTTTGATGTGCTGCGCGAACTGCACAAGAAAATGGATGAAGTCGTCGGTAGACAAGAACGCACATTGAGTTTGGTATCTCAAGCTGGTGGTATATCTGCCGGTGGACAGCAACAACAGGGTGGACAAGTCTACATTGACACTATTCGACGAGATGAAGTCAATGCCGTACTAAATAATCAGAATCAAATTGTGGCAGCGCAACGGGATATGAGGCAGTTTATCTTGGAAGTCAAACAGAGGACAGATCAGATAATTAATAATCAGGCAAAGGCACCTACGGCGCAAGTGCAAGCGGTTGGATATGATACGCAGTCGATAATTTCGGAGATGCGTGATGGACTGAACCATGTCAAACAGCACTCGCAGCTGGTGCTGCAGAGACTGAATGAGAAACCAGAATGCCCCTCAGGAAGTGGCGGTGTTTCGGTTACGATCTTTCTTGTTACAATTGTTATACACTTGGCAATTCTCTTAGGATACAATATTTACAGGTATGTTTTATTCAATTTGTGTGGTGAAGAAATCTTGCCTGGTCAGAGATTGCTTGGATTTTTTTACTTCACCAAACAATTTTGTTTTTTCCGTGACACCTGTTTGTTTTAGGGATAACAAAGACAGCCAAGCAAAAAAATTCTACTAGACATCAATTTTATACAGCAAATTGCGCCGCAACCACAAATGAAATTACTACTTGATAAAATAGGTAGAGTGATTAGATTCGAGAACGTCAAATAGTCGGCGCTTTGGATTCTATAATTTATTTATTTAAGCTTAATCTACCACCTTGTTGTGTTACTGAAGTGGACAGATAAATGTGTATCATGTGGCAGTATTCCCATACTTGTGTCTTTCTATGTTGGAATTATGGGAGTTTATAGAATCCAAGGTTTCCTAAACAATGAAGAGGAGGTAGCATGTCTTCCGGGTGTCAAGTAAAATGTTTGTCTTGTAGGTCATACTTGCTGAGTACAATCTTTTTGTTATTTTTTTGTGTATAAAATATATGAAGAGAAAAAATCAGCAGAGATAATATCAACAAACTTTTAATCCCATAGCTTGGCAATTTCTACATAAAAAGAACTCTTTTGACTAGGAATATAATTCAGTTGAACTTAGAAATAATTTAATTACATAGTATGTACAGATTTTTTTTATCTAATTGTAGCCATTTAGGTGTCTATTCTACATAGTTGGAGTATATATTTTAAAAGGCAAAGCAGAGCATCATAATTGCAAATCCAATTCTTTCATACTTGTTCATTATCATTGCTGCAAGGCCAAACTTAACTGCTGCTTTCAATACCCTTGGACTCCAGAACAAAACAATGAATCTCAACCATGCAATTGGTTGCCTTCCTATAAGTTGAGTCTTTGTTGATGTATTATCGGCAAGTACATTTTGTTCATCATCTCGAATAAGTTGTCCTCCAATGATTTGCCCATGTTTATCAAAATGGTATGCGTACATAAGTCCACTTAACACTCCATATCCTCTCATTTCGAACACTTTGATAGATCGTATTTATTTTCTTGTTGTATAAATTGTATTATATATTGAATTGCATTAATTTTTCGAATTTGAAAGTGAATACTATTGAGGTTACATGGGTACAACAAAAATATTGATTTTTGTACATAGGCAATTTCTAAGCAGAAAATAATCTTTAAAAAATCAGCTTTATTCAAAAGTTAATCTTTAATTCTAGTATACACTGCAATATAATCTTTAGTATCTTTAACTTCTTGGTAAGAATGCAGATTATATTGAATTTGGCCGAATATAGGCTGAAAAGGTGTTGGATTCGTATGAGTTCCTCTCCCATCACCTGGCCCTATTATTATAATGATATCGCCTCTAAAATTGTCAATGTACTGTTTAAATGCTTGACCATCATTAAAGTAACAGAAGAATAAAATGTGATCTTGGTTTAATTCAGTAGGGTTGATTGGAAAGCTAGGATAGTGGTGTCGGATAAAAAGTGGATTGCTGTAGCGACTTTTCCACCAAGATTCATTTACTTCGTAACCATAGACATTAAAGTCTAAAATGAATTAAGTTTTAAAATATTTTGCAGATAAAATTGCAGTTTAAATAAGTTCAAATAGTTCAATAGTAGTACCTGTTCCAAGATATTGTTGTAAAATCCATTCCAACAAACCGCAACCACAACCAATCGAAATAATACCCTTTTTGTTGAACTGTTTTAATTTCCTAGCGACAAATTCTAAGTTGTTCATACTTGGCCAAACCCATAGAAACTTGTATGCAATCGTATTGTTTGAATTTTGATTTAATTTTAATAATTCACGCCAATCTTTGTTTTTGTAACAAGTGAGGATTTGCTTCTTGAACAGATCTTCTAGTTCATCAATATTCATTGTTAACGTGTTTAAATAACTTATTTTACTTTCTCTGCACTGAATGTATGGTTAACACTGAGTTGTGATTCGAGAAATCTAAATTACTTCTAAGTCAACACATCTACAACTAATTTTAATTTGTTTGGGGAGGAATAATTCACTGCCAGTAACGTTTGAAATCGCAGGCGCGTGTCGGGAATTCTGGTCTATTTTTGTTTCAAGTTTAGCTTGGGTGATGATCAAGGATTTTCCAACTCGAAAAATAAAGAACCATGTGTAAAAAGTGAACTTAAAGCATTAGTTTTAATCGACTAGTATTCTTTTTGGAATTAATTTAAACATTCGTTTGAAAAAGTCTAATTGGACTCGAAGGATCGGTAGCATCGATATTATACGGTACATGAAGTAGAGGCAAAACCAATTCACAAAAACAAAAAATGGTATTTGGAATAGTATATTATAACTGGAAAAAATTAATGGTAATCTTCACAAATGATATTTTTCAAATGCTAAAAACCCAATATTTTGTTACATATACGTTTTAATAAATTTTGAACTGGACTGTAAATTTGGTTGCATACAATGTCTCTATTTTGAATTACGTTAAACGTCAACTTTTGAAATTTTGTTCCTTAACAGTATTGAATATCGGAAATTTGTATAAACGGAAACATTGCAGTACTAAATAAAGGACAACAATACAAGCAAGTAAAATAAGAAAACACCTGCGATTGCGCTTCCGAATCTTTCAACGTGCGGCGAATGCACAGAGTAGAAGCTCGCGCACGTTCGCAATCAGCCGATGCCTCGCTACGTCGTCATCGTCGCACGCTTTACTGCTGTAGTCGTTGTTGACGGCTGTGCGCGTTAGTCGTGTTGGTTTTGAGTGCACAGGTTGGTCCCATCAGTACATGGCATACCCGTCGAGCGAGTTCGCTAGCGCCGTTCAGCAGTGAGCGAGCAAGAGAGAGCATACCAACTGAGTGTAGCAATGGCCGCTGTGAGCAGTGGCCACAGTACTGGTGCTCTTGTAATGGCTCAGAACCTGGAGGCGCAGACGGATCTCGACGACCTGCTGAAGAAACTCTACCCAGCTGTGTGCGAGGTGAAGACGCCGCTGCCACGGTCTTGGAGTTCCAAGGAGAAGTACAACTACATCGGGCTGTCGCAGAACAATCTACGAGTCCACTACAAAGGTACAGTGTGTTTTTGTTACAAACCACAACGCACATATTGTAGCAACGTCTTCGGATATCACAACAGTCTCCCAGTACAACCACCACCCAACTCTTTAAATCAATTTGCCTGGTACCAGTCTACAAATCACTGACATTTTAAGTAACATTTCGACTCTTGTCTGCTGCACTGCAGACAAAGCTGGCGTCGTGTTGTGTTGCCTTCATTTGTTTTGTCAGCTGCTGTCGAAAAAACTATCGCGAAATCGTGTCGATTCCTGCATCGCATTTGCACAGTCTAACGCTGTGATCCAGCGGGCCTGAAAGAAAACAAAAATATCATGTCATCGACCGTCCCGTTGCCTTTTTCAAGGAACTAAACAAAGAGATCAGCTGATCGCAGCGAAGGACGATGGTGTGCATATTCACTACGCACTCAACAGTCAGCATGACGCACGTAAAACTAACACCGCCACTGGCTCAAAACATCGACACAACAATGAAACAAGCGAAATGTAAAACGGATTATGATTTTCTAAGCGTATGCTATGTTTAGACACGTGCAATGGTATGGTGACCTCCGGGGCGTTTTTAATTTACTCGACCATATTAGATTGCTTTTACAATCATTCGTCATTACGAGTGTAATTAATGAGATGTTTCCGTATTATCGCAAGTTAGCTAGTTACGATTCCAACGTATTCCCTGCACGGAATTTAGTTCGTTTGATGTTTGGGGTTGTTCAGATAGGCTAAGAGTTTGCAAGAAGTAGAATTTGTTTTTGAGTGCAAATATATAGAAGTTTTTATAACTCATTTATTTTGTAACATTTCTTTGAGGGTAATTGAGTTGTTACTTACTAACATGGCGTAAAACAATAATTGATAACAGGCGGACAGTATCATATTTTTGTCTGTAATAGCAAAATTTTGAACAATTATCACATTGTTGAATCCAGTTTAAGCTCAGGAATGTGTCAAATTTGCTTTTGTGTCTATCCTGGAAAATTTTTATTTATGGCTTATTAATTTGTTTCCTTTGAAATTAGTTTAATTATTTTTGCCTTTAAAATCATTTAGTTTCTTGTGAATCGTTCTATCAGCAAATTAGTCTCCTATTCAATGAAATTTGTGCTCAATTGACCTACACCTGCCTACACCCGACCATAATAAATACTCATCTGGCATTGACGTGACACGATTATACTTACTCTCCGATCTGACTGCATTACCATTCGCAATTAATATTAGTGCGTCGTTCCCTGCAGTCCGGTATATTTCATGAAATCAAAACTATTTGGACGTTCGCCTATTAATTTGTTTATGCACTGCGCACATAGCAGGGTTGTACATTCTCATCTCAGTCATGTGACGCGTTAAACCATTCGCAAATAAAGCCTATTTGCATTTTGGATTTTCTGCTATTAGAGATGTGTGTTTGCGTACCGGAAATGTAATTACATTCAGCGGCGCTAAAATGCACATGTCGAGCACGCCTCATAGAAGGCCTGTTGTGAACCACGAATAGGAATGATGAAAAGCACGATTTCTATTTTAAGGTGCAATGGACGAGGTGGATTTCAAACGAGGCACAAAACCACAGCGCCAATGCTAAGGGGGCACAATTACAATTGGTCATCTAATTACTAATGCTTTTAACATTCAAACCACTAGAAATACAAACTGATCCTGGAGGTTAGGTTGTTCGATGTTTAGGAACATAATGGTCAAATTGCTTTTCGTTTGCATATGATTGATGCCTTATTCCGAAATTGTTTATATTGAGATAAAATTAAGCATTGGGCTGACATACGCACAGTGCATACGCGGGCTTGGAATAACACTAGGGAAAAGTCGAAGGCAATGCCTAAAAATAATCAGCCTGCGATACGCAGAGATATCCACATTAAAACAACAAACACTAGAATGTCTACCAAGCTGTTGGTACACATACTAATTTCATTTCGACGAACCTTTTTGAACGATAACAATGCTGGAAAACGGGGAAGATGGTTGAAACTAGTGCAAACATACCACAAGTCGTATTTCATTATTACTTGTTAGACTTGGGAAAACGTATAACTGAAAATGAGTTAAGACAGGTGCACAATGTGTACAATGCATTTGCGATGCTTCCATTACTGTTAGTCCTAGGTGTTGTACATCTCGCTTCGCCATATTCCTTCACTCATCTGGCTCATTGATATAAATCGTGAAATTGATTGATTCTTCTTGCATGCATGCGCATTACTACAACCTGTGGTTGCAGAGTTTTCCAACTTGCAAGATTTCAATGATACCGTTAGAATAGATTATAAGAAACAATTATCTTTCATTTGTTTCTTTCTCTTATATATCATCGCATACTTTTATCATGCATGATTTCAATGCGGTTCTATAAACATAAACCTTTATTATAGTTTAGTATTTATTTTCTTTTATTTGCGATATCGATATAACAACTTAATTAAGTATATACATGCTTAGATAGGTTAGGCGTTAATAATTTTGCAGGGTCGCTGACGTCAAATACTTGGAGTGCTTTCCACACTGCGCTTCATTCCTTGTACTCACGTAAACAAGAAAAAGTCATGATCCTCTGTGATAAAAGTGTACTACTAGTTTTTATTAGTGTCATCCTCTTCCGGAAAATGCAGGCCACCACTACTAGCATACAACAGAAGACTACAAATGGTCTACTGAGTGCAGCCGAAACGTAGAGATGCATACATAAAAAAAGACGGCTAGGCAATTATTTATTTGCTTGTTCAAGTGCCAGTGTGTACTTTGTGTTCTCTGCGGAGCTAGGCCACCGCAAAACCCACCGCAGCAAACTGCACAACTGACTACTGTACACTACTGTTAGTTCGATGGTTGCTTTACAAAGCAACAATGTGCAATGGGTCCCTATGTAGGTCAAGGTTTTTTTGTGTTATAACCATAGGGTAATAGATGTGACAATTAAATAGGGCATTTTCAAAAGGGATTTGTTTTTTAATGATCACAACAGTTTGATTATTGTGGCGTTTTTGGGTTTAAACTTTAAAGTACTAGGTTTCCGCAGCCATAAAATTACTTTATTGTCAAGATTACATTAGGACACATTAGGACTGCACCTGAAGTTTGCAACGTCCATGGCTAAGTTTTTTGCCCGTCGCCGAAAGTCTAGACACTTTGATCGGGGGCCTGTTTTCGGGGATGAAGGACCCAGACACGGCGCACTTCGTCTAAGGTCACCGCCGCGTGTCATTTACCCTGTTCTCGTCCACCTACATGCGGCAACCATACATTGTTTTCGTTTTACGTTTCCACATCAGTTCAATGCTCAACAGCCTTTACAAAATAAAACTGCCATTAGTTTTATTCGTTTTATGTGCTTGGACAAATTATAGTAATATTCATCCGTTGTTGTAGGATGTGGAAAAACGCACAAAGACGCCGCCAGCGTGCAGGCAACGCATCCAATCCCGGCCGCTTGTGGTCTCTACTACTTCGAGGTGCGCATAGTTAGTAAAGGTCGCGACGGCTATATGGGCATTGGATTGTCAGCAGCCGGGGTCAACATGAATCGTCTGCCCGGATGGGATAAACACTCATATGGTTATCATGGCGACGACGGACACTCCTTTTGTTCTTCCGGCACGGGCCTACCCTACGGCCCTACTTTTACAACTGGTGATGTTATCGGCTGTGGTGTAAACCTAGTTGATAACACTTGTTTTTATACTAAAAACGGACATCATTTGGGCACCGCTTTTACAGATTTACCTGTGAGTTGGATGTTTATATTCGGCTTTGGATGGGTTTATGATTGTGCGCTTTTTTACAGCCGAATTTGTATCCGACTGTTGGACTGCAAACTCCTGGAGAGGTGGTGGATGCCAACTTTGGTCAGGACCCTTTCATGTTTGACATTGAGGATATGATGAGGGAGTTACGATCTCGAACAAGACTTCAAATTTACGATTTTCCCGTCCCTGAAAGTCAGGGAGAATGGCAAACCGTTTTAAATAAGCAAGTACAACGTAATCAATCACTTTACAAAGTTTTAATTCATTATTATTCCGATAGAATGGTATCTTCATACTTAATACACCACGGCTTCTGCAATACAGCAGAAGCATTCGCCAATGTGACAGACCAACCATTTAACGAAGACATCGCTTCAATAAAAAATCGTCAAAGTAACACATTCATATTCAATCTGCATTTGATATAAATTACTAATTCTTTCTTGTAGAAATTTTAAAATTAGTCTTAGCTGGTAGAATGGGTGAGGCCATAGACAAAACAAAACGATTATATCCGGATCTCTTGAGAAACGACCAGAAGCTCCTCTTTATGCTCAAGTGTCGGCAATTCATAGAAATGGTCAACGGCACTGACGTTGAGGTGAATTCAGGCCGGAAATCTAGCAACAGCACGCATCTCCCGCCATACACGAACGTGACTTCTCCGAGCAGTCCTATACAGACCTCGGTGATACAATCGACGAAGACCTTTGTCAGCAATAACAAGTCACCGAAACTGGACGACATGAACAATCAAAACCAGAGCGCGCTCAATGGCAGTGCGAATAACTCCAATAGCGTCGTCAGTGCCAGCAACAACGCGCCGGCGACCACCATGCCTGTGATACGACCCGCTGATATGTGCGCGCCAGATAGCGACGTGGAGATGGACACGTCGGAGGAGCCACAGCAGAATGGGCATTCTGTGAGTACGAATGGGAAGAGCAATGGGTATCAAAATGGTAATAGCCATGCTCCGTCGAATAATATTGCGAGCACCAATCGAGAGGACAGCTTTGAGAATGAGGATGAAGATATGGGTACAGATTGAAATGTAGTTTGATTGTGTTTTATGTTAATTGAGGTTTTTCTACAGATGTGGATGGCCCTTACAGCCGAAACAGCTGTAAACCTGCCGTACATAGAATTTTAGAATTTGGCAAAGAGCTTTATGCAATGAGTCAAACTCTTACTGAAGATGACTCGAATGAAGCTCATGACATGGTCATGGTAAGAACTAGATATTCCTTTGAGTGTTCCATTGGTCTAATAATGCACATTTTAGGATGCATTTAGTTTATTAGCTTATTCGAATCCATGGGCCAGTCCTGTAGGTTGGCAATTAGACCCACTGCAAAGGGAAAGAGTATATGCATCACTTAATTCAGCTATTTTAAGTACGTCTCAACTTGTTGCCTTTATTTCATTTATTTATCTATGAATTTCTAGAATCTACCAATAAACCTAGAAAACCACCACTGGAAGTTGCGATGGCGCACGCCCAAGAGCTAGTGCGCTTGATGGCCTCTGCCGGAATTGGGTCTAGTGCCTTTGCCTCCATCCCGGAGCTGCTGGAGCACTGATACTGACACTGTCGCCGGCCGCCGTCCTCGTTCGCATGCGGCAGCTGCGTATTCGGCATCTTCAAACTCTTCGATCTCCTCGTGAATCAATGATGAGTGAACAACAACTCAACAACATTCATAAACGTAGCAATTACAGCAAACAGTAGCGGGCTGCGGTGTAATGCAACATTTTTTCTAAGCCACTGCGCTCAGCATGCACTGGCAGATTGCAGGTGCTGTGCTGAACATATTTGCTCGCAGCTTTCCTAGACCACTTTCGAATAGCGAACACTGGCCAGTGGGCGACCGACAACCGCCAAGATTTTTCGTTTGTTAACTACGAAACACTATTTCAACATTACATAGACTGCCAATGCATAATTGATAGATTTATGCCACCACTTGTCATGCAGGAGGACAAAATGTCGGTTACTCTCACTAACTATAATACCACAACGATGGAGCGGAGGGAACCATAATTACTTATTTACGTGTTAAATAATACAATTAGAATACTTTGTGTACATATGCTTTCATGATATTCTATAATTATTGATTTTTGAATAATATCGATATGCAATAATTAACATTGACGATAAGAATAAAACATTTGTTTTTGCGTTCAAGTTTTGTTCGTTTCTTTTGAGTGCTGATGCAAATGGGGAATTCGACAATGTCCATCGAACATATGCTGATAAGTGGTCGCATAATCGCTAATTTATAGTTTTAAGACCGTCGTACATTGATTGAGTGATGGATGAAATAGCTGCCGAAATGGAGTCAGTCGAATCAAGAGATTAAATTGTGTAATACGGAATGAAATAAACATACAACGCATTTTTATAATAATGTACATAAATGTAACTGAACTATTTATGCAACTTTCATGTTCCAGCGGGAAGCGGAAGACAATTTGTTGCTATTGAATCAGGAACAAATTTTAAAAATTTAAACAAGTATCAATATCAATTTTGTGCTGGATTGTTCATGGTTATGCATTAATCGTCATATCGATTGTACTCCTTTCTTTGTGTGCGAGTTTGCAATTGCTGGGAATTTATTGCTTAAAGCAAGCTAATTAATTCGGACGCAAAAATGCAAATGAACGCCATACTAGTTGATTTATCGTGGTGGCTGATTATCTGTAGTGTGGAGATTTGGGCATACCACATTGTAAAATTGAAAAGAATTGAAGTTTATTTTTATGACTATGAAACGAAGTATTCTATTGTAAACGTAAAAGCAAGTTGTATTGAATGTAGATGGTAATGATACATGTACAGAGTTGAGAAGCAATTAGGTGTTCCCGCAGATTGTTCGATTTTTGCAAGTGGAGAAATTATTGTGATAAGAAAGCAACCGCATTCATCGATACAATATTGCAAATAAGTTTAAGCATGTTGAGGACTGTTTCGACAGTAAATTCAATCAAATTGCAATCGATACATTAGTTTGGTCTTGTATAAACCAGTGACAGTATGAAATATTGATTGGTATTGCAGTGCACTGAGTGCAACGCAATTGGACCCAGAGGCAGGTGTCAATAATATTTAGTAGATAAGGTAACGATAAGATATGATAAGGATTACGCTATAAGAGTGGAGATTTAAGCTGCGTTAAATATATAATTCACCACAAAACATTCTAAATGAAATTGACGTTAATTCTTTTGTGAGGACCTCAAACAGCACAAACATAAAGAACTGGTTTAAGCTATTTAAAAAATAATAATAATAATGAAAAAATCAAAGTTCGGGTTGATTTGGTGGTAATTAGTAAAATTGGGAGAAGGAAATCAATTCTGTAGTATAATATATTGTACATTTAATAACATTTTGAGAGGATTTAGTGTTAATTTTTGTATGTTTGTAAATGTTTCTTAGCAATTAATCTAAATTATTTGTTTTATTGTTGCTTTAAACAATAACTTACCTCTCGTCTTTCGAGATAAAATGTACAACTAATTATAATTACGATTAATTACTTTCAATTTTAGATATCTGCCTAAGCGAGTAATTAATATTTGGCTAATAATTGTTTCAAGCATTATAATTCTCTGCATTAAAATCGCACGCGGAAGAATCTCTCAATGAGACTCTGTTTCTCGAAGATAAAAGCTGCATACATTCACTGTCTTCACATCGTAGATGGTTCCACATTGTGTGGATGATGTATACATGTGTACTCAGTAGTCTCATTTATTTCATTCATGCCAAAGAATGGTATGCGAAAGAGGGAACGCAAGGGAAACATCTGCTCGTGCCGACTCGCTCTACGCCCGTTTCCATCGCTCGCTGATTCATACGGCATTCATTGCGTGTTAGACTGTTGCGGGCGGTGCATCGTTACACGCTTTTTCGTGCGACTAGTGCTGTGCTCTTCAGCGAACGGATTTCAGTGTGAATTTGTTGTGTGTGGGAGCCGGCAAAAGGTTACTTCTCGTTTTTACTCTGTAAATTACAATAATTAACAGTTAATGCGGTATACATTGAGGAAAGTATGAAGAGAGTGTTTTGTATTAGAAATGCTTAAAAATAGACCAACCGACATGTAATATAAACAATGTGTCTTATGTTTATCAAATAGCATAGAAGGTTAATACTTTTGCAGTTGTTGAAATCGTAAACAATTGTTTAAAATTAGGAGGATAACAGATGCCGCTTAAAGTTTTTCCCGAGTTCATTGTTCATAGCTTATGCTGGCATGTTATGAGTATTGAATATAAATATTTGTTCAACGTTGAATTGAATTATTTGTGGCATTTTAATTAGGTGTATTTTAAATGCAATGTCAACAATTTATGATTGTTTTAATTGACCTGTAGATAGTACTTGATTCAACCATATTTAACGAGGTCACAATGACAGCAATCGCGGTTAGCAATAGTTATTAATTGTTATTATATTTGTGACTTGTAAGGCGAATTTCGCTACTTTTTTTTGCGTTTTATTGCTTTGAGTATGTTCGCTTGAATGTCACTTGAGGATATTTAAACGAGATGGCGCTAACTTGCGCTTTTGTTTCAGGATTGGGTTTCTCGCAAGGAGTCCTCAGCAGGATTAAAGGGTGTGCGTGCGTGTCCTTGGTAGTTCCACGTCGCGTGTGCGTCCCGTGCGCAACCAGTACGCCCAGCTCCCGCTTATTGTGCGTAACGGCGCACGCGAACGTTTGGCTGGCGTACTTGTTTGATTCCCACCGCCCGGCACACATTCGGCGGCCCCCGGTGGCTGCTGCTCCCTTCCTGCGCGCGCGGATTTTGCCTGGCGGCGAGTTGTAGGAGGCGACGCTTGCGTATTGACCGACGCCGCCGCGCATCGACGCCTGGCAATCGCCGAGCGCGCCCGATTCTCTTGCGCACCGTACGCACACATTCGCGCACACGCTGAACTCGCTGCAGCAATCCGCGCACCGAAAAACCCGCGGCGGCGTAGACGGAATATCAGTCCCCGTTCGCTGAACGAGCGCGAGTTATGTACAAAGTCGCGCGCGCCTAGCCTAGCACCCATCTGATCGTCGGCGTCTTCAGCGGAAAAGTGCCCGACTCCTGCGTTGGGGCGTTCACTGTGCGTGGTCTAGGCGGTGGTGCGGTGGCGAGTTGAGAGGGCATCCGGGGTGTGCGCCGTGCGTGATAGAAATCGTAGAAGGCCGCCGCCTTCGCGAGCGTGAGAGGACCGCATTTGCTACGCGTCGACCTCCTCGCAGGATTGCTGTTTTTCCAACGGGACTGTGTGCGAACAACCGGCGCGACGTTTTGCTCGGAAGGCACTTGCAGAATGGGGTGCACGTCATCGGCCGAGGAACGAGCCGCCTTGGCTAGGAGTAAACAGATTGAGAAAAACCTCAAGGAGGATGGCCTGCAAGCGGCGAAGGACATCAAGCTCCTTCTGCTCGGTAAGTTCTGGGACGTAATCAACCCGATTGCGTGATTCACTTGTTTCCAAGTGCTCAAATCAGCATATGCATGATGCCAATCAGATATTGTCATATACGCCGCCTTGCTTGCATATCCTGCCGCGTGCGCTGTGTGCACACGACGAAAGGGCGGCGGGAGTTCGATTAGGCTGGGTGCGGCGCCGCACTGACATCTACGCAACGCGGCCGCCGACCAACCCCCGCACATAGTATCATTATCGCAACCACTATGGCTTCGCGGAAACGCCGTTTGTTTCCCGATGAACTGGCTAATAAATTACTGCTTGCTTATTTACCCCGTGTGCGTTCAGCGCGCAAACACGTCAATATGCGTTAAATTCCACTCCAGTGCGCTGCGCTTTTGATTCCGGAATGCGAGCAATTGCTGGCGATGGAGGAAAAACGTGGAAAATAAAATCGTTTTTTTTATTTTAGCGGGGCTGATGCATGGGCGACTATTTAATCTGCACGCGACGCGTTTGGTGGCGTGTCACACGTCTCGCACACGGTGCACGGTGGCGACGAACACACCCAAAATTCAATAAGCGCCGAGTGCAACGCGTATGATGCTTGCGTATGTGATGGGGACGCAAACAAACTGTTGCTACCAGGTTATAGTTGGTGGATAGATGATTGTGCTGAAAAGTTGATTTCAGTTGGAAAAATTAAATAGGTTGAAAAGATACATAAATCATTCGAGATAATCACAAATCATTGAGTGGTTTATCAATTATATCTTCTTATTCTCTCTGATGATTTAATAACTATTTGCTTAAATTTCGTTGAGTGGCATGTTAACAACCTGATTAAAAATGTCCACAGAGAATTTCTAAACATTTCTCACAATTTCTTCATCCAGAATTCTGAGAATGCTTCCTTTCTTTCTTTACCAAACATTCTTTATTCTTCGTTCACTCCCTGCATCTCTTTAATTAATTACAGTAACTTGTTTACTTGCACGAAATCTTTGACTATTCGCAAGTATTCTCAAACATTAGCTAATTATGTTATTAGAGCTTTGTTTTCTTGCGCCTATTGTGTGTATGCACTGCATTGGCATTGTCTTCACTGAGAAGTACACTAAATGTGTGCCATAATGTCTGACAACTAATAAATTTGTTTCTCTTAAACTCTTAGACTATAAAGTTAGAGTTCGTTTGCTCGTAGTTTCTAATTTATGCTGGTTTTACAGTAGAGAGTTAGTTTTTTGAATGGATTTCGAAGAAGTTGTTTACTTTTTGGCTAGTTTGTGTTTGATTAGTGTGATTTATTCATTATCACACTGAATTTGTTTAGCGTGTGTGCTGCGAGATTTTTTAATCTGCGAAACTTCGGCGACGTTGAAAACCGCAAAGTTGACTAACCGTTCGTTTCCAGTGCTCCAATATCGTATAACAAAAACTAACAGAATGTAAGCATAAATCCACTCTACACGCTATTCTTAGTAAGCGAATAATTATGTTGATGAAACTTAACTATTAAACGTACTAAATATTAATTTGTAAACACTTTGTAACCACACTCAACGACATTCTAAGCTAATAATGTATTTCTTTACATGATTTGCAACAGAATGTTTCCTATAAGGGAGATCAATGTATACTGGAATTATTTGAAAACTATGTAACAGATTAACTATTGTTATCCTCAGATATTTGAACCCTGGTTAAAAGTTAACGTCAAGTTTCCGGAACATTTTAAGCCCTTTTATCTCGAAACATAGCCGAGGACTAATTAGAATGAGTCAATTCTAATTATCTGGAAGGTTGGTTTCTGGTATAAACAATATATGAGTCAAAATATCATTCGGTTGTTTTTAATGAAAATCGTAAAACATGTTTTTCGTTTGAAATCATGACTTTTTTTAGATTAGACGGAGAAGCATATATTATTTGTGAGTGTATTTCGGAAATAAGATGAATGGGAATTGTTGATTCCCTAAGTGTTGATAGTGGTCCTGCAAATTATGCATTCATAGTACGAAACTGTAACAATAAACCAAGGTTTACATATTAACACGTCCATTGTTAGAAATATATTCTAACACCATGTACTTATCTTTAATTACGCAAATTCTATGAGCAATACTAATTTAGGAAACCAATTAAGTCATTTCCGTTGCCTAGGTCAGGTCACATTTTCATGGAAATGTATTGTCTCGTTATCTTTTCCATTACCTACTTTTCTATTTAGAGAAATTATCTTTCAATTGATTTAAAAAGGGTATTAAAATATACAGAAGAGAGATCAAGATTTTGATGGTCTCATTTACTGCGCAATATTTTAACTTCAATTAAACTAGTATTTGCCTATAATGCATTGTAGTTCGGTAATTTAATTCAACTTCATTCATCAGTTGTTCTGCATTGTGATTTACATGCGTGAATCATATCATTGCGCAATTACAATTTCCGACCAATTGCAGCCATTTGGCCTTTGTTTACCAAACATTTATGCAAAGGATACCGTGATAATAGGTAATAGGAGATCGCTTTTAGGTTGAAATTAATAAAATTATCTAACTTATAAGGAGAACTTATAAAATTGATTTCTTCAATTGATGGTAATTGTCAATGATTAGAAA
>JAODIE010000012.1:2246093-2284260 GCA_027575565.1 Diploeciton nevermanni
CTGCATTTTTGTTAGTTTATATTAGAGACACTGCAAGTCTAAGTGGAGTGCTACTTTTGGGGCGGATTGGGTGTTGCGGTATCGGAATATTTTGTATCTTAATTTCTAAATATGTAAAGCTATTCACCACATATGTGTTGTTGGATGATTTCTTTTGCTTCAGTCCTAGGGTTCAGTGTGTCTTCAGATGTACGCTTCGCCGAGCTAAATTAAAACAGTTCTTTCCAGAACTATTACATTTCTTAAATAAGAAATAACTTTGCATTTAATATATTTGTGTTTTTTGCACAGCCATTCTATTGTTAAATAAAAACTATCATGTGTTGGTTATAGGCTCTTACTGTATATCTAGCATACAATTAAAAAGATTTAAATAATAAATAGACAATTTAATATACCCCCGCCGTGAGGACTTTGTAGTCTAGTGGTCACGTTCTCGACTCGGAGTCGGGAGGTCCTGGGTTCGATTCCCATCACAAGCAGGGAATTTTTCTACCAAATTCAAATAAATCCAAATTACATTGAGGTGTATGGCAGTTTCAAACAACAAATGTAAATTAAAGTTTCAAAGTCCCAACTAGTATAAAAGTATATATAATAAATATATACAATACGTGGAGGAATATCCTGGTAAGAATGATACAAGTTCAAAAAGTCCAAGAAGAGACAAAGGTAATAGCTAGAAAAGCCGTAGGAGAATAAGAAACCGTCCCCCCGAGAAAGGGGGAGGCCAGAATTTTAAATTTTTTATGCACGTATCGTTCAAAGACAGTCCAAAAATCTCCGGCAATATTAAAACTACATTTCGCCGCATTGCCCCCGGCCCAGCCCCGCTCTTCGGATCGCGGAAATCCTCCAGGATTCGTACTTATATATTGTAACATAATCAATTCAGACAGAGAAGAAAACCTACCCCCTCTCTTGACCATCCCCCAAATTAACAAAATTAGACTTAAGAAAATTTTAAAAGGAGTAATAATATTCGCTGCAATTTTAAAACGGGTAATAATATCCACCGCAATACTAAATTGTCTTTAGCAATATAACTTCGATCTCCCTCAACACCCAATAAGACACACATACTGCTTATCACACCGCACCAACCGGGAATTGAACCCAGGTCTCCTAGGCAAGAAGCAGACGCTATTCTTAACACACCATTCCTTACATGATGCAACGCGCCCAATGCATACAAATTTAAGATGGAACCGTTGGGAATTTAAACTTAGATAATATAGTTCAGTAATGCTCTTCTTACTTAATTAGGTTCTGAAAAGAACCATTTGACTGAAATAATAGAACAACACAACACTCATAGAAATGAAATAAACAACATATAATATTCATATAATATATTTCTAATATTCATATATCTATTTCGAATAGTTTCTTATATATTATTTATAAAACCAAATAAAAATTGATGCAATCAAACCAGCAATCATATCAGATTGAGTCACTTACAAAGACCATCTTATTTGGCTAGTACTATGTATATTATTACTTTTGTTGTCTGATTCTTGTTGCGTCTGGGATGTGTAAAAACATTTCTATACAATTATTACTCTCGTCTAATCTACCTATCATTACGTACAACAATTTGTTTAGCATTATATGTAGTAGAATATTAGAGGTTTAGCAGTTATCATGTGCGCGACGTTTACGTTTATCCTTCATTTCGATTATAAGTTTAGTTTTTTTTTATAAGTGTTTTGTATATTTTTAGTATTGAGTACAATTGCAAGAATTTCGTTGACTTATCAATCGTTCTAATGTCTCGACGACGCGAAGTACATACAGAGCAATGAAGGAAAGTCCCGCTACAGAAACTATGACATATTGAAAATGCATGTGTGAAATACAACGTTACGGGTTTAATTTGTTCATTAACAAGTGCATGCGCTAAGCATTAGCATTATTATTGTTCGATATATATTTGTCTTGAGTTTTTGCATTACGTCGCTGTGTGACATTTCGATTACTATGTATAATTGCGCTCAATATTGGCATCATTGCTAATTTTACATGCACACCAACGTACATTAAATGGTCTTTGTTTAGTCATTAGTCATAAAAGCATATTTACAGATCACAATCTTGTATCAATGTAACGTTATAGTTCCAATTCCAACACAGATTAATACTGAGCTCTGACAGCAAATAGAACGTTGATGTGTGGCACAAGCGATCATACATTCTAAGGATAAAAAGTAAAAGTAACACTTGTTTTACTCTTTAAAGCGGGCTTCAATAAAAGCCAATTTGTTGAGTTATATAAATTTAAAAAATAATAATAAGATGAGTACAATGCTCTCGTTGTGTTGCTTCATCAATGTTCTACTTGAATGCCGCCCATGCGCAATCAGATTTAATAAATTCACGCTACACGTATATAATGCAGCATTCCTTGCCCTACGAATTTTAAATACCTACAACTTGAGTTACATTATGCAATAGTTTGTAATTCATCCAAATAGTAATGGCGTTAAATAATTTAATATTAGAATAAATGCATATTAGCAACGTGGTTCCCACACTAATGTCTCCACAGAGTATTAGTATTTTGGCTTTGTTTTACGTGATAATACTTCCAGTTCAGACTCTGGAGTTCCATCCGATTATAAATTTCAGGAGACTGTCCGAATTCAGCATTACAAGTCTTAATACACAACTCTCAAAATGTTAGATTTCACTTCATATATCAACGGCTGGGAGAGTCAAATAAATGTTGTTTAAATAGCCAAGTTAATTGTGAAATCACGAGATATGATAGTTTGGGTGTAGAAATGAAATTGCATCAGTTTTCAGAAGGCATTCGCACCACTGTGATTCGGCATGTGTTTAATCATCGCGTCTGCGAGTGTTTTTCATACGTACGATTTGAGCCAGCCGTCGTCCAATCCTCACGTTTGCAACGCCGTGGAGATCTCATGGTGTATGGCGGCCAGTTCCTGGACACGATTAGCCAGCTGCTGATTGAGCGTTAGCAGGACCTGTCGCTGCGACTCGTGTGTTCCCATCGCGACATCCAATTCGCTCTGGCTGAGCTTCGCCGTCGCGAGAAGCTCCTGGTTCTCACGCTGTAGTGCCTGCACATCTGCGTTTTTATTCAATGCTGACAGTTGCTTAATTTCCGATTGTTTATTGTCCACCTCGCCTTCTAGCTGCTCCACACGAATGCGCAGAGATTGGATTTCCTTGCGAAGTTCATCAGCAATATCACCACCGCCTAACAGAGAAACAGAATAAATACATAATTTAATGAAAATAATGAGCTCTGCCTTTAATTACCTTTGCTATTCTCTAGGTCATTTTGATATTTCGCCTTCATTCGCATGTTTTCCTCCTTGTAGGTATGCAATTGTCGTTTCCACTCCTCAACATTGGCGGTGCTCTCCTGAAGTGCACTGGTTAACCGTGCGTTGTTGTTCTTCAGCGTAGCTAATTCAATCTCCCATTTTTTAGCATTAGCCGAACTGCAAACAAAAAGTTCTTAATGATAACTTATATTATTTAAATTTATATTTTTATGATTTCCGTCAAAGTTAGTTGCTGCTTGTGATATACAACGAGTACGGGAATCTAATTTTCTTGTTTAACATATGCCAACTTTCATGGCAGTCTGCAAAAGGCAAAACCATCTGGATGAGAATCAACCAATAATCTCACTGAAGATGCAAATTTTCTTGAGAATAATTTGCACCTTGTAAACAACATCCTATATTTCATAACACAAAGCTGCAAACTTTCATGTGAAAAGCAATTAATTACGTGTTCGCACAATGGATCAATACAAGTCATAATCTAGTAATGAAATAAACAATTGCAATATAATTATTCTCAAGAACATCTTCTGTTTCAATGCAACTGATTGTGAATTATATAATTCTGATCAATATTTTTACTGCAATTTGAAATTGAAATGGCGAAGATGAAATAACAATGATTATTCCTGCGGAAGTAATATAAAGCTAAATAATGCTCCAATTACGTTATATAACAATACCATTCGGTCGTAATGAGAGATTTTCGTATTTATAATAGAATCGGATACATTCAGTGCGTTCATCAGATTGCATCAGCTGCTGCACATGCGAATCTCTTGAATATTCGACAATGAAACTTTGAACGTGTGTTCATCGATGCATAACGTGCTACCGACTTGAGCCTTTTATCTACCTTGCAATTATTGCAGCAGGTTGATTGATGTGCGTTTATATCTATCTGCCTTCTGTCCAAGTCACAATCCAGCGCTCGCCAACCTTTTTTGCAAATAAATCCTTACATTATGCTTTGAAGTCTTCTTCCTACTTTTCATTTCGTTTCCGTCTTGTTTCATGTTCCATGTTATGCACAATGTTTAAGAAAGATCAATTGATAGTTTCTATTTCAAAATGCCAATTTTGACAGTGCAAATTTCGCTAATGTAGGTAGGCAATTCGTCCAATAGAATGATGGTTACGATATAAATATCTTAACGTCATATAAAATAATTGATGATTGTTTCTAGAAACATTAGTAAGGTGGTTATTATCCAGAGAATTGGGCCCTGACTAATTTAAAATAATAAGTACAAAGCCGATTACAAAAAATAATTCACAGATTACGAGGTAATTAACAAAAGGAATGCGGCGTGAACACCAGAAGTAATAAACATTATACTAAGTATGCAATAATGGTAGAACAGTATTAGAAAATTCATGTATGACTCGTAATAATTGAGTTCGAATCACTCAGTTTTAAATCAGATTGAGGATGAAAGGGAGAAGATGATTTATGTTAATTTACTAAAGCTGTGCACGCATGCACAATACGCATTATTGGTAGTGGTAGTACAAACAGAAGAAAGCTAATCAAGAAGTAGGAATGCGTCAGATGGTGGCGGATCAGTATAAAAACGAAAGCAGCAATCAAAGAAGTCAGTAGCACACAAACATCTTACTCAAAACAATTCTAAATTAACAATTTACAACAAAAATCAAAATGAAAACTGTAAGTGATCCAGTTACCAGTGCATATCAACCAAAAATACCGTTTTCGAAGTTATTAATAGAAATAATTGTAGGCGGCTTGCATCCTGCTTTTCGCCGTGCTTGCTAGCGCTGGACATTTTGAAGAGGAATTTAAGGATTTTGAGGGAAGTAGGGAACATGAAGTAGCTGCAGATTATGGTGAACATGAAGAATACCATAATCTTGATGATCACAAAGACTACTATGTATGTTTAAAAGCCATCAAACAGAACATTAGTTATAAATCATTTTGCCTCTGGTTTAGGGTCATCCAAAGTATCATTACAACTACGCCGTACATGATCCTCACACTGGTGATGAAAAACAACATCATGAAGAACGCGACGGTGACACAGTCAAAGGGTCATACTCTCTAAAAGAAGCTGATGGCACTACACAAATAGTCGAATATACTGCTGATAAGCACAACGGGTTCAACGCTGTTGTACACAAAATCGGCAAACCTGAACATGTACATGAAGAGCAGCACCATGACGAACATGACTACGGATCATATTAATCACACATATTGCGAAGAGGCGAAACATTAGATGCAATGTGGGCCAATATAATGTTAATTTGTTGTTATGTTACCGATTGTTGCCTGCATCCTACAGATTATTACGTGTGACTGTCGCGTGTGTGATTCTTGTTTGTAAGTGAGAATGCTGTTTGTTGCTATTATTGTAATACTAGTGAGTAATAGTAAATAAAATTACCTTTGTGCTAAAGCCAGCTTAAGTCTATCATTCTCATACTTCAACTGCATGTCGTTGCTATTGCTGTTGTTACTGCCTACACCGCCGCCGCCTCCAGATGTGGAAAGTGAATACGTCTTCTCAATTTTAATTTGATGGCTTGGACTTTCGTTGTTTTGCACGCCCGAAATCGAATGACTACGAGGGTGCGGAAGGTCTTCATCTTTGTTAGCATTGGAAATAATAGCAGAATTGCCTGAAATGATAATTGTATTTTTAAAATGTAATAACTTACAATTGAGATTGAACAAGCACATAATTAACTTAGTAACTAATGCTCTATGTGCTTAGCAAGTAATATAACAAGTATGACACAACTATTTAACATTGGTGAGTAATAGGTTTTACCTGGTGGCTCTAGGAGATTTTCGAGATTGTCTGAAGTTACACTTGCGGCTCGCGCGGTGATGGGGCTTGCGTTGGCACTGGTCACTGGAGTTACGGCTGTGCCACCGTTGGCGGTCACTTTGGTAATGGCACTGCGTGTTGCTTCTTTTACTTCATTGAATTTGTCAATAAACTAAAATAATAATACAAGTTTTCACTCTCAATAATGTACTCACATAAATTAATCACAAGTTTTTTTACCTTCTGTAATTCAGCTTCAGAAGAGAAACCAAGTCCATAAACAGTATTAGCCCTAACATCTGACCACTGTCCAAACTTTTGTGAAGTCTTGGTAAATGTCATATTATGAGTTACAGTGCTGTTGATGACTGCCTTTGAACCCTCTACACTGATAATCCTGTAGAGACTTCGAGAGGAATCATAGAAGAAGGACACACTCACAGCGCTGCTCGATGCCGGCATCCACGAACGCTTCGTCTTCGGGTCGATGTGGAAGACGTGCGCCTTGCACGTAAATATAGGCTGCTCACTGGAAGCAGAAGGCATCATGTTCTGGTTAATGTGTGGGGGAGTGGCACTCTTGATGATAACTGCACGATCCTCCAGCTGGTTGTGCACTACGCGGAAGCGGGAGCACTGGCCCTAATTGAACACTCGCGCTATTTATAAAATGATCAAGCGGAACAGTCGTCACTTGTTTGTTTGTGACGAGTGGGGCATTTAACTACATTCAAGTGCCTACAACTTTTGGTTAGGTGCGGTGGTCTGCACCAAATAAATTCATTAGCAAAATGTTCAATTGCGGCCAGCACCGGCACCAGATGTTTGTTGCCTACCCCATTGTATCCTTGCCAGACGTCATTTGTGCGCGATTATTATCCTACTTGTGGCACGTACTAAAACAATATTTTCGTAGCAAATCAAAAATGTCAAGACACAAATTCAGCTGCCGCCATACTTTACTTTCAACATGCTTCAAAAAATTGAATGGAATTTTAGCGACTGTTCACAGATGGAGCCATTTTACAGCTATTTAATTTAAGTTACAAGACGTATAATAATAATCTTTAATATGCAAAAACAGTTTGTTAACAATTTATAAATATTAATAAAGAAATGTTACCCTGCAACTAACTTATTTAAATAATATAGGTCACATTGATTACCGATCGTTAGTGTTCGTTTAAAATCGCATTGACATTAATTTAAAATATTTGTATCTTTTAGTTATGAACATAAATTCCCCCAGCAAATATCAATTGACAAGACGACAGAAGCGGAGAAAACGCAAAATTTGAACCTAACCTCCCTTTCTGTCGAAACTCCCGTCGACCACGTTTCATCGTGCGCCGTGTTAAGTTAAAATAAAGAAGCAAGTACATATATTATTGCGTAAAATCAGTGACATTAGTCTAATTTCAATATATTCTTATTGTATTTGCCTTTAGACATGGGTCGTGTACGTACAAAGACCGTGAAAAAGGCGTCCAAAGTGATCATTGAGAAGTACTACACACGCTTGACATTGGATTTTGACACCAACAAGCGCGTATGCGAAGAAATTGCGATCATCCCTTCAAAGCCCCTGAGGAATAAAATTGCCGGCTTTGTCACGCACTTGATGAAGCGCCTGCGTCACTCCCAGGTGCGCGGTATTTCTATTAAGCTGCAAGAAGAAGAAAGGGAGAGGCGCGATAACTACGTTCCAGAGGTGTCTGCCCTGGAACATGATATCATTGAAGTGGATCCAGAGACTAGGGACATGCTGAAGAGCATGGAGTTTCACAATATCAGTGGACTCCAGCTGACACAGCCAGCTGCTGGCCCCTTCAACCGAAGGACTTAATTCTAATTACATCTGATTTGTTTTGCTAAGGAATAAAAACAAAAATTGAATTTTTGATTGGTTTTCATTTATTTCTTTGGAAAATATATCTTTCCATCTGTAAGCTATTTTGGTTTTGTTTTTATTACCTTTTTGTGCACCATTTGTCTGCCAGTTACTTCAAAACCCAAGAAATGTTCATGTTAAGAAAATTTATATTATTTAGTTACCTCCAATACCAACTGCCTGCTGAGTCCTGTTCATCTCCTGAGCCAAACACTGAACTTCTCTTTTAAAAAAGTAAAATTAATTTTGGGCAGAACAACGTGACATTACAACTTACTGGCATTGTCATAATCTTATATAGTGTGCTTAAAATATAGGTGTTAATAATGTTGACCAAGAAAAAGAATCCCGCACTGAAGTTGGATACTAGGACAAAAATTGGCGCTTTCTTTGGCGGTACTTTGGGGTACATCCAGTTAAAGCCATTTCCGTTTGTGAGCAGCCACGCGATTGAAGATACCAGAACCAACCCGCAAATGCATCCCAATATAAAAAGACACCACCACATCCAAATACAATCTTGTACTTTAAAAATATAATTAACTTGGAGCATAATGATAAAAAACCACTCACAATCTTGTTGATGAAACCTTGCGTACTCTAACTTTTCCAAGGCTGCAATAATAGTCTTTGTACCAACCGAAGACTCATAATCAAATCGACGATCTTGGTTTGAGTAGGCTCTTGCACATCGTACGCACACGCAATGATGGATTGCGGGATCAATTGACATGGTGGTGACACTTTTAGTCATGGTCCCATCAGGTTTCGGTACGATTTCTATTGGAGGATGTACATACATCTGAAGAATACCCTTCCCATCGCCAGAAGATTGCACAGAGTGAAATTGTTCTTTTGTTGGCTCAATAGATTGACTCTTTGTTCTAAAATGGGAGAAGGAAGTCAACAATTGTGGGAAATTATATTAATAATAGTCCCATGTTAAAAGAGTTACTCTGTTGTTTGTTCCCCACAAGTCTTCATTTTAGTTGCATTCCCAACCATGGCTTCAGTTTTCGACACAGTACCAACATCTACCAATGAAGTGATTTGCTTACCAGCAACTTTCTTAACATCCGCATTCTTGATACTGCTCTTCTGACTGCGATCAACAGAACTATTCATCCGTCGCAATACCGGTTTACACTTGCTAGTCGCGGTATCATCGATTTCAGGCAGTTCTTTCACCTTATCCGTTGAAGAGAATACATCCTCAACAGGAGCCAACGACGTATCAGGATTGCGTATTACATTAGGCCTGACCCGCACCTTAGCGGTCTTAAACTTCGTACGCGGACTGTGCTTCGGAGAAGATGGCATAGACGAAACCGTCGGAAGTGAATTCAAAAGTGATCTCTGTTTGGCTGAATTATATGGCGATGGTACTTTGGTATCAGACTTAGCGGTGATTTTTTCAAATGTTTGAAAATCTCGAGTGCGTCGAAAGCGTGGATCAAAGTATCTCTTGGGTATGTTACTCCTTGTTTGAGAGGTGTTTCGAAATTTCTCTAGATTTAATTGGCCTTGCATAGTACTGCGATAGTTGAGGGCTAACTTGCGTAATCCTTCGACTGTGCTGTAGTTAAATAAATATTAAAAACTGAATGAAAGAATTGAAAACTGGACGTACGTGGCTGAAGAGTCACCAATTGAAGGATGAAAAAATTGATGGTCATGCATAGACCTAAAATAAATCTTGCGATTAAACATATCAAGCTGTGAAGATTACCTGACATACGGTTTGGTGCCCTGCATCTCACCACCTCAGAATTACAGCATCGTCGCAAGCAGAATGAAAGTTGGGTGTAAAGAGTGCGATATATTTTATAAATCCATGTGACTTGTCAAAATTGTGTCACTGTAATACTGTATGTATGTCAACGACAATTACATTGTACGTATCAATTAACTGTTGAATACCACAAAGAAGTAAATGAGTATTTTCAATGTGTCCATACTCATTACCACTGCCGCTGCTTTGGAGCAGCGCGCGCGGCTTTTGATTTCATCCTATAAGAACGTTTATAATGGAAAACAGTTGAACTATATCTTTAAACGAATTACAATAACGATATTTTTTGTTTTTAAATTTTTACAGGTTCCCGTACAGTTTTTCCTTTCCGCATTATCATCACTAGCAAAGATTACGAATCTCTGCAACAAATATCTTCACATTCTCTCTACACTTTTTGAACGCAAACGGTTTTCTAATGCCTAAAAATACAATAATTATTTACAGTAAGTACGGCCTTTGCTGACTTGTTTGTTTGTGTCTTGCATCAAGGTACACACGAGTATGAAAATACACGACTAATTTATGAATAAAGTTATTAAAAATATATGTATATCGCATATTATTGTTTCTTTTGTAAAATATAAACGCTACTGTGTGACCTAATATTTTGTATCAAGTCTCTTGATTACATAACATTTTGCAATAGATTTTTCTAGTACCTACCTAATGAGAAGTTAATACCTCGAAACATCGTTAGTGTTGGAAACAATTTTAAATGTTTATAACATGGCAAGAACAATCTTAGACCAATTATAAATAGTACAATGAGATAAGTTAATTATTGTATGTGTTGTTTTCAGTCAGTTTGTTTGCTTGTCGCTTCCCAAATAAATTAAAAGAAGAGACAAATAAATCACAGTGCGCTTCAGGAATAACAATACTTCAAAAAATGTAAAAATGATGAAAATGTTGATGCGCCACTAGTTTTAAAACTACAACTTAAAATTGATAGTACGTTAATGTAAATCACAATTTAAAAACGAATTTAAAATTAAAATCACATTGTTCTCTAACCACTTTCTTGGTGAAAATCACATCAGATAGAGATACATAAAGAACTTTTAAAGCACCACTTTCTTTATGTACTTGCAGTGTCTTAGTTCATGCCTCGTGGTCGCTAGAGTCGTTGATACCGATTAATGCTTCAGTTTGCTCAGATTGTGATTCCGCAAATCTAAAACTAACAAAATACATATCAATTACATAAACTACATAACAATTACGTTCTGAACAAAATGTACTGTTAGCAATGCAATTCTTACCGATATCTACGTCTAAACAAAGCAGTGCAGGCACATCGTATTACATCCATCACTGGATCCCAATTGTCATAGTGCGAGAGGAAACTAACGGCAACAAAGGCAAGAATCATCGGAACAGTACCCAAGTAAAAAAGGCACGGGTAGGAGACGCGCTGCAGAAACAAATCCGCCAGCATCGTCATTGGAATGGTCAAACTGATGGCAATCGTCGCCATCAAAGAAGATGTCAGAAAACAGCCCCAAAGCCACAATGCTTCAGAAATGACAGTCCCTAAAAAACCGTTGACCAACAAAAACATCAACTGATGTTTTGTGGGCAGCTCGAAATGCTCCCAGTTGCTGTAGTGGAAAAAGAAAAACAAGGGCCAAAGCAGAATGAGATTGAATAATCCCACGAAGCCAAAAAATAAAGGAATGTCCATCTTGTCTTCATGCTCCACTTTTCTCTTGAGAAAAACTATGTAGGTAGCGTAGAAGAACGCACTCAAGATGGATAACGCAATACCAAGTGGTATTTGAGGTTCGTAAGATATCCCAGATAAACTTACGAGAACCTTTAAACAGTTTTTCTATTATTACTTCAGTTAGTAGAAGTCAGGATAAAACTTACAACTCCTACAATGCTCAAAATAACGGCACCAAATTTTGATAGAGTGAATTTATCTGTCGGTCCAGATGGATAAACGGCAGCCAGCACCAAAGTGAACAAACTGGACGTGGAAGACAGGACGGTAACCATGCCAGCATCAGTTTCCACCAAGGCCAATTGAAATGTATAATTTGCGGCAAACCACTAAAAAGTCACATGTTTGATGTTATGTTGAAATCGTTATAAATCTTTTACAAATAAACTTAAATTAAATCAAGTCTAAAATGTATTTTTGACTGTCTGTTTGTTTTGCAAAAATAAGAGCATTTAGTTTACTTACCAAAAGACAAAATATAAAAGCAATTTTGGCCACTTTCATCATTGGAAGTTTGATGGCAGCTCTTTTCGCAATCTCTCCAGCGCGTACACTTGCCTGATAACTGAGGCGTGCTAGCAACGCCTCCGTGGCTTCCATTTCACTCATGTGTCGCACTTCCGCCAGCTTGTTGAAGCGCACTGAGCGAATAGAAGAGTCGTCGCTCTCGGTGCCTGAACTACGATCGTGCACGATTTCACGCTCTGTTGTTTTTACAGGCACATATACTGGATTACTCTATAAAACAACACAAAATAATGATGATAACAAATACTATGCAGTACAAGAAGGTAGTTTATACCAGACTTGTATTTGCTTCGGAATAAAAGTTCTCATCCTCTTGATCAGGATCAATAAACATATAGTTATGTGGCTTGATGCAGTAGCTATCTCTCCATGGTGGCCAAAAACAGAACCCAAGGAGGTACAATGTAAACATTGAGGTCTTGAGATAGGTGCAGAAGAAAGGTTTCTCAAATTGCTCATGTTGATAGATAAACTGGAAAAAATAATACTAAGTAATGCCCATCAAGTCATAAAATAATAATAGTCATTAATCCTTAGTTACCTTAGTTAGCTCTGAAGATGACACCCAAATCACATCAACAAGCAACAAAACAAAGCAGCCTAACACAAAGCGCTGTGCTCCGTTGAATGACAACCCGATGCCGTCGCTGTCCATCTCCGGTTACGCTGATCGAGATAAACTTATTCGCCAGGTGTGAACGATGCGCCTAGGGCCAGTGCTCGATTAATTGTAATGTGCGCACGGTATTGGAGCTGCAGTGGCCGTTTGTTGACATAATTGTTGGCACTCGGCGAAACAGACGCGAGCGAGAGGCGCACGTCGAACAACGTGCGTTCTTATCAATGCTTATCAATTGTGGCGCAATCAACGGATTCGACCCATCCATAAACTTAACTCATTCAACCCATCGGTGCTCGCCCAATCACCCAATTCCTGGACCTGCAGCACAACCTCTGCTTACCAAACAAATTACTGCGATTGCTGTGGTAGGCAGCTCTTTCGGGTGAAATCGGTCAGAATCGTAATTTATTAAATCAACAAGTGCAAATTTTATAATAAACACATGACATAATTGAAAATATTACTTATTTTGCTAAAGAAGTGATTAATTTCTACGGCAGTGAATATTCTGATTGATTAAATAATCACTACTTAATTTTCAGATTATATTTTGTTTACGGAGATTATCGAACGATTGAAGTGACGCGCTTCGAAAATCTGAATTAATGTCATTTTACTTTTGGAGGAGGAAATACAGCACAAATATAATCGACATGGAGAGTTGATAGCGGGCATATTGAAGCAATCGAGTGAAATATCGACGTGATTGTTTGGGATCGAAATAGTGAGTAATCGATCCACAATTTCCGCACTTTTCAAGTTGTTCCTATTTTAAAATTTCTACAGCAGAGTACAAGAAATGTGTTTGAAGCTTTCTGTGAGTGTTCATCACATTAGAAGCTATTATTTCGCAGAAATAACAAAAATACGAATATAAACATAACTTTTTTGAAATGAAGGGAAGCAAAGTTTGGCAATTTTATGATAGAATCGACGCAACATCCGTAAAATGCAAACTGTGCTTACGCGCGATAAAAACATATAATAATACAACAAATATGATTGCTCATCTGAAATGCAAGCACAAAGAGCAGGCTTTATTAGTACTTCCGGGTTTCTCGAAAACAGCTAAAAAAATGATGAAAATCGAGAAGAATTCGCCAGATCCAATGAGTGATCCACAAGAAGAGGTATATAAATCACTAATGTATTCAAATAATTTGATTGGCAACATTGAAAAAATACCGATTTACGCACGCCAATTATAATTGTAAATAATTATTTTAGAATGAACCTACATCTATTCTTCAAAACACTGTCGAAATAAACGACATAGATATGTCCAATTTGGGAGAAGAAGTCTTGAATAAGGTAGAAGACGTCCCACAATACGAAATAAAAATTCTACACAATACATCACCTAAAAAACCAATAGTTCGAAAATATAATAAATATAAGCCATCTCTACCTATAGTCACAAATCCAAGAACGACTACAACGTATGGAAACCAGATCATGAATGGCCAAAATAGTAACAATGTCAGAGGTGAAGATAGGTTCGACGTGATTGGCAAAAACATCGCCTACAAACTGCGCGATCTACCAATGGATGTTGCGCTAGTTACCGAAAAATTATTAAATGATATCTTGTATGAAGCATGGATTGGTAACATTAACAAAAGATCCGGGATTAACATCTATGATATAGATGCTGCTAGTGATATTGCTTTGCATTGATTTGGTGGACCAAACATGAGTATTTACTCAATAATTACGCTTATAATGTAAAGATAATAGTTATTTGATTAAAGATAGTGTTTTAAAATCAGTTCACTGTATTTAATATTTTTCAATTTCTATAATCAATACCCATTATAAATTTTGGTTAAACTTTTATAACTGACTATCACGCTCGTATTCCGACACAATTTACAACATATACAAAAATATATTGATATTTTGTGATCACTTGCAGCCTATATCACTTCATTATTATCCGCAATTGATCTCAATGATCCAAAATTCGCAGATTACCCGAAACAATCTTATTCTCTAATAAAGCCCCAGATGGAATATCAATCCGGTCGCCATGATTGGCAATAATGATAACAGTGCCCTTCAAACTAACACTGCGGCCAAAGGTAACATCACCAGAAACCGTCAAGTGGTCCAACTCAAGTAAATCGGGAATATTAGCGAAACGATTAAGGAAATCGTTTACCTTCGAGAAGTTGTTATCTCCCAATTTGACAAGTGGTGTTGTAGGGAACATGCGTTGTGGAGACATTACCAAAGACCCATTCTTCAGGCTATAAAGATTACTCATGACCAGCAGTAGATCAGAGGTCTTTTTGACAGGAAGAAAACGACTACGAGGGACGTTGATACCAATAGCATTCTCGAAGACTTTCATGGCAGCACCAACTGCGGTTTCTAGTTGGATTACGTTAAGATTGTTGCCTTTGTGCTTGATGGTTTTGTTATTTACGATAATTTCCATATTTAGAGCGTTTTCGTTTGAAACACGATCGATTGCTGTTGAAAAAAATCGATAAATTACCATCGATGATAAAGTTAGTAGCGTTTAACTTACCATCAAGTTTAGCCCAAATATTATTAGTATTGAAGAATTTAAACGTCTTCACGGACTTGAAATCATCCACGTGTTCTTTGGGTACTTGCGCTATCTCAAGCAAACGCAACTTATCCTCATACTGAATCAAAGTGCCACCTTTAACATCAGCGCGCGTCTTATCAGTCACTTCCATAACGAATTCATGCCTGGATGGATTTGCTGGATTGAGCAACATGTTCAATACTTGCAGATCTACAGTAGCTCCCAAGTTATCGATATTAGAAATGAAGCAATACTCGCGTTTGCCATCTAGGAACTTCCTCAGCAGGCCGGAATTCTGGAAACTTTTATAAAAGTCCCCGTGACCAGGCGGGTACCAAGCCTCTCCATCATTCTCGGTATCATAACTATTTGTAATTGGCAGCAAAGTTTCACGATTGATGCGTGGGTAACAACTCTGACTGAAGGTATGAATCTCAATTTGGATATTCTTGTATTTCCTGATGATCTTCTCTGTGTCCTCATCGGTGTTGAATGAGTTCATAAGGACCAATGGAACGTTGACTTTATAGGTTTTATTTAAATGCTAATAATAAAATATATGTTCAAGGTAAGTAAACAACTGATAAGTAAATTAGTGGTTGTATGACATACTTCAATTTGCTGCACGGTTAGATCCAAGAAAGTCAAGTCATTCCTCACTGTGATGACTGATTTAGGGCCATGGCATCCCATTGAGGTACCTAAACCACCATTCAGTTTAACAACAACCAATTTTTGCAACATTTGATGAATCAAATCAGTTGTGGGCACTTCCAGAGTTTGATAATTGCGCACCGCGCCACTTGGAAGCTTTTCAATGCGCTCCCATTCAACTGAAGGACCTTTTTCAGCTAGGAAACGCTCGAAAAGATCAGCGAATCCTTGCATTTCTTTGTGGACCAAGTCGCGTTGTATCGGAGGTGCCTTTTCCGTCAACTTGTTGAGCTCCTTATTGAGATTATTGAGCGCATCTTGTTTGGTCGCTTCGCGAAATTCGCGCGAACTTGAGGACGACCTTGAATGTCCTTTGACCTAAAATAATACACAAGTTAGTTTCAAAAATAGCATGAAATTGTTGATTCTAAAGCCAGAATTATTCATACTTGATCTAACAAGCTGGTCATCTTCGCAAGGTGCAAATAAGTTAGGTCAAATTCGATAGTCACTTATTTTAATATGATGTAATAATGGGTGTTTCTGCTTTAATTTTAATGACTGATGAGCAGCCCTCGGCATACAAAAAGCAACAGACGGGATGGCCGCCGATTGAACTTATATATCAAGTGCGCGGGACGTTAGATAAGCACGTAATTAAAACGCGTGGCTCCGTTTGGAACATTTTTATGCTGCTCGTAGTAAAACCATGCGAGCCTTATCAGCACATTTTCAAAATAATCCACTTACAACAGAACGGAATACGTAATAAAAACTGTCTCTGTTGGTTTATTATTAATTTATAAATAACGTACTATTGCTATTTGCTTGTAGAATTCACAAAACGATTCAAATATGACAAAAACAAGTTAGTCACTTATTCAAACCTTATACGTTAATGTTATATACGTGCCTAATAGCACAGTGCAGAGTTCAATTCACAATGGAAATATGCAATTAACACTTAATTCTAGTTATATTCTGACTCTACTCATGGATTTCTTTTTGACTTATCGCTATATTACTCGCGCCAATGAACTAGAACCTTGAATTGTTTACTTCATAATTCCATGCACTTAGTGGAGAATTCCTCCTTTCATTGTCTAACGACCTCAGGAATTTTATGTCTGTTGCATTTATGCCCAACATGAACAGTAAAATAAAGTGCAAATCATTTTCCTATTTATTTTGAAGCGTACTGCAACACCGCACTCGTCCTCCATTTCATTGTACAGTATCAACAACCATGCTTATTGGGGCTGAATTCAGTAAGAATATTTATTATATTGGATGTACGCCCAACAGAATTTGAACCCGCTTCCCTAGGATATGCACCCCATGCTGCTACCATTTTACAATTAAAAATGATTTCTACTTGTGCACAGTTTTCAGTGATTCAATCAATCTAAGTAGATTAATTTTTCAAAAAAAAAAGTAAGATAAGAGGTAAGATAGACATAGTGTTATATATCTTGTTCACTCCATTTACTTCGATACCAATTATATTTGTTTTTAATCGATATAATCGATACAAATCGATTTTGTTTAAATGATAGGCTTTCTGATAGATCTTTTTCAATTCTCTGGCATTTTAATGTTCTACTCACTTGTTGTCCCGACATTCGTGCGACTTCTTATCTCGATCAAACGATTCTATTCATTGCTAGTCATGTCTCGATGTTTTAAATTTAGCAACAAATAGACCACACATATGATAATTTTACACATGATTTAACGCCTCGTTTAGTTTATGTAATTTTGTTCTGCGCTTTTGTCTCGTGTGCTTAATATGCTCATTATTTACGACCTTATAGCAAATGTCATCAACCGCAATCCGTCCTAAACTGCAAGCTATCTGAATTCTAGACATCTAGACAGATTTAGAGTTGCGTTTGCATCAATTTGTACGCATTCAGAGTTCATTTGTTAGCAACACTTGGTGATTAGCTGGTTCAACGTGCAAGGTGCAAGGTGTCGCGTCGCGATTCGTATTATATAAATCGGAATAGCGACTTATCTGCTTATTGTCTGCACTGAAAGGGGCTACCGGTGTTGTAAATCGCGCCTCATCGCGATTATAATTAGATGGGGAATGCAAGGTATCGTAAAACAAATGAGTGAATGAATGTTGTGTACCTTTTCTGCTTGTGGATGCATCGGTGTTTTGCAGGTGACGAGGTAACAAGAGCACGATGTTCTGATTTCTGCGATTCGGCAACGATTTCGAAAATATTGATATCACACAGAAATACCGGCAATACCCGTTTGTACGATAAACAGTTGGCGTAGTTGTAGTGGCTCCAGCAGTACTTACTAGCTAGACAAGTATTGACCGAGACCGCCACCGACTTATCCGGCTGTTTGTTGAGTTAACCTGCAATCGTAGTAGTCAGCTGTTCCGACACCAACACTTGCAAGTGTTTTTTAAAAGAATCACCAATACCTGCAATAACGTAAGCTGCATCAACTGCTATCATCCTGATTTTGCTTCGTTTTTGTTTGTTTTACCCACAAAACGCCACATCACTTGATGTGAGCTTAGATAGCACCTTGAAGCTTATTCAAATACATTTCAAACAAGCGTCACATCTTCCAACCTTTCCAATATATTTTTAATTAATTCCTCGCGGAAATCAGCAAGAATGCACCTCCCACACTTCGACAAAGGGGTGATCATCAAAGGTTTCGGTCGTGGTTCCAAACAACTTGGGATACCAACCGCAAATTTTGATCAGGAGGTTGTCAATCGACTACCGGAGGCATTCAATACTGGTATTTATTTCGGTTGGGCGCATATTCGAGATGCGATGCACAAGATGGTCATCAGTATAGGATGGAATCCGTATTACAAGAACACAGAGAAGTCGATGGAAACACATATAATGAACAAATTCGATGGGGATTTGTATGGGGAGGAGATGAAGATTGCAATTGTCGGATATCTGCGTCCGGAGAGGAATTTTGATAGTGTAGATGCTTTGATTGCTGCCATTAATGCTGACATTGAACGCGCTGACAAACTTCTGGATGACCAGGAGTTTGCCAAGTTTAAGGAGGATGTGTATTTCAAGTGATGATGTTTTTATGGGATGAGTGGTTTTACAATTTTTGTAGATGTACAATTTTGAGACTTAATACATTTGCATCACTAAGAAATGAAATAAATTGTTAACTTAAAGGACGGAAAGTGGTGGAGTTTAAATTACTATCGTACCTACAAATTATTTGCTCTATATAATCTTCTGAAATTCCAGGGATTATTTGATAACATTTTAGGATTAGCTACTGGTTGTAAAGTTTAAATAGACATATTTTAGGAAAGGACTATGTTGATAAAATTTCACTATATCACTTGATAAAACTTTTTCGGCATGTTACCTTCTCCAGTATCAAGATTCTTCAGTTTCAAATTATTATGTTATTAGTGTTATAAGTATTGTATTAGATTGCATGTTTTACATGTATTTGCAATTTGTATTAGTTGATATGGACGATATGCTGCTGATTGGTTAACTGGGTTTCTGTAGGTATATTATTCTATATTATGTTATATTGCATTGATTTGTATTGCTGCTTATGGAAGTTGTGTGGTGATGCATTGAATTCGTGCTTCTAATGGTATATGACAACATGTAGATTTTAAATTGAGGGGAGTAACTTGGAAAAGATGTTGCTTGCTCTGAGGTAGATTCTCGACTGTGCTCAAATTTCCAGGATTCGTAGCCATTAGACCTCGGTGTTTTGTGGCGCTGGCGATGCGATGCGATGCGATGCGCGTCGTGACATATCGCGCGACTTCGCAAATTTTACGAACAGTATTAATGTGCTACTTCAACTAAGATAATACAATACAAAGAAGAAGTAGATACTGTACATACTGAAGAAGGCAACATGCCGAAAATCTTTTACCAAGTGACTAAAAATAAGTGTTAAACATTTCGTAACCACGTTCATCGTTAATTTCTGAGGTATTCATTCTTAAAATCACATTTTTAGAGGAAAGTATTTTAATCTGAACTTTGGTGCAAATTTTCTTCTAATAAATAGAAATCCAATCATTTTTGAGGTGGTGCTATATTATAAAACTGATCCGGTGTATCCTGACCATATCGAACTTGTTGAGATTGTTGCTCTTCTTGTTCCCGTTGCTGCTGAGTATACTTCTCAACAATAGCAGCCCATAAATCAGGATACCTCGTCTCCACAAACCGTGCAACTCGATTCGCGTTATTCAGTTGAGCTCTATTGCAATTGACACAGTTTTTTCCAATTATTTCAGGTAATGCAGCTGTAATATTATGTAAATATTCAATGTACATCTAAAATTATATTTTGATTGAAATACCCTTAACTTGACGTCCCCAGGCATCACAAGGAGCTTGGTCTAAAGCACATAATAACTGTCTCTCAACATACGCAGCACCTTGCGCTTCAACATGACTTCCACCCAAGGAAAAAACTGATAGTACTAATAAAACGCTCATCAATTGTAATGATATCATGATGGAAATTTTGAATTGCGGATGGTTGAAAACAGACTGAAGACGTTTATAAACTACAACATAGTTTATATAGTCTTCTTGGTTTTATTACGGCAAAAAATATCTAAGTAATGATAATCAACAATGCCTAACTCCTCCATTGTCATTGTCTAATAACAGTGGATGGCTTCGCTTTACTTTTACTTGACGCTCTTAATGATCTCCATTCATAATTCACTCCATGTGCACTTGCATAATGAATTGCATAACTTTACAAATGGATGCACAAAGACAAAGCAAGTGGAGAGCATTAAACCCTTCATTTTGAAATCTTATTATTTACCTCACCTCTTACAAACAATAAAAATCACATATTTCTTTTGCACTTTTTCCATGTATCTCCAAAGAAATCCTCGCCTCGATTCATCTCCTCACAACACTCAGCTGGTTTAACCACTAACCAATGCCCTGTAATCTCCTCCTCATTGTTACAAGTTCTACATTCTCCTGTGAATGTCGCCATATTATAATCAGCTGGCCTTACAGCAGTTAACACAAAGATCCCTGCCTCTACATCAGCTAGTGGAGTCGACATGGTCACCTGCCAATCGCCAGTCTTCATAAAACCATCGCAAGAAATAGGCACCAAGGGAATATTTAAATTAGTTGCTCTTTTTTTCTCAATGTGAAATCCACTTCCAGCCAGTGCCGACACCCAAGTACCTTCAATTGAACAAGGTAGACCTTCATTGATACTTGAGGCATTATTATTATTTGATTTAATATTCTCAACTCCTTCTAAAATGTGGGTGAGTTTATCTCGTAAAACTGCATCGGAGGGAGATTTTGGAGTTGTAGTTGGAGTTGTAGTTGTACGCCGTCGTGTTGTTCGTAAGGTGTTCGGAGGTGGAGTTGGTGTGTTAGATTGGATTATTTCAGCAATTTTTGAGTTTTGTAGAGGTAGGCTGTTGATTGCATTATTCTGCTGGTTCTTGTTATTCTTACATTCAGCGGGGTTGTAAGCAGAGAGCTGAAAATTCTTTTCTGGTTTATTTAGAAAAGATGAGATGTCACTATCCATCTGGGCTGGTTGAGGTTCGTAAACTTCTGAGGGCATGAACATTTGAGATGTGATCTGCATTTTATTAACTTCTGCATGGTTTGATTCACATGATGGAAGAGTGGGTGTTATAATACTATCACAAACTGAATTAATAGATCTTGGGACCTGTTGCATTTTTGTTGTAGGAGCAGTAAGCATAGTTGATTCAACAGTGGATAAATTGCTTTCAACTGCTTCTGCAGTAGAAGGCGACAATGTAGACTCTATTTTTGTTTTCGTTCCCTGTGTGGTTTCAACCAACGGAGTGGGTGATCCAGTTGTCCCCAAGGTTTTCCCCAAAGAATCCTTCCTCAAAGTAAACGCAGCAAAAGAAGCACTGTTAACCAGCTCATCCAAGTTCAAGTTATCTATTCTGGTTGGGAAGTGTTTTAACTGATTATGCAATCCATTCATATCCCAAATCAATTGTTCGGTCGTTGTAAGTGCATATGGATCAAACACACCTCTGGTTTGCATCTGATTCATGTAATTCATTTCTGCTGGCGGTGGTGCGACCAATACGTAAGGCTGCTGAGTCACTGGCGTAATAATTGGTAGATTCAATTGGTAACTGGGTGCGTTTGGAACTGGTTGGGGAATATAGGACGGTTGTGGTGGGCGATAGACCATATATTGGCGCTTGCTGCGGTCATCTATGACGGGTACTTGCGATTGGTTCAGGATTTGTTGCATTGGGATGCTTAGCTTGTGGCGGTTTGGTAATTGATCTAAGAGAAATTCTTTGTCTTCTGGGGAAAGATTTATGTATTCTATTGATAACACAAATGAGATTATTAGAAAGAATATTAGAATAGGTATAAATAAGGACATGCTTTATAAAATTTGTATAAAATGTTACGTAAGTCTGTTACTATATAGAAATATATGACAAATGTCATGATTTGTGTTTGAGATGATTTTATATTGTTTTATTAGAACAGAACAGAATTTCTTTGTGAATTATTTTTGAACCTAGGCAACCAGAACCGCACCATATATAATCCAACTATCAGTTTCACGAAGGATTTATTTTCTGTTATCAATCCAATTTTATCATTTATCAATCCTGCAATAGTCAGAGATACCACACCATTCCAAAACAGATTAGTATTATTGCTACTCATTAAAAAAAATTGGTACGTATCCAAAATGTTGCCCGTTGTTGTTGGCCTTGTTCTTGGACTAATACGAAGTGTACAAGGTAACACTCTCCATTTTGAACTCAACATCAACCATCAACATCTAATCATCCCATGCATCAATTTTCAGCTGATCCAGAAATAATAAACATTAATGATAAGGAAGAATATGAACTATATCTGGAAACAAAAGAATATATCGTTAAGGAATACATTATAAGCGTACCACCCACATATAAACTATTTATAAAAGTGGAAGAATTAACTACATTCTCAGAAAATGGCGAGTATATTTTAATCAAAAGCGGTCCTGATATTGGCACGGAAGGTACTGGACTTGTTCTAACTGAGAAAGCCATCACTAAACATCCAATAGTCATATCAAGTAGCAAAATATATATCAAGTTTAATTTGGCAAAGCCAAAAGAAGGAAAAACAGATGAAGGAAAGCTCCCAGTTAGAAAATTTAAATTAAAATATAAAGCCTATGGTAACTGATTCCTATCTGATAATACTATTTCATTGACTAACATTATATTATTGATGATTCAGGAAGTGAAAAGATAACAACGACAGAAACCCCAATTCCATCCACAACATTTCCTACCCCCGGACCAAATGATGTTATTCATTACAAAACTGAACTATATGGCCTAAAAGGAGAAGATTACCTTAATTCAGTAATTCTGAACAAGTTAAGGACTGCAATTTCCATGATGGCGACTGCATATTGTAAAGACCAAGGCATGCAACTTGATAAACTAGTTACGTACGTTCAATTTATTAATAGTTTTGAAATAATTTGACCCGTTTTGATTGTCTTATATTATAGCAAAGACAATGTCCAAATAGACGACTTACTCCGGTGTCCAATAACATGGCCTGAAAATGACAAATGTGTCATTATCAACTTTGCGGTGCCAGTTGTAATAAAGGAAGATTACTATCAAGGATACCAACTGTTAGGAAAACATTTGAAGATGATGTGGGAGAGATATTTTAATATCTTAGAAGAAGCTGGTTTTCACAAGTTTGAAGCACCTGATTTAGAAATTGAATTGGTATATTGGGATTGGACTATTGCGCTTGTTTTGTCGTTCTTTATTCTTGGAATTATCGGAATTGCATTGTTGATGATTTATAAGCCTATATGCTTGTATAGATTATTTGGAAAGTAAGTTTTTTGATAAAATAAATAGATTGATCTAATTTTGTTGTTTTAGGGTGCGAAAAGAAGAGACTGAACATGTTCGAATTCACACTAAAGAGGTAATTGCTACTGTACCAAATGAATCAGAATTTACTAAATTTAAAACAAATAATATAACATGACCACAGTTTTATAGACAAGTACGTGGGTAATTATTTTTTCCAGCGAAGTCGATTTGAAATAATGTGTATCTAGTGTTGTCTATGTTGAAGAACAAATTGCAAACTTTTTCTTCTAAGCTAAATTTAAACATAAACCTAATTTAAACTAGTAATTTCTTTTTCCTTAAATTGTACATATTTTAAACCATAATTTTATATTCAGTTTTCAAAATTTGTTAAAAACTTTAAACTTTATTTCAAATTTACCTCTTTTAAATTCCATTCCATCTATAATAAAATGACTGTGTACGTTTACCCCACTCTATGGCTTTCTCATCCTCACTTTTACAATATCTCAATTTCAAAATGAGAGAGCACCATATTATTCACCTCATCTTATCTTTTGCAACAGCTGGCATTCACGACCTTCGCTAACGCAGATAGCGAAGGCGTGCGATGTAAACAAACCAAATAAACGAGCCGAACGTGTTTGTAAATTTACAAAACTCAGAAAGGACGTATTCCTTCACTTGTATAAAGTCACATCCCGCAAATACCTCAGCGCATCACAGTACTATCAATTTGTTAACACTGTGAAACACCGCGATAAAGCCGTATTACAACACCCGCAATTTGAACCTTGAATACCTACGAATAATCACAATCGGAGTGGACACGGTTAGTGCTTCAACTAGTGTTACCAGTGCTGCATGAGAGACAAATAGCAAAAAGTAGTTTGTATAAACTAATAAGCAAAGACAAAAAAATGAGTTTGATTCATTTCATTGTAAGTTCGATTTATACACTTGCTGGACTCGCTGCGTTCATTGTGTTCTTGTTAATGCATTATTATCCTGCTTCAGTCTACGGTTTTGTTGCAGGTAAGTAATTATTTGTTGGGTTTAATAAAATAATAAATATTTATTTTGGAAGGAAAAACGAAGCGCCCAACGTGGGGCTCGAACCCACGACCCTGAGATTAAGAGTCTCATGCTCTACCGACTGAGCTAGCCGGGCTGTGCCGCAAACGCTAATATTTCAATAAATGACAATGAATATGATATTTGAAATTTTAATTCGATATTGTTGATTATAATTTACAATCATTTTCAGCCACGATCAGTGCTGTGACTGCGCACATTAACTGGTTACATAAGCGACGAAGACTGGCCTTGTGGTATGAGAAGCACGAACTGACCCAGCTCTATTGGTTGGCATTCATGATTTTCGTCCTGGGTTTTACTGGATTTGTTTATCATCTAGTCTATTATCTATTATTACATCAATGTAAGTATTGCTTTCAGTTTAATACTCAATTATAGCACATGTTAGTTGTTATTTAATTCTATATAATTTGTATTTGTAGATTCCGGAAGGATTGATCTATTGGTAGCTTGCATTTGGGGCTTTATCAGCGTGAAAACAGCGGCCATTTTGATGATTTACACTAGTCGGTACGCCAGGGAAACAGAAGGACCTCAGTTGCTGGGGAATTATGAGGGGACTGAGTCTAGGCTTGACAGAGAAGAAAGAGCTTAGAGCTGATTATTATTACAACTAATACGTTGCTTGCTGATTGAATTTTTTATTGTAAGAAGGACAGTTGCATATGTGATATATAAAAACTAGATGTTACTGTTGGGGTCCTCAGATATTCTTTGGAGGGATTTTATAATTTACCAGATGAAGACAAGTTCTACCGTTGGAATACGTAAACGTTTGATAGTTATTTTTGGCTTTTGTAAGTAGTTGTCAAAAATATTGGACTAATCTTTATTTTTTTGGGTGATATCATGTTTACATTGACGACTTATTTTATCACAAAATGATGAATATGACTGAGAAACTGTTTTAATAATCTCTTGGAATAGTGACAATGTATTAACTATGTAATCACAGTTTGATATCACAGTTTAATTTAGAATTCTTGCTCAACTGAATTGTTATTGCATGTAAGAAATTAGTGGTAATGAAAAAATAAGCTTCTTTGTATTCACTTTTCTCAGATTGTTTTCATTTTATTAAATATCTGTTAAATATGTATCCAAATTAATTAAATTGTTGACACTTAATCGACTTAATATTTGTAAACTTTTTCTACTTTTAGTTTAAGTTGAAATATATTTGCTTATTGTTTTAAGAGTTGTGACGATTAAATTGTTATTCTGCTGAAATACTGCATGAGATGAAATTGTATCAATTGTGTTAATTTGTTTACTCGAATAAATCAATTAGTTTCGTTGTCAAACCAGAAAACAATGCAATTTCAACTCTACACCATTCACTCGTCTCTGATTAATGAGCATGAATCATTTCACAGCATGTAAATGTACTTAAATGCTTGTAAAATAAGCATCAAAATTGATTATCGACACACTCTGTGCATCTTCGCGTACCACGCGGTCCCGTAAGTGAACTGTACTTGCGTCGCCTGTTACATTCGCTCCTCACTCAAAACGTCTGCCGAAGACTTGGGCAGTCTTAAGCTAAGGAAGCACCGCACAAGGCGCAAATCCGCGCCGACGATTGAAGACGGTGCAACTCAGAGCAAACAAGTGCGCGACTCAACCTATCGCAACTGACGGTGCAGAAGACATGAAAACGGCATGTTGCTTCCGATGAGCAGACATCAATCAAGTTTGATCAATTCAAAGAGAACTAAGCTTGGATCATCAGCATCCATCATTTGGTAGTGGCGGGAAGAAGAAAGAAGGTGTGCCATCACAATTGGAATCATCAATGCGTTGATTAAAGTAATCACGTAAGTTGTTATAATTATGTTATGATCGTTCATTGATATTGAACATTATCTGAATGCTTGTTTCATTAAGTTCCTCAAGTCCGTCTGAGGTCTCTGGAAATGCGCCAAGTGTAGAAGCGATGAACCCTAATAGGTTGGAAACGCGCGTGCAGCGATTATTAACGTTAATGAAAGCATTTTAATGAACTTCTCGCTGCGCCTCGCCATGCAGTACCACCGCTGTATTTGCGGGTACTCATGGCTTTTGTTGTACCTTTCTAAGAACTGCAGGAGATGGTGCAGAATGCGAGCGACAAACATTGAACATTTGCGGCCCGCTGCTGAAATGCATCGTCGGGTTTCGTGTTAAATAGCTAAAGAAAAAATAAGCCAAAAAGGGCTTAAATTTAGGAAACTACTTATCTTAACGGTGAGACACTTATGGCGTACGTAATATCTTTGTTCATGTCACGTTGAAATTAGGCTATCACGTGATAAATTGCATGTATGAGCAATGGGCAAGAAGTTCTGCTTGTTGAAATCATCGTCAAGATGATGTAATACGTTCAAAATGCATTACGATTGTTTTTTGTTTCAAGTATAAATGTATTACAATTAAAATCTCTTCATTTTCACAATCAGCTTTATACTAGAGTATATATATATATATATATATACTTGATGATATTAGCATTTTAAAATTGGATTTCCACGAGTATGTTTTCATTCATCGTTTGCATTTTTATTGCGCATTGAAAGTCTTTGTTCCTTGCACTTTGCAAATTAATTGGACGATGAATTGAGAGTTAATTGAATAGCAAATCAACTCGCACAATTCTTGTAATTGAGAGAATCGAGAATTAAAGCAGTGTTAGCCTAAATTTCACTTTTTCTCACTTTTTCTCACTTTTTCTTCTCTGGGATGCAACAGTGCATGATGATTTATAAACGAATGGAGATGATTTAATACGTAGTGTTGTTGCATTGACCTTAATACATTATTTAAACTTAACTTGCATCCGAACGGAAAACGTAGACAACTTTAGAAGTAAAGACTCACTTGAGATCGCTGTTAATTTATTTCGATTGCAACATTGAAATTGATTGATTATCTTTCTAGAAAATCTAAATATATCAAAAAGAACAAACAAATTCAATGCCAAAGTAAACATTATAAACACAATTACTCTGAAAGACCTTATCTTATCTAGCGTAGTTGAATAGAACTGAATACATTTTTCATCGTTAAAAATAAATAATTTGGATTTATTCATTCAGTTTGGAACAATCACACTTGAATTTTTAGGCAACCACAGCATAACGGTGCATTCTAAACACCGCTTTGGACTCCAGCAATCGCAGGCAATTGCCATAATAGTAACAATAACAACAATTGAATTGAATTATACACGTAAGCCGACGCGCTGGCAACAAATAACGCTCACGGACTTCTCTCTGCTTTAGTACTTATGGGTGTTTGCTGCGATTTGTAATTTCCGCACTAATTTTGACGCAATACGTGTTTGACCGTCGGTCTGCAACGAGATTTCAGATTTGTTTCTCCGTGAAATCTTTAAAATGTTCTAATTTGGTATTTTCTATGCAGTATTTATTTTTATCAAGAGAAAAAGAAAAAGTGATTGATGAAAATATGCGTACGGTTTTTTTTTGGGATGGAAATGACAGCCTACAAATGCGAGAGTTACAGATGGTGCCATTTTTGAAATAGATAACTTTAATGTTGAGTGTATGATGTATCAAACTCATAATTATCAGGTGTAAGAGTGTTTTATTACAATAGATGAAATAACTATCATGCTGTTTTTGAGATGTTTTCTTGCATTCACTTTTAATTTTTGGGAAGTACAATCATGATAGTAAAGATATTTTTGTATCCCAATAGCAAATCTACTACATGAAACATAGTTAATATTTGTGTTCCACTTTTTTTTTTACTTTATTTATTGCAGCAGCTTTTTCATAGCAAGAAATTCAAATGATTTATCTCTTGATTCAAATACGTAATGTTAGCACATTTCAAAACACCATAAAACGTATGTTAACTGTTGTAAACTATCACAAAACATACAATCGCGTACGTTTTTATTTACATTTCTCTGCATTTTCAATGTTTCTTAATAATAGATCGAATTTGCATGTTTTCTCTTTACGTTCTCAGTCAAACTGTTCAATTCTCCTCCAAACGTAAATCAAGATAAGTTTGCTACACATTATATACACTTTCAGTTCTTACAACTCAGTCTATTCTCTAAATCATTTCTAAATTGAAAAAGTTAATTTGACTTAATCTTTGATCATTACCAGAATTTCTCTTGATTATTACAAGCATGGAATTGTTACTACAAACAATTGAATTCTTCGCACTTAGTTAAACTTATTAAAAACATGTAATGCATTGGATTACATGTCAAAGAATAACAAGAATTTATTATTATTATTATTAGATTGTTGTAGTCTTTATAACAAAAACAATGTCAAGAAGATAAGAAATTTGGATTGTCTGATTGTTGAAAACGAAAATGTGTTTAATTGCTTTTAGCTTCTGCTTGAAGAGAATCAACTTTACGCTCTAATTAACACTTGCCGGTACGGTATTCACAAATAATAAATTATTTTCCTTAAATGCCTTAAGAGCAACAAGGCAAATCAACTCAAAAATCTTCCACATCTTCAAGTCTATTCATATAAAAGCATAAAGTTATTTACATTTTGCGTTTATTAACCTTAAAAGACATTTAAACTATTGCGAATCAAGTTACCGTTCTTGTATGCTATTGTCATTACATAAGCCGTATCTTTTCCCATAATTAATGCAAATATCTCTCTCTTAAACTGATGCGAACTGGAAATCATAGAAACAATAAAAGTATGCGTATGAAGATGAATAGTCATATCGCATTCAAATTCGGGCTTGAATTCACACCTTTCGAGACTTGAAATTAATAACGTAGAAACAGTGAAAGTGTATAATGCTTTATACATTTCTATTGTTATATTATGCGCATGCTTAAACAGAAGCAGTTTAAGAGAGAAAAGAATGTATGAATTCAGTTATTAATTAAAACAAGTTGTGCTTTCTTTTTGCCGCTTAGCGTTATATTCTGCACGGGAGTCACGGCCATTGTCAAGAACAATAACTGCTGTAGGAGTTACATTTATTTTATTCTTATGACTCTAATATAGAGCTAGCTATACTATACCCAGGTGGATTGATAAATTTTATAGAAAACTAATTATTAGAATCATTCAATAGAAACAACGTTCTTTTATATTGAGATATTTGAGTTTTCCGCACATTTCCCATCTTTATAAGTGATTACCTCCTAAAATAAATAATTTTTGATTTTTTTTGATTTGATTAATTTTTTCAAAATAGATTTTTAAAATTCACTATATAGGAATATTACACAAACAACATTTTTATGCATTAATGCAATTGTGACAATAAAATTTTTACAACTTAATGAAGGTTTATCTCAATTTTGCCAATATTTAATTTAATGTATTTCTCAATTATTCCTTTTCCAATTTAAAGCTGTTTCAGTCCATATATTGTGTAAATCATGAAACATAATGGTATAAGACTTTAATTCAAAAACATCTTTCACAATGTGACAACAATGAACCACTTATTGATTCTGTCGATTTACACACGATAAACTGTATAAAACGAAATAGATCTATCTATAGGTTGATTATGTGTACGCATGTCCCATCTACCATTCAATTCTTCACTTACGAGCATTTACGATCGATATGAGCGCGGAATTTGTTGTTCGTTCGTTACGCCAAATGCACCGTGCACCGTTATTATCATTTCACAGTTATATAGTTTAAGTTACACGGCTTACTTACTCCTACTCAGAGAGTAATAGTAAAATAGCAGTAGTAGGTGATAGAAAAGATGCTGAGTTGATCCAGCATCGAACTGAAAACGGGACCTCAATGGGAACCAACAAGGTTCTTCATATGTTCATGACATAATAAAATCATAAAGAACAGTTTGTAGTGCTTAGGGTAACGATACTACATATGTTTATTAAAGATTGAAGATATTAAATTGTATAAGTTATTTATTCATAAACTTATACAATTTAATATCTTCAGCAAATTCAACTTCCACACTAAAAACCTTAATCCAATAACCATCTTAAATTACAGTAATATGTTACCTACTTAAGTCGCACGTACCATTTAATCACTTTAATCGCTCTAAACAACCGCAACACCTCATCTTATAGCAACCATGAAAATAGTATGAAAATATGCGGGCACGAAATGATGATGACCACAAGACTCGTTCCATCACCGGCCTTGGCATTGATCACACTGACCCAATGCCGACCTTCCTAACTATGCGTACGTGATGGCCACATTCACTCATCACATTTCTGATTATTTATGCGGCAATAAATTTGCCCACGACACAGAAACAGAGGTATCACTAATTTCACCAAGTCAGCGTCGGGCATTATGCGTAATGTCTGCCGGCGCACAGGTGCGACGCGAAAAGAACGGTTAAATTCATAATTTGCGTGCAATGCGCGAGTAACGGAGCAGAAAGCAAAAAATGTGGTGCTGTTACCGAGCCAGCAATGTTGTAAGTCGTTGTTATTTTCGAAGAAATAAATTGAGCGATTAATTTCAAGCGGAGATGAGAAGGTAATAATCATTATCTTCTACCAAATGAAGGAAATAATCGTATAAAAGTTGAGTGAATTATTATATAATTAATTAAATGTAGTTCTTGGAATTAGGTATATGCAAGGCAAATGTAAATTTGATAGCCAAGTAAACGCCAATAGATATTTCACGTTTCTCTGTTTGTGCTCGCAAAAAAATTTCCAACTGCCAATAAGTTGTTCTCTTCATAAGTTGTTCGAAATATAAATTTCTGCTATTGGTTTCGCAATAAACCAATTCTTTTATCAATTGATTTAATATCGTTCTCACTGTGTGCCCCTTCTTTGCTTTCTTTTTGTTTAATTGACAATACACTTTGTGTATTCGCCATTCTCCACGTGCGTGACCACGCAAAACAAATTGAAAGCACGTAAATTGAAACAGAAAAATCATGCAGAAACCGTTGGCTTGCCCCTCTCTGTCTTCTTGCCATATCGGAGAGTGCCCAGGATAGCGGTACCATCGTGCTCTTGGCTTTGGAATCGCGAGTGCCTTTTAATCAGGGGCCATTTCTTTGTGCGCGCGCGAGCACTCCTATTATGTAATGGCATGAATAACGTACATCAGCCTGGAATGCAATGGCGGATAAAATCTTAGATGTCAGAATACATTCGCAGCGCGGAAATCAAAGCGATGGAGATTTGGAGTGATGCAGACATGGTAAAGTTTTCTTTACGCGTCCCTGAGCACGGGTTAGAAGCATTGTTACCGCAATAATATTGAAACAAAAGCAATTCAGAAGATGAAGAGAAAGAAAGTTGGAAATTAATGCAAATCGGATTGTATTAAATTAATTAATTACTCTGCATTGTTATATATAGAGAGGTTGATCAACTATTGTTAGAGTTGATGGGAGAAAGATGTTGAGAAGAGATATGGCAGAATTTAACATAATAATGCATTCTTTAAGGAATTAAATTAATTACTTATGATGAGGTTTTAGTTTAAAAATTTGCAATTTTAAAAAGTTTTAAAAGTTTAAATTTCATTCATATGTCCTCTATTACTTAAACATTTCTTCCATATCCTCTTATTCTCAAGAAACTTAATTATTTTCTTCAAAATGGTGCTATACACGGCACCTAGGAGAATCCCCATTGGAAATTACTACCATTTTAATTATCACTCTGTGCCAAGGCACTGGGATGCGTTCACAACTTAATTACCCACCTGTTCGTTTACAGAATGAGTGCCAGCAATAACAAGTCCACGCGATTTTTGCAACTTCTCATCGTGTGGATCGTCGGCAATGTGCAGTGTGCCTCGTTCCCACCAAGTGTGCGCCGCAATCTTCCGATAGCAATCAACAAAATCACTGAAATCGTCGCCTCATGCGACAGCACCGGCTTCAATATCACCGTGTCGATGCAGTCGCCATTCAAAGGCATACTATTCTCCAAGGAATTCTCCCAGGAATGCCGTGCACTTGGTAAGTAGTTAACTCAGTCAACAGCAGTTGGAGAAGTTGCTATTGATTTCGTTCAATTTTTAGGCATCATGAAGCATTCAGTGTCAGTTCACTTACCTACATCAGGCTGTGGTGTGCGGTTAAGCAAAGATACCGAGGATGTAGGCAAAGAAGAAAAGATGGTCTACATTGTGACACTGGTTGTCCAACAAGACAAACACTTGAGGCAGATCAGTGACCAAGAGAGAACTGTCAGGTGCATGCTGGACAGTAATGCGTTCAGTGTCAAGAGCAAACCAATGGAGAATGCTTTACTGGATGAGATGTTTGATAAAAATAATCATAGGTATTTCCTATAAAAAGACAAACTATTTTAGAGGAATACTAATAATTTGATTTTTTTTTTTTGTAGAACTGGGAGGATGAAAGATGAAGGTTGGTCAAAAGAAATCCACCCAGATGTGCAACTAACTGAAGCTTTACAAGCATCCAAGGCATGGATGGAAATAGTACCAATTAACGACGCTGAGGATGCCCTCCAAGTCGGCGAGGAAGCTTTACTTATGGTCAAGTCAACTCTACCAAGTATGCAACCCAATATACATTATACTAATCATCATCTTGTTAACTGTAACTTATTGACAACAAAATACTTTGATTTCAGTCGGTATTGGTTGGAATGTTGTCGATTGTGTAGCTCATGATGGTCTAGGAGATTCTTCTCAGAAACTTCTAGACGAAGATGGATGTCCTGTGGATAAAGGACTCCTCCCTGAATTATTAAAAGGTCCTGTTAGACCAATATTCATGATGAGACATCAGGAAGCTATTGCTAAATTTGTAGCATTCAAGTTTCCCGATAGAGATAGATTGCATGTTACATGTGGGTTGCAACTATGTCGACAGAACTGCAAAATAGTGAGTCTACTAGTCTGCGAGCAATTCCTGAAAGCAATATATCACATTAACTCACTATTTTTAGTTTGATTGTGAAAATATTACTCGGACAAGTCGACAATTTGCAAATAGTGGAGAAGAAGGTGAGGTATTGGATAGACTGGAAGTGTTCAATAGTGTTGAGGTCTTAGCACCTGGGATTGAATTAGATGAAAGGGAGAAAGACAAGATGGCGGGAGGTGAGTTCAAGATTACACTGGATGCACTGGTGTTGCACCTATTTATAAATATCTCTTCATTTTTCGCATTCTATGCTATTGATGCAATTGTTCCATGTGCACATGACTGTAAATTGTATATATTTTCAAGTTGAGGATTAAAGGTTGGTTTCGAAATGAGCACAACTGTTTTTTTTATTTATACTTTGTACTTCGCACATATTACTTACTGTAAATTATTTATTGCTTTTGGTGACTTTACTTTGTAAATATATTTTCTACACGTTTTTCTTAGCATATTCAACATTCATGTGCTTGAAAATGATCAAAATTATGATATTTTGCTCACGAGTCTTGTTAGGTAGGCAACACAAATAACGCGTTTACAGCTAGTGCTTCATAAATTCCTCGAATATGCCTTGACGTTTCCTTAAAGTCATCCTGAATTTTATCAATTATTAAACAATCTATTCGTCTTTTTAGTTGCATCCGTTTTTATTTGTTCTGCATTTTTTCGTCTGCATTGCAAAACCGATAATGATTACCTATCATCATTACGCGGTGTGATTAATTGATTAATATCAATACCGTGCACGATCAAAGTAACTGCTCGCATTTGCAATCGCCGCCGCCGCCGTCACGCCGCCTTCACGTCGTGCCACGCCAAACCATTTATAATCATCATTCGCGTGCGTTGAAACCTCACTCACAAAAACGAATTTAATAAATATTAAGATCGCGCGCGCGGTGGAAATAATTGCACGTACGACGTACAATTCATTATCGTGATGGAATGACATTTCGAATGCGCCTCTGTTATTTTTTGCTTTGATTTCGAGATAGGTTTTAATTTGTAATTTGTTGTGATTCGCATGGCGTGCGGCTTGATTTATGGACGTGTTGTACGTCCGCATTTGCTCGGATATCTCTCGGTGCACTTGAGGAAGAAGTGGTAGGAAGACCACCGGAGTGCTGAAAAAAAGGACAACTCCAAAGAGGCGATTATGATTGTGTTGCCGGCTGACGCGATTTGCGTTGTTTGCGTCTATTTCGTAGACGCGGATTTTTATCAGTCTACTTATCGAGAGCTTTGGTCGTGAGTGCAATTTTCGAAATTGTAAGACGTGTTCAGATACATCCATATCGTGCTAGTACAATTAAAATCTACAAACGAACTAACTTTTTTTCCCTGTCTCTATTTGCAATTAATTCATTGAATGACTCTGCAACATTGATTGCAATGCATTCTTTGCAATCTTTTAACCATCTGGTGCATGAATTAATAATCAAATTGAAACACTGCTGTAGATCCGTTACTTGCAGTTTCTCTATCAAGCACTCAAAAAAAAGCAGTGTAATAAATACTAATTTAATATTTGCAGATCCTATGAGAGCAACATTTGGATACTTCCCAGGTGATCGTACATTTTGCGTCTCTCCTGATAAAATGGCGTTGACATTCTGCATCCTAGGCCTTATCTTTCTCTGCGCAGTCATTATCGCAGCCGTTGCACTATACAAAGCCCGTCGTTCCGGAACACCAATGCCCTATTATACCCGAAGTCTTTTCTCCAGCAGTAGCGGATCTGGAAATGGCTCGGCATATGGTAGCAAACTCTTACTGCAGGATAGTCCTTGTATGGGACAGTCAGCAGCAAGTATGAGAGGTTATGGTCGAATACTCTAACCTTGACAGCTCAATCTTCAATTTTACATTCAAATGCCTATTATGTTCATTCACTATTAGTAAATCGTAGTTACCTACTTTATAGAGAAGGTGTGTTCCTGATGAGAAATATTTATTGTGCTAGGTATAGTATTTATTCTTGTTGTGAATTTTGTTAATTTAGGGGTTTATTGAAGTAGCTTTATAGGGTGGCTTTTAAGCTTTGTAGGCTTAGATAATTATACATATTGTTTTGTAACATGTAAGTGAAGTAATTGATGTTCCTACATCGACGACTATGCTAGTTTTAAATGGCTTAAATTATTTATCTGTTTAGATAATTTAACTACAAAACATAGTCGTCGATTGTATGAAGAAAATAAAGATGTATGCTACTAAGGTTACAGAAAATAAAAAGTTTATATTATCTTGAGTCAATTGTGTTTTTTTTTTTTAACCAGCTAATACATCTCTTTAGACTTTTAATGCCTTCCATTTCTATTCCTTAGACTATCAGTGTTCGCACTCATTGCAAACGAGAAATGACTTGGGGGTGTGTTGCGCCCGCGTAAGAACATATCTTCGTAATTACATTAATTATCCGGTGAGGTACGTCGTATCTATAATTAATATCACAGCGCGCGTGCGATGGCACCCCGAAGCATTATCATCACGATTGATGATTCCGTCCTTGTCTGCGCCTTTTTGTCGCGGCTTATTACGTGCATTACGTATGATTATGTCATTAGGTCACAAATCTCAAATTGACTTGAAAAACTGCTAGCGGCAAGGTGAACAATCTTTCATGGGCGAAGAAAAAAATGTCTACGCTTGAAGTACGCATGATACTCTTAAGATACTGAACTAATTTTATTCGTCACGCATAATTTACATTTAGGTTGCCTACCACACAATTCCTTATTTTCTTCTATGGAATAATTTCAGATTGAGGGAATAAACTCCCGTTTTTAATTAAACTACACTCAATAACCAATTACCACAAGGTGTGGATTAAAAACCGTTTGTTCGCATTTTGAACTAATTCCAGTGCTGACCGAATGGTTGAATCGCAGTCGTTCATTTGCATTGTTTTATTGAAATTCTTCCTGGTACGATACGAGAGCGGGTCGCGCGTGGCTGCACGGCGAATAATAATTTTGTTTGTTATTAGTGCCCGAGTGGTAATGTGGTAATGGTCCCGTAACAGTCGATGATGGGCGAGTGATGTGTTGACGCTGCGTTTTGCATCGGTTCGCAGCTTGCTTGATATTGTTTCCTTGCACAGCTCGTCATGCAGTCGGGAAAATTATAAAATAAATGTGTGTGTAGTACATACAGAGTGTTAGTAACAACTAGAGACGTAACACAAGCTAACTTACAAAAAAACTAAATTATCAATTATTTTCACATGTCAAACGAGATTAAATGTGTTATGATTTAAAGATTGGATTTCAGAGATTTTTGTAAGATTTTCTGCATCTAGGTTAGTTTGTAAGAATTTTTGAAGACCCTAGTTGATTAGTTAAACGCCAAAAGAAGGTTCCCAACACGATTTCGTAAAGCCTTCCTCTTCACGACCATCACACCATTGGCGTTTTCTTCATTTTCTCATCGCAAAGCGCGTGATATCAGAGCGTCAAAACAGGAATTAAAACTTGGCTCCCACTCCTACCGTACCAAGATGGCTTATCATGAACGTGTTTTAATTCTCCAAGATTGCGCAATCCTTTATAAAGCAAACAAAACTAGCAAGCACTTCACAGCGACAAAAAAAAAATCGCTAGCAATGCACTCTACAAACACATCAAACTCTTCATAGCGCCGTGCTGATGTTATAGTTGTTATTTATATGGGATGGGAAATCTACAATGTTCTATTGATGAGGAGGAGGATGAACAAATAGCACAGGCGTTCACCACTCGCGTTGGAACCTGTTGTGTTTATTCTCCATATTGGAAGGAAAGCACCTACCGAAGATGTATATTGTTCACAAGCGGTGCTACATTGAGTGAAGACCTGACGATGGAATCACGGATTTTTCAACGCTTATCAAATCTTTGGCCGTGGTGATCCCCATTTATTGCAAAACAAGGAAACTGCAATGGGTGCTTGAAGGTACTTGCGCAAATAGGAAAGAAATCATAGTGATTTCGCCTAGGATGAACAATGTGCTTGCGCACAGAAACTAAAATGACCTATAATTCATACTTTTCGTCGTGCATTGCAAGCACACTGCAAGTGAAGAAGGTTGTACTTTTTACATGATGCTTTTATGCGCATTCCTATCGATTCCTGAAGGGAAAATATCTAGCGTAATTTATTTAATGTATTTCCTCATTTTATTCTTCTTTGTCAGAATATGTTATGTGAATATTTAGGTGCAAATACATTCTCTACCTCTTCAAAAATAAAATGAAACAAGTTTCAAATCACTTTCATTCATTCTCACACGTTGCAATTAACAAGTAACTTTTCGTTTTACTTGCGAGCCCTCATCATTTTCGCTTTTGTCACAACGCGTGTGATAAATACGTCGCTTTTTCAAGTCACCTTTACGGCTGTTGTCCCGTGACAAGTACAGCAGGCGAGAGCAACTACAAGACCTTAACA
>JAODIE010000012.1:2284360-2310456 GCA_027575565.1 Diploeciton nevermanni
GAAAGGGTAGCAAAAGATCATCGTAGGCACGCATCTAATGTATACGGTGAGTTTTCGCCATTCTCACGGTTCATCATCGTATGCCAAGTAAAAACGTGTTGTGTGCATAATTTTCTTATATAAATGGACGTTGTCAGAGTGTAGATTATGTTTGAGGAGTTTTAAATTTAAGAATTGCTTTTTTGTTTAACATAAAAAGAATCATTGACATTAAAACACAAGTTGTTTGATGACTTGTGCATTAGCGTTTCTTGTTTGTTAGTCATCGTGATAATCTTATCGAGGAAATAGGAATCTGGAAAATACCGACCTATGCCGAATCGGATTTATACCTATAACAGGAGTAAACTAGATGTAATTTGGTAATTATTTGCGTTTTATTGAGTAGTAACTTAAATTAGTGTCTTGTATCACTTTTGTCAGCACAATAAATAAATTGATTAATGCGCTAATAATTGCAATCCAAATCGTCTGTTACTTAAGCGTGTGACCAATAGCAACGTGCCAACATCATTAATCGCTGTCCATGCAGAGATAAACAAACAAAAATTCAATGCGCAATGACCATAACATCAATTGCAACATTGTAGCGGACTTGTAAATGTCTTCAACTACCATGATGTATTACATAACGCCACCTAACCAATTGATTTCTACCACAATTTGTCATCAAACACTTCTTCCCAATCTGGCACGCTACATTTATTTACCTGTCCGTTTCGCGACGCTGCATTGTGTAAACAGCATTAAAACATTAGCGAGATTTGCGCACTGAGCACAGTTACAAACTTTGACGTGCAGCTATGGGAAAATTGAAGGTCCATCGTGATAACCAGTTAGATTCAGAAGTGTTGAGCGGGTCAATTGTCTACGCCTTTAATGCGCACAAGAAAAGTGAGGAAAAATGCTGGCGGTTGCGGAAAATTAAGCTGCAATATACCGAGGTATGCGAGGCGTGTGTACAATGTGCCAATGTTCCAAATCATCGAACACTCGACGAAATCGTGCGGGGATAATATGCGACTTTCAATACTTGTAATAACAAATTAAAGAGGTAGAAAAGCAATAAGTAGGTGCAATCAATTTAGTTGAGAGTAGAGAAAAGTTTACTCCTGGAAATCAAATTAGTGCCATCAACATCAAAATTTTGAGAAAATGAAGGGTCGTATACAATCTAATATACGAAAATTAGGGCTGGTTGTGCAACCGCCCCTGTGGCCTAATGGATAAGGCATCGGCCTCCTAAGCCGGGGATTGTGGGTTCGAGTCCCACCAGGGGTATAAGACGTCTCCAGTTTTTGTTTCCTTTCTAATTTCTTCCACTACAACATTTAGATAGTTTAATCTCATGTAAATAATGATTACATAACATTTCCCATTTATGCAAATTCCCCGCATTTCATGTCTTGATTTCTCGTAGCAATAAAAATCAAACAGGCGTAAATTTATGCATCCCACTTTTGCACTTGACTAATATTTAACTAATTAAGATCTCCGAGTGCTGATTACATAATTAACCAACCACAAAACGAAATAATTACATTTGGGTTAAGGTCGTCAGCGCATTACGCAAAAACTTATGGCGCATCATATTTAAGCGAATTAAATATCCATGAAACGAATATTTTAATGACGACTACCTTACAATTAATGTCATTAGTTGACAATGCGACATGATGATAAAGCATCTTCCGCTTTGTGCTGACACTTTGCACATTGCAATGACCTCTCCGTACTTTGAAATTTTGATTTGTGCAATGTCAATTATTGCAGTGCATTGTTTACAGGCGGAGAACGTGATTTGGAATGATTAGCGGTGGTGAATAGCTCAATCAGTGCATAATTCTTCAACTTCCTCTCCTTTGATGAGAATACTATTTGAAAAAAAAAAACACCTGTATGATGTAATAAATTCTCTCAATACTTCCTTTTAAAGAAAGCGCATTAAACTAACCTAAAAATTTGTTCATCGACTTCAATTAAACTCTTCTTATAAGCTTAAGTTTTCAAAAAAATGTTAACAGTCAATGACTCTGTGAAAGATATAGTTACTTGCTGCTAATAATATATCTAGTAATCGTTTTGCAGTCTTAAAACAGTGTAAAATTTCCTCAAACACATAGTTTCGGTTCAGAACAGTTTAAGACGATTATAAGTGCGCTAAACTTGACGAAACATTACAAAATCATTGCTACTAATTCGGTTACATTACTTTAGTTACATACTTTAGTATAATATATGAGAATTTCAGTTGAGTGAAGGACAAAGGTATACAAATTTGAATGTGTTTGATAATTATTTAATTGTGTGTTAATAATATGAAACATAAATTAGAGTAAAAGCAATACAATAGAAGCAATTTGTATTGTGAAATCAATGGTCGTTGATAAATCAAGGTCTAGATTCTTAAGATCACAAAATTTTTAATTAAAAGTGGAATTTTAAATACGCCGTGCTTTACTGCGTTCTGCGATATTTTCCCAAGTGAATAAATATGGTTGCACTCGATTTTGTTCTTTTCTAAGTAAATTTTTATGTAAATTGCCTGCGCATCTGAACAATTTCAAGCAGAACGTTAGTGCTTTCAATTCTATTACTTACGCTTATGCATTTCAATTGTCCCTCAATCATCAGGTAGTAAATAACCTCAACTTGTCTGCGCCCAAACGATATTGTGCTTTATTCACTCGTCAAGAGACGAGTATTGCTCCTGGCAATAATGATTTTATGCGCATACTATGCATGTGAAGTATTGAAATCGAATGCAACATTACATCTCCAATAGGATGTGATGAACGACAGATGACTGACATGCATTGGTGCGTGAGTTTGAAGAAGAATGTGGGAAAATCAAGCAAAATCGCTAATTATTAAATTGAAATTCTATTTGCAACCAGGTAAATTCCATATTGTTCTATATAGTAGGTATATCTTGCGTGAATTTTAAAATGCAAGTTAAATTTCTAAAGCTTCCTGCACTGAAAGATACTCATGTAACAGTTGTTTTTGCTCATTATCATTGATAAATTCAATATATTGTTATTTCTAAATCTAATAACAGCAATTGAGTAGCAGTAAAGTGCTGGTTGCGAGGCCGGCGGACGTCCTCACGGTCCTCGTCTTCTTCGTTCTGACTTTTAAAGTCATCAGCGATGCCGTTGCAGACTTAACACGCTTTACACTGTTCTTTATTCGCTTTCTTTATAACAATATTCTTATCCGCTTCATTCGCATCTATGAGTTGCATTTAAATCGCACTGTTGATCAAATTCAACCATTTTGGATGCCGTTGAGTTGTATTGTACGCACGTCATGCAAATACGCTTTGAGTTGAAAATATATTTCAGTTTATTTGCGTATGCCGTTATTGTGCAAAAGATTTACCAGTCAAAAATAATCATCATCTTAGCTTACAGTCCCTTCACATCTCGTGACTGACGATGTGTATGTTCAGCCGGATATAAAAGCTGCACATGCGTGAGTATAAATTTCCCGCATCTTAAAAATAAGTAATCTTTATACAATTTTTACTTCCAAAAATTAATACTGGTTGAAAATAAACAATTTAAATATTTATGATATAAACACGTTTTTGCTAATTTTCCTCAGAAAATAGCTTTAAAACTATCCATTATTTTTGTAGTTTTAACTTAAAATATTGTAACTTGACATTTTATTCTAAAATCTAAAATCTTAAGATAAAAATGATCTATTTGACCATTGTTACTAAGCCTTTGGCATATTATAACGCTACAATAAATCACCTTCTAGGACTAGGGTAGAGCGCGCTAGCTAACACTATTTATATCGCTTCCAAGTTATGCTCGGTTGCCGAAGAAATTGCCAGCCGCTGAGTGCAACTCAATATCAAATAGTTCTCCGGTTATGTGCGGGGTACAGAGCGCATCATTGGGGCGCGAGATCAGCGAGTCGCGATGCGTTCGATCTGATTTCGCACGCTGCGGTGCAATACGCGCACTTTGAATTACTTTATGTTCCTGCTATTACCGCAGCACCAACGCCCTTCTTATAAACGTGTAATTACACTGCATTTTATATTTATTTGCTAGAAACTTTTACTTAAAAATTAACTGCAATGACTAAACAAACCTCGGCAAGCTCACACAACTCCCGCAAATCCCTTAAATAGTTTTCCACGTTTTGAAGAAAATAATAATAATCCACCTAACTAATAATTTTTATTGGTTCTGTAATTGTTTTCACACTTGGAGATTCATTGGTTTACCTAAACCAGTCTTTCTGATTGATTTTTCTGCAACATTTAGTATAAGGACAATAACGTCATGGCGTAGTGCATCAACAACACACAAATCATCTAACTGCCGCAGAACGCAACACTTACACTTGGGAAAGCCGGCGCAATATCTCATTGCGCATTGTTCGCCTAGCGTCCTGCGAAAAACGCGCTTCTTGCTCTCGTTCCGCGAGTTTTTTCGCCACGCCGTGCCGCCTTGAGTACCCTAGACATTGGATAAATAAAACTGTGGCAATCACAACGCCATAAATTATCCGGCCAGCCGCCCCGTGACGCGCCGCCACGAGAATTCGATGAGAATGAAATTGTTTAAACATGCGCTCATGAAGTCTTGAGCTGCATGGACGCCTACGTAAGACAATGTAAACTCGGCTCAAAAGAGTGCAATTGAGTATGTCTGTCAATGATTTATTATCATCTATTTTGATAATTTTACATGCAACTACATCAAGATATAGATAAATTACATTGACATTTAAAATACTATTTCTATGTGCATTTTTGGATTTTTTTTTTCAAATTTTGGAATAAACTCGCTTAAACAAAAATTAATAACGTGTGACTGTAGCAGTGATAGCGAGATGCATTTTATAGGAACTTGAATTCAAATCCAGCTGGGGGTATATCTAGCATAATACATATTTCTACAGATTTAAGTCTGTTAATTACCTTGGTAGTTGATGCAGTATAACAGAATAAAAGCCTAGTACGGTGTCGCAGTACGCATGAAATAAAATAATAATTTACAAATTTAAGACTATATATGACTTTTTTGGAGTATATCACAACAATATTTCCAGCTCCAAAAATAACTCAAACTAAGTCCTAATTACCTAAATCTTTGCCTAGGTTTATTTAACTTTTTCTATTCTCTATGTAACGGTCCTGAAATAAATTTTCTGGCTTCAAACTAAAAGCTTCTTCTCATTTCTGTGCAGTGTGAAATGCATTTAATTTAAACTCATTTTGTTGGCCCCATTGTTGCAGCTAAATTTTCCACTAACCCGTTACAGCATGTTACGGTTAATTGCGCGAATTGAACTTGCCATACTGAGAGCATGCTCTTGTGCACAAATTATTTACCGAAAAGCCCACGACTTTATCATTGCATGCAAAGAAAAGCTTCGAGATTAGCAGCGATTTACTTAGAATGCGAGATATTACTAAATGTACTAATGCACAATAAGTATAGAATGTAACAGTTGTTACACGTTTCAGATTTTAATTTACCCATTGATTTACCGCTTATGTAACCTATACATTAAACTTTGAATTATTATTTGTAGCGACGTCTTCAGCGATCATTGATATTTAGTTTAAAAGATTCTTAAATATAGAATTGTAAATTATATGTGAATGTAGATGTGGTTAGATGTAACGGAAATTTAGTTAATTCTAGTCTGGTTGCAAGTGAAGAAATTAGTTGGTTCCATCTTCAAATCGTCAACGCGTGACTGCAGTTCGTGCGCGCATCCCACGAGCTTCCCAAGCGCAAGTTACTCTCAGCGCTTGTGTCCTTTGGCTTTGTTGCAAAGTCATTTTCGATTTCGATTGGCTTCCAGCGTGAAATGACAAATTCAATTACACGGTGCCGAATGCACTGCCGACGAGCGGATGCTCTGCATATTTGTCGCTATTGTTACCGTAATGATATTGGTTTTACTGTTAGATCACAGGCTGCCAATAAAATTTATACAATTACAACATTAAAATTTAATATTTGAAAATCAGTAGACAATGCAAAATGCAGATTTACTTCCTGAATTGTTTTCTAGTTAGTGTACCTACCACAGAAATTGAATTTTTAACAAAATATTTAATATTTTTAAAGAAGTAAAACAACCGACTGCCTCCTGTAAACTCACAACTCTTGGTTTACTCTGCCGTTGAAGTAAAGAAAACTTCTGCAAGATTGAAAAGTAATCAATAGACAAGTCATATCTAAACGTTGCTAATGTAATTTCTTAAATCTGAATGTTTACTGAATTTTTGCTGTTTTTGCAAAAGGTTTATGCTATGCCAGTAAAGTTTAAACTTACGATCAATGGTTTATTTTTGGGTTAAAGAAACCCTATTCTATTTTCAAAGTGTATATTTCTCCTCTCTGTACCAACAATATCGTCTAATTCTCATTAAAACGTTGACATGAGAAAGCAATTCTCAACTGCCATAAAATGGTAAAAAATCACCTCGCATTAAGCACTTTGTCAAAACATCGCCGCCGCAGCCGCGCAATCATCATCAACTCCTTCTTCCCGATGCGAGCAACAATGCGCAGTAACTATGAAAGCACCCAACTTGCTTGCTACCACAATGAAGTCGTACTGTTATGATTCGCAATTCGCTTGGTATTAACATAACCTCGCACAACTTAATCTCACATGCGCCGCCATGCAGCCACACTGCAACTCTGTACTCGAAAGCTGACTACGTCGTGTACTCGCATAAATTGATCTTCATGATAATGCACTTGGCGTACCACGGTTCTATCCGCAACAACAATCGATTAATAAACCAAATATCGTTTCCGGGTGCGCTGGGTGCTGGAAACGCACTAGTGTGATGTGATCTAATTATGTGCCTGTTTAATTAACAATAGGCACATCAACATTGAGACGAGCGATCGAGAGAAGCTTTGCAGGCATCATCGGATGGATGAGATTGTTATTAGTCTAATAAAACGGTGATGAGATGCAGTAATAAGGTAGCTAATATTATGTAATTATTCGTTCTATGCATGCAGTATATTGTTAATTAATTAGAAAATGTTTTATTTATTTAAATTGACGGAGGATATAAACATGATTATTTCAAAAGAATAATGATAGTTAAGTTCAAAATATTTGTTCAAAACTGTATTGAAAGATTGTTTGCAAAAGAGAATAAAATGTAAAATGTGCTAAATTTTATGATCCTTTTCGTCCTAGAGTACTTAAAGCATAGTTTTGTAGATAATATATTTTCTATATTTTAATAGAAAGTTATTAAATTTGTTAATATTAAAAAGCAACCCCGACACAAAGCCTCTTTAGCTCAGTGGTAGAGCACTGGTCTCGTAAACCAGGGGTCGCGAGTTCAAACCTCGCAGGGGGCAGCGGCTTTTACCGGTTTCCCTTGCTCCCATTGCTATCTGTTTCAATATCACCGAATTAATTTCAGAATAAAGTTTAAGCAAATAAATTAAAGTACCAGTAACAAATTGAAACAATATAGTTACGTTATCACAATCGCAAAATCATCATGCGTTTGTTGTTTCCAAAAACACTGAAATTGTAATTTGGTCAATTTCACGGTGTGATTTTCTTCTCGTACGTTTTAAGATTTCCGTTGTTTTTTACCTTCTTGCACTTAGTTGAAGATTGTATAGAATCTTGCGGATATGGCAATTATCCTGGCAGTCTACTAATTGTAGGCCAATGAGGGTCGCGCGCGCATTATGAGTGACATTGTGCCATGAGTGACAGCGAATTTCGATTTCGACAACCGGGACGATCGTGACGCGGCGAATGTTCAATGTTAATGAACATGAAATGTATGCAAATATATAATGTTAATGTAGTTTAATGCAATAATTAGGTAATGCAAAGGGGAAAAAACACGCGATCATCATGATAATTGCATCTTATAAGAAGGTAAATTGAATATTTAATTTAAAAATAACTATACTTGATAAAAATGTAATCATTATAGAGAAGCTGAGAGAGTAGATAATAATAGAAAGTATATTAATTGATTAATCACAAATAATAGAGAATACAAATTTCTAACTAAATTTTGTCGAATTTGCTTGGCGAAATTTTTACTTCAAAAATATCAAAAACAAAAAAAATTCCAAATCTACTCCTGACTTTAAATCAATTCTTTTAATCACCCATCTGAAATCAATGATAAATTGTTATTTCTTTTCACCTTCAGCAACCAAAAGCAATTTGTAGTATGATAGTCTACTGGAAAACTAACACCAAGGTATGATCCACTTCTTGATCCTTCTCTAAGCCACTGCTTGTGGCGGTTTTTGGCGGGGGCTTATATCTAGTCCGACAGCGGCGCTCAGGAATCACTCGCGTAAATCCTCGCGGTTTCCGCAAGCAGCGCAAGTTTACGAATCTTCTTCACTTCTTCGCGAGAGTCGTATGCAGCACGCGGTGGACAGCAAAGTTAGTGCAACCATAGCAACAATACCGCACGAAACATAGTTTCGTGCTTAAGACGCCGCAGTTCAGTTAAGTTTGAAAACTCAACTCGGTATAGTGTGAAAATAATAATTAATATTGAATAATCAAATTAATTAGATTAAGAACAAATGTGCCACTGTAGTTGATAAATGTTTAACATTAAACTCACACCTGGTGTTCTTCTGACAATATAGAATAATAAATATAATAAAAGAATTGTGAAAGAGTTTAAAAAATTGCTGATATTTATCGCTATTATGGAATTTTCGATTTGGTAAGACTTCAATTTACAATTCAAACTGTTTGAGCTTACATTGCTCATGCGCACTTTACAAAACATGAGAAACTTTCAATAAACATTCAAACTAAAATAAAGTTACTTTGTATGATTTTTAATCATAGTATTGCAATATAATAATACGTGTTTACTGTAAATTGTAACGGGCAAGTGAACGCAATGTAGTAATAATTTTAATTTCAGATTTTATAATAAGGAGCGAAGAAGCAAAGAAAGTTGAATAACAATTCTTCAATGATGAATTAACATCATATACTTTGTAGTAAAATTAATTTATTATATTGATAGATTACTTAAAAGTTGCACAAACTGACTGAAAATAATTAAAGAAGCTAGTAATGCGCATTTTATTTCACTAATTAGAAAACGTTATGTGTCAATTGCGGTGAAACTATACTACCAACTATCAGAACTGAATGCAATTTTAAATAATGTCATACTTCCGCTACAATAGCAATTATTACAGAAAATGAATTCTATTTGCATTAAGAACCCTTTTACTGAATGGACTGAATCTAAAAAATTGCTTCTTTTTTTATTTATTAATTCCCAACTAAGCACAATGACACTTCTCGCACGTTGTATTACAATTCGCAAGAATGTAACACGCTGTGAAATTGCTGGTTGTTGTCCCAAGCAGGTCCCGTACATTTCATTTGTGGCGTGCGCGTAATGTCAGCGTCGGTACCAAAAATTAAAAGTGATTACTCGCGCTGTCTTTCCGGTTGTTAACGTCGCGGCTGCCGTGGTATATTGGTGTGTTTATAAGCTAGCAAATGAGTACAATATATAGTTCAGATTGTAGTAACAGTTGAGTCAGTGTGTTATTTCAATTACAAATTACATATTAACTCAATGATACTTGATCAATCTGATTAATACGATTGTATAATGTGAATGGTGTTCATTATATACCTGAACATTAAACTGTACTTCCAAGGCCTCTTTAGCTCAGTGGTAGAGCACTGGTCTCGTAAACCAGGGGTCGTGAGTTCAAACCTCACAGGAGGCAACGTTTTGAATTTATTGCGATATTTGATGAAGCTTCTTTGAATTGAAGCGACATTTTATATTTCGCTAGTTTGCAATTAATTTGAAAAATACTAAAAACCAATAAAATGTTGAAAAAGCGTTACTGCCTCCTGTGAGGATTGAACTCACGACCCCTGGTTTACAAGACCAGTGCTCTGCCACTGAGCTAAAGAGGCACTTAAAGTCCTAGCAACAAATTGTTTTATATAAGCGCCACCATTACTTTATCCTATTCCATTGCAATTTTGTCTGATATCAGACTCCGAATTAAACTTAACGAGTATTTTCTTACAAAATTATTGAAGGCATTCGACAAAATGTAACTTTCTTAATTGCAAAACAAAAATGAAATTGCAAATAACTCGAAGGACAACTCTCGGCGACGCCGTTGTCGACAGTTCCGTTGAGGCTGCTCTAACGGCGCTCAGTTCCGCCAACATTAAGTTGTCAGAAAATGTTAAAGTGTTCTTCGTCACGACGACACTGTGCAAAAATGTCAACATTCCGTCAAACTCACGATTTGAAACAAATCCGAAATCCACACAATCTCGCAATTTTTCTTAAGATCAACACAACATGAAGTGAAAAAGAAATCTACAATTAAAACGTGCCTCAGGTAGAATTAGGGTCTCTTTGTAAACTCGTGCGCGATGGAGAGAAGGTCGCGTACCACTTGCTTACAAAACCTAATGACTTTCCACTTTTCATTCACTCCACAATAAACAGTATCAATATACCAATTGAAATAAATCTCTACTCAACTCTTGCTTAATTTCAGGAGAACGCAAAGGTCCACACAAAAGTTGCTCCTAGTGATATTGATACTATTAACGACAGTGCCACATGTAAGTATCTTGCAATCTCTGATCTCAACACCGCGGCGCAAATCTAATTGGCATTGTTTCTAATCGGTAGTCGATTAGTGCTCAAGCTCAAAACGAAGAGGAGGTTAGCACTGAAGTGCAATACAGCGTGAGCAGCAGCACAAGCGTAGACGTGGGCGCCATAGGACGTAATGTTGATAGTGGCGGCAGTGCCAGCGGAGGCGGCGAGCAAGTATTGACGCACGAAGCACAGCAAGCGGTGGCTGCAAGTAACACGGCCGCTAAGACGGCGCAATTGCGACGAGGGCCGTCGAATGCCGACAAGAAGAAGAATCTAACGCGGGATGCGTTGTCTCATGATGCCAGTGAACACGAATCGGTAATGTAACGATGTTATCAATACAATTAATTAGGATTTAAGATCGTAAATGCAGTGGAGACTACCTCCTTAGAGATATTATCAGTAAGCTGGATGTTACTTCCTGATTTGGGGGGATTTAAATTCCAATACATGTATTTTCTCGGCATGATAATAAAAAAATTACTCAGAATAATAATCACGTAAAGCACTGATATAACCATCTACCACGGTAACAGTAAAATGTTACAGACCAACAGTTGCTATACTTGCAATAAGCGGCAACTTCATCGGTGCGAATTGCGCACAAGACGCGCTCGTTTACGTGCCCGCAAGAAAGTCTTTCTTCGCCGCAATAAAAGTGACACCAGAACGTCAGGTGGAAGAGCATAGCAACTGCTGCATTCATTGCCAGCGCTCAATCGAATCGCAAATCAACTCAATGCAGAAACTCGTGCAGTACTACTAAATATTGTTCCATTGCGCAATTAATAAATGCTTCCTAGCTTTATCAAGCAAGTAGAAATTATGTTTTAAGTATAGTAGGTTCTTAGGTAAATCATTTTTCACTGGTGTAGTAAACACAAATGAAGTTAAGTAATCTGCACTAAGCAGGAAAGATAAAAAACATGTTATTGGTTATTACATACGTTTCGGCTGTACACAGTCACTTGATTTAAAGAAGCGATATTTTATAGGCTATTTATAGATTTTGGTTGTGCAAAAACTAACACACATCGAGATAACATTTTAATTTCCACTGCTATTTCTTACTCACACCATTAGCAAATATAACAAAATGTAAAAATTTAAATAAAACATTGATTCTGCGCAAACAGATAAATCCCGCGCAAGAAGCGGAAATATAAAACACAAAATCACCACGAGATGAAAACTAACTAGAGCGTTAGACCTAGACTTCCAACCTCGTACCGCACCCAAAGACATAAGTCGAAGAACTATAAAGTAACTAGTGCATCCATCTCAGCTGCCTTGCTTTTCAGAGTAATTTAACTTGCTGTAGGCAAATCTCCAAAATGCTTTCAAAATTGACTAATTCTATATTAATTGATGAAGGTCGTGTTTATTGGCGAAGGCAACAATGGCTACGTCCCAGTGCCACCCTTGAGACGGCAAGATGAAGAAGACGATGATTGGCGACTGACCACGGCTGTAGACTCATGGGATCGTGAATACAGAAGATTTCGATTCAATACAACGAGAGTTCAACGTAAGTCTCCTTTAAATTGGCAATGTAAAAAACGAATTCTGGTTGAATTAATAGACAGACATATTACCCAAAAAAGTTCTAGGTCTACCAAACAATTGGACTGCATGTGAATTAATACAGCCATAATACCAATGATTAATTCACTTCGAAGGCTTTGTTTTGATTACAGTCTATTACGCGTTAATAATTACGACGCTATTCGCGTTGCACGCACGCGTCCATTCGCCCGCACTGAAAGTACGTCCGGTGACGTAAAGCGATGTAGTAAGGCGTTCGGTTCCGGTCAGGTGAGGTGGAAAGTGAATTCTGTATCCACCAGTGACCAGCCGACGGCAATGATCAGATAACAAACAAAAACAAAACGCATTTGCTTATTCACCACGTGCACCAGAGCAAGAGGGAAAGTACAAGTCAAGTCCATCTTTGACCTACTTACGCGTATTGCAGACAAGAAGATGATGGCGGTTTATGGTCCGCAAGTGCCAAGTGCAGAATATTTATGTACTGCATATAAAGACAACCACGTTGGTTTTTCATTCCATTATGCGTTGTCTATGACGAAATTTACGCTAGTATGATGCAAAATAGGCAGTCATCCATCTTAAGACTCGACTTTTTCAGATTAATATGACCTAACATGCACATGACGCTCTTTTGTCTATGACGAAGAGTCAGAGCTTTGTAAACTATACAATCTTCAATCTTGCACTCATTGCCCAACTCTATAATTACAGGGTTATTTTGAACAAGTATAATTGCACGCACCGTAAAACGTATCCATGTTCAGTTAATATCCCAATTATAATTCAATCAAATCCATTGCCTTATCCACCGCTTTTCAAGCAGCTAGTCTGTAATCACACACTAATAAACATAGCTCCTAAAACAATGCTTCAAGAAAAAACCGCAAGAAATAGATTTGAAATTGTTTCATCTTCACCGCCTTCGTAATGCGTCAATAGTGGAAAAGGATACAGTTACGCCAGTTATGCGCCCCTTCGTAGGAACTGTATACCAACTTATTTCAGCTTTAGCTCCGCACACCGTTAAAAAACTGTCGCTCACATTGCGACCATCATCGCGCCCGCGCTATTGTAAACCAACCAGACGCACTTCTAATGGCATAATAGCTATCGTAATAATCACTGGCGTTTTATATCTTTATCATTGTGCACTTGGCGTTGCAGATATCGAGGCCGAGTGCCAAGATGACTACATGAAAATACGTGTGGGGTTCAACGGATCTTTCACTGGGCTTGTCTACTCAGCAGGTAAGATTTAACCATTATTCTCGTGTTGAAGAAGTAACTGAAGTAAACAATAGGGCGCTTAAAATGTAGTTAAGGATGCCAAAAAATGACATTACCAACTAGATGGCTTTAAAACTTTTTAAAGTTTCAAAGCAACGCAAGTTGCATCAATTACACCAATCAGATATTAGAATACGTCTGGTTTAAAAGCAACAATTAAATTCAGTTGTAATAATCCGTTATGATGCACTCCCAGCGCACTCCAACTTGTCTGATCATTCATTGTAAAGCGTAATCAGATGGAGAGATAAACAAATGGCGCATTGTTGAATCGAAAACAAATGCCATAACTCGTATTCGTACTCCAACCAACAGATAAGATGGAAACATCAAGAACGCGCTCATCTACGCCTTGACTCAAGTCATATGAATCAAAGCATATTAACTTAGTTTCAATGTTGTTAAATTTTAACAATCAACCCAAATATTTAATTTAAATCCGCAACTGTTTTATCTTCTTCCTGTTAGTTTCTAAGCATTCCCAGACCACCAAGTGTGTCGTACCACACATTCGAATTGTACATTCTCCATTTGCCAAGTTGACACCATAGAATCTAGCGGACTTGCCATGTCGTAGTAATTATATCACAATTAGTTATGAACTTCTAGCTCAAAATTGACAAGAAGCTGCGCATGAGAAACATCCGCAATAATCCCAATTTGTCACTGTCGTGAGCTGATGCACCCAAAGAAATCACAAACTTGTTTAAACCATAAAATAGTTTGTTTCCTAATGAGGTAGGTATTATTAGTACTAATGTACTATATTCTGCCGATTGTTAAGACATTTTTGCGAGACAAAGCGGATAAAAATATCGAAGCGTAGTCAAACGCCGTATCGTTGCTTAGTATTTAAGAATAAAAACTTTAACTGCTTAAATTTACCGTAAATATTTGTAATGCGTTTTTCTTCTAACTCTAGCCAAGTTTACACTTGGCTCACTTGACAGTATCAGAATAACGGTGGATGTGTATCATTCATGGTTGATTGATTCATGTTATTGGATTTGATTTTCCGCTGCTTATTACTAGCGGAAAATCGAATTGCGAATGCAAATTGCATGAAAATAACTTCGACAGAAGTTAATAATTACCTTTCTACCCGATTATGATGATATACATTTGTAGGTTATGCATATGATCCTGATTGCATGTACATCAATGGTACTGGTAGAGACTATTACGAGTTTTACATCCAGTTGAACAGATGCGGAACGTTGGGGAAGAATACCCATCATGAAGACAACCGCAAATCACCTACTGTAAGTCTTCTTCAAATTCAGATGTCATAATGTAGATCCTCTTGTGTTTCTTAATCGCTGATGTTCTTGCGACAGAAAAACTTCATGTGGAATACGGTGACTGTACAATATAATCCTCTAATTGAAGAGGAGTATGATGAACACTTTAAAGTCACTTGCGAGTATGGCTATGACTTCTGGAAGACAGTGACATTCCCTTTTTTGGACGTAGAGTGAGTCTTCATTTACTTAAACCTACAAACTCTCTACTTACTGATGTTTTATACATTGCAGAGTTGCTACTGGCAATCCGGTGGTCTTTACATTAACACCACCCGAGTGTTACATGGAAATTCGTTATGGTTATGGGACCCAAGGAAATCGTGTTACAGGCCCTGTCAGAGTCGGTGATCCCCTTACATTGATCATTTACATGCGCAGCAAATACGGTAACAATATATTAAGCTCAAACTTATACCACCTGCTTTATGTGCCTAATATCTCCCTTATAGACGGCTTCGACATCGTCGTCAACGACTGCTATGCTCACAATGGTGCCACGAAGAAGATCCAGTTGATTGACGAGTACGGGTACGTAGATACAGTTGATATTAACATGTTAAATTCATTACAATGAAAAAGAAACAAATGCGAAACTAAATTACTCACTTGATTGAACCGTGCCAATTTATTAGATGTCCCGTGGACGACAAACTAATATCACGCTTCAGAGGCTCGTGGTCCGACAGTGGTGTATACGAAACGCAGATTTTCGCATACATGAAGACGTTCAGGTTTACCGGCTCGCCGGCGCTGTATATCGAGTGCGACGTGCGGATGTGCCATGGACGGTGTCCGGTAATTAATCAACGCATTGATATGTTATTACTTAGATTTATTTCGGCCCGCTGTGCGGACACAATGATGCGTATCCAATTAGTAGACTTCACTAACGTTGTTTTCGTATGCCTTGCAGTCGCAACCGTGTCACTGGCGTAACATCAAGAACACTCGTAAGCGGCGAGCCATCGACGGGCAATCCGTAGCATCTGCGGCGACAACAACATCGCCCTCGTCGCTATCAGAGAACGTGAATCTATTCCAGTCGCTGCGCGTGTTGCAGGAAGGTGAGGATGATGCCGATCGGAATACTACTACCAGTAAGTAGCAATCGTAACTACTACTTTACTTACTTTTATCAGTTTTTCCAAAATGGACGCCAATCTACAACGTTTTGCTTCGGCGATGCAAGCATCTGATGCGTTGGCCGTTTTGCTTCACATACTGCATGGCGGACGTTCGTGAATCGAACTGCGCCGAAGTGTCATTTGTTTTGCAACGTTGCCAAAGCTAGAGCATTCAAACCAAAATACTATATTAAAATTACGTTTCCATTTTATTGTGTAATTAATTTATAATACATTTCTAGATGCTTATCGTGATCCAAATTCAGTATGTATCAAAACTGGCTGGTTTTCCGCACTGCTTGCAATGGGTGGTGTAGCCATGTGTCTTCTCGGCGGCGCATTGCTCGCAACTTGCACCAGATTAAAACGATCAGCCATCGACAAAGTTCTTTCAAGCAGCCATTTCGACGGTTACATGAACCACAAGGGCTCAATTAATTAAAGCCTCAGCTTTCAAGACGACTGAAATCATCCTACAAAGCGCACTAGCGCAGCGCACTTCAAACTACCTCCGATTGTTTGAACTGCAAAACAAATAACCACTTTAATTATATCACGCTGAATATTATACTTATTCTGTTGGTGGTCTATTGCATTAAGTCTATTTTTGTAATAATATGCAGTGCATGATATGATAAATTAAGGTGTCTTTCCAGTTGTGTGATGTTCACGGGTAGACAACACACTGTACGTTCATGGAGGATTTGTTTATAACATTCGAATCTTACAATGCTTCTCTGAGATTTTAAGGAAGTGTATATAAACAACTTCTCCTGAATGTGCATTGAATGTGTATTTCGAATGCCACTGTAGTCTCAGTAGCGGTTAATTACTCTATATAATCTCATATCAGTTTAATTTTAGTTTGTAAGGCGTGTAAATAAGTTATTTATAATTTTTTATAGAGACAAGTAGTGCGTAGGAAATTTATATCTTAAGATGTGAAAAATAAAATATATTAATTTATATAACATGTTAGTTTATTATGTAACAATTACTCAATGAGGAAACATCTAACACATTTTTTGAGTGGCACAGAGACTTTAAGATTAGCAGACTTTTCCAATGCAAACAGGATCTCTAGCTATATCTTTGCACAGTTTATTTTCGTAATCATTCCATACTGGAGAGTAGTACTTGCACTTGAAGTAGGAATTCTTGTTACCAGGTCTGCATGGGTTGGTATCACCATGACCATCATTGCAATTTGGCAATTCTACAAGAAAAAACAACAAATATTTAAACCGTTATGTATCAAATAACTTACTTAATGGTGGTGTGGTAATCCTTGCTTGAATGGTAGTTCTAAGAGCAACTAAAGAAGTAGTTGTTTTTTTAGGTGTTGTAGAAGAAGTCTCAGTTGTTGTATCTAAACTTGCTTTTGTTGTAGAAAGCGTTGTTACAACCTTAGAAGTTGATTGCGTTGAATGGGATGAAAAAAAATTTGTTATAGTTGTATTAGGGTTTTCAGTTGTTGTTGGACGAGAAGAATTCAAATCTTCAATACATCTAAAACAAAGTTCCAGAAATAACACAACAACAAGACTAATTTAATGAACTCACGGATTATCACATGGTGGCTTCTTATTCCTCTTGCAAACATGTCCTTTCAAACATTTTCCTTTCATGTTATCAAGAATAAATTCAGTTTCACTCACACATGTCCAATGAATTTCCTTGGCTTCACAAATATCATGAATACACCTAGAGCATTTTAATAAATACATTTCTCTATAAATCATAAAATTCAAAATCGGATACAAACGGATCACAGTTTTTCTTCTGTTCTTTATTACACTTGTAATCATTATTGCAGATGTAAGTTTCCTTAGCAATTTCCACCAGAGTCTCATTGGAATTGATACATTTGAAGGGGCAGTTCTTTTTTAGGCACCTAAGCACCAACAAATTCATATGAATTGCAATCATTAGTATAATATAGCAAACTTACGGTACACAACGATCTTGATTCACTTGGTCTCCCGGTATTACATAATTGAAATTGCAAAATTTATCGTCAGGACATTTAATATTAGCTCCAGCCATTATAAAGATACTTAGATCACTTGAGTCACATTTGTAGAATTTGATACATTGTTCTGCTATAGAATTATTGTTTATTCCTGTGAGAACAAACAACAAAATGATGACTCTTAGATTTCCTTCTAAGAAATAAAACATTTTTACAGGAGTTAAGGATGTTTCAAAGTGAAGTAATTGTTAGATTTAAGAACAATGATTTGTTTTATAAAGATGGAATAATTTTGTGTATTTTTACAATAATAAAATTATAAATTATTTAGAAAGGCAAAGTGATTAAAGTGCAAGGTATGTCATTCTGTGAACAAATATTTGGGTGTTGGTTAAGAAATCTTTTGATAAGTATTAAAAATGTGTATAATTTGTGTTTTGTTTACAAAAAGAAAAAAATAAATAAAAATAAAATTTGTGAGAAATTAAGCGTCACAGATCATTTAAAGAAACAGAAAGAAATTTACAAATTGCTATTAAATTGCTAAATTAAAGTTGCTTTAAAAAGATTTGATTTGTTACAATATAAAATAGAATTGTAATTTCAAAGATTTTGCATTCCCATTAACTTAAATTATATTCAAATATAGTCTTGAATGAGTATGTTATTAATCCCACAATATTTGCATCTAGTTTATGAAGAGTTTTTATTCATTTTAAAAGAGACAATTTAATTAGTTTTATAAATATATGCTTAAATAATTTATTTTTAATAAACATACAAGAATACATCATAATACAAATCATTTTCTTAAAATGCCATATTAATAACAAGTTAACAATTATTAACAAAATAATTAAAAAAAACAAATGATATTTTATAGAAGTTTGGTGATTTGCATTGATGGCAATGTGCTTCTTCCCAATTTTGCTATTGATTCAGTGCATCTACGACACAAATTGCACCAAATTTTAATACCAAGCTACAATAAATAAATGTTGAAACAATAAAAATATGTCTTACGGTTTGTCACATGGCCCAATCTTATCAATCCTGCACCGCGCACCATTGATACATGTACCTTCAATCGAGGTGGTTACAAAAGTAGTTTCTCCAGTACAAGTCCAGGCATCTTCAGGGCACTTATCCTGATAACAAGGAGAACAGCCATGTTCACGATTTTTGTTACATATAAATTTTGCCGGGCATGCCAATTCCATCCCATCCAACACGAAATTATTCCCTTCCTTGCATGTAAAGTCCGGTATTCCATCGCAAGCAAGTTTTGCCTCAGTACATCTGTGCAATCAACTAATCATTTTAATGTTTGATATTTAGCGCAAAACTTTGAGGAAATGTTGTGCATGTACTTACGGATGACATGCTTTAGGACTTTGTGGATCACTTGGATCGTCAGACACTGGTTTATTTGTTTTGTTGCACAATTTGTCCTTTGGACATTTGAATGAACTTTCACCCCATTTGAAGACTTGGTCATCAGTGTCGTCGCATTTGTAGAAGGTACAGGTTTTTTCACTAGAAGGTTCAGTGGAGTCTGTATGGACAACAAACACAATTGCGCTCACCAACAAGAATACTACAGAAATAAGAAAAGAGGCAAATTGTATTATATTTGGTTATAATATTTTTGAATATTTTTGATACCTCTGACAAACATTTTTAAAAAGTTTCTTTCCAGCAGCGAAAAACTCCCGGTAATCATTGAAAATTCTCATTTTATAGCAGAAAATCGTTGATGACAAATGAAGGTTGTAAATCTCATGTGATATTTGAACTTGAAAAGTTAAGTGTAAATATTCCTAATTGGGACACTTTATGCTTGTGCATTTCCCAAGATTAGCAGATTACGTTGGTAAATACACTTTGGAAAAATATGATAAAAAAGTAATGTAATAGACAAAAATAACGTCATTTATTCTATATAATTGTATTTGATTTGCTCAATTCTTGTGCTTTTCTGATAATCGTTTGCATTGCTCCAAGCCAACTCAACAAATATTGTGATTTCTTTTGCATTGACGATCCAAAAACTTCCTGCAGCATTTCTTCTCGATGTAATCAAAATAGAATTCTCCTACTTTCTTGCAGACATAGTATTTTTGACTTCCAGGGCGTCCTCGTCTGCAAGGGTTGGACAATGCATGACCATCATTACAATTTGGGACATCTATAAAATCAGAAATATTAAAAATATTGCCCTACTTGACCGCCCACCACTGGCCACTCAGTAGTTGCACCGGTTTTCTGTTCGGCAGGATGCAGACTCTCAGTTGTCAAGAACGACGTTGATAGCGGAGATTGAACCCGCAACCCACCGCGCATCTAAGTGTGCTATAAAATGTTAACTTTTAAGCGGATTACTTACAAGTTGGAGGTGCATTAGACTCAATGCAGCTAGAAAATTCACAGAAATAAATTTGAGTAAAGCAATTAATTATTATGTACTTACACATCGCAAGGATAATTATATTCCTTATTACACACTTTTCCATCAGGACACATTAATTTTACTCCTTTCACTGTCACCTCACGTGAGTTTAAAGAGTTGCATGTCCATTCTTTTCTGTCACATTTCTGAGCAATACATCTAAAAATAGAACATGGTAATTTCAAAATTAAAGAAAAACGAGATTTCAAAGACTCACGGTGCACAACTATCTAGATATCCAGCATTACAAACTTGTCCCTCATCACAAGCGATAGTAACATGATTGATGATACCTTCAATCTTAATTGTCACGTTTGCCTGATGCCACTTAGAAGGATTAGAGTCACATTGGAATTGACATGTTTCCTGATTCAGGTTTACACAACTACCAAATCAAATTACCATTGCATGAAAAACAAACTTTGATATTTAAAACGTACGGATTGCAGTTATCAATAAAACCGTTGTTGCAAACACTCCCGACTGGACAGGTGCCATTATACCCTAAGATTTCATAATTTGTTGCGGTCCAGCAAGTATATGGACGGGAACAGATGACAGCATTAGCAAAAGAAGAAAGGCTAACAAGCCCTTTTATCAGCATCAAGAGATACACTAGAAAAAAAAAAAGGTTCTGGTTAGAAACATGTTGTTATAAAGAATTCAGTGTAAAAAATATAACACCTACTGATTTTAAATAAAGTCTATTCCTAAACCAGACTAGCTTGGATTCTATAGAGTCATTTTATTTTATAACAAACTTAATCTATACATTTTGGAAGAACTAAATTGTTTTAAGCTCAGGATTATCTTTACTGTAATAAAATAAAACAATAACACATGTTAGTACTTTCTGTATTTGCACAGTCAGAATAACGTCACTTACTTATTTTCTAACTGAATAAATAACTATTGGTTGGTTACTAATTGCATCAGATTTATTTGTTCGCCTTACAACATTTAATCCTGGAATTTCTAATTAGTATATACAAATATTTGGATAATAGCTGCATTTATCACTAGCAATTTTTGAACACAATTGCACTCTAAAATCAAACTTCATTCCAACCCTGATGCATTTATAGTAGTAGCCACTTCCCGGAGGTCCAGGGCGACAGGGTCTTGTAGCTCCCATTCCGTCGTTACAATTTGGAGGCCCATCTATAAATAAATTAGAAACAACTCAATAGGAAAACTGAGTGGGAAGAAAACTTACATTCTCTCTCTGGAGGGAATGGTTTATTACTAGCAATACATGGTCGACATGGTGTCGTGTACTGCTTGTTGCATACAGTGCCAGTTGAACATTGCAGAGTCATCCCGTTGAAATTGACTTCAGTTGGTTTCAAAGGATTACAGGTCCATGCGTTAGAACAAATACACCTACGTATGCACAATAAGACTAATCAAAATATAGAGTACATGTTGTTTCTCATCTTACGGTGCGCAAGATTCATATTTCGCATTGCAAACTTCTCCTAGTCCACAAGTGAATGGTCTGAGAAGTCTGGATGGCACTGGGTTGAAAGTAAAGTCACCACCAGTGCTGCTAGTACATTCGAAACCACAGGTTGTTGCACCTAAAACAACACATCTACCAAGAAAGAAGTAATTTAGTTCTGATTGATATTGAATTTAGGAGAGAAATCGTGCTTACGGATCACAAGAATCCAAATCGTAATCTGCATTGCAAACGCTTCCAGTTGGGCATGTTAAATTAACGCCATGTACTGAATAGGAAGTAATTGAATGAGGATTACAGTAGAATTGGGGAGTGCATGATGGTTCTCCATTTGCACCTTTTGTAATAGCAATTAATACCAATAGAAGCAGTATAAGAAATGAATGTAGGTTTAACATGATTAGGTAGAATCAAAAGTCTCAAAGTGATTTGAAATCAAGCTGTTTATATACTGTACACCTGATAAGGATGTAAGGTAAACTTAGATTGTTTTCCTACGTTGATATTTTTATTCGTTAAGATGTAAATTACAGTAGACTTGTTCAATGTCAATGTTCAATTTCTAGAACAAAGATTAGGAATGTATCTGCACGTATTATCTGCATACAATGTTTCACAAAGTTTTACTTCATAGTCGTAGGTGTTAAGCCCAATTTGTCTGCAGTGGTAGTAAACTCTAGTTTTGGGGCCTCCTGGACGACATGGTATGGTAGCACTGAAACCGTCATTGCAATTTGGAGGGTCTGCAACCAAAATTACAATAATTAAAGATTCTCGAATGCTTTCCAACTAAAAAACATATTACATTTTGTCGTTGGCGTGGGTTTAGAAGTGGTTGTTGTTGTAGTTGATGTGGTTTCTTGTGGTGTAGTGGCAGATTCAAGCGGTAATTGATCCGAAGCTTTTGTTGTACTTGAACCTTCAACTACCGGATCATTCGAAAAATCAATACAAGGCGTGCAATCATTTTGATAAAGATAATTGCATATTTTATTCGGTGGACACGTAAAGGGCTGTTCTGCTCGGACATAAAAAATTCCTTGGATATCATTTAAGCATGCAAATTTGCATGTTGCTACAGATAACTGAACACATCTGGAAACATTCGCACAATTTTAGACTTTCCCCAATTGCCACTTAGTAAATTCAATTGGAATTTATTAAATGGTCTTACGGTGTGCAGTCAGATGATTCAGAATCATTGTTACAAATGTATCCAGGTTGGCATGTAAATTTCTGTCCAATGATTTCGAATATGGATGGATCACTATCGAAGCATTTGAATTGTGGTGAACAAGATGGCGGTTTGCCAAAAGACAAGCCAAACACAAAGAAGGGAAGAATAATTACTAAAATATTCATTGTTGAAAATAAAAATAGAACAAAAATAAATGATTAATAAATATTACAAAGCTTCATTTTGACTTGTTCTAAGGTCTGCCTGTTACTAATTCAGCTATGATAGTTCACCTAACTATTTATTAGAATAATTGTGCACTAGTACAGAGATAATAGTTTATTACTACAAAGAGACTAAAATCTACTTTGTGTTATTAAGGATTTATCTTAGTTTAAAGACGGCATTTATATAACTTCTTAGTTTTATACTATTTGTTCTAATGTTGCATTAAAGATAAAACACTTGTAATTCTTATTATTTTAATAAAAGTGCAGTTTATTGACAAATATCTTTGTTAAAATAGCATCCATCGAACAAACATCTCCACCAGCATCGTTTTACAATGTAATTATAACCCCAAGGTGTAGAAACACATTTGAAGTAGTAATTACTTCCTGGATCAGCTGGTCTGCAAGGATTAATTTGTCCGAAACCATCATTACAATTAGGACCAACTATAAAATAATGTCAGCAACAATAATTATATTAGATATTTATTAAACTTACGAATTCTATGATTTTCCAGGTGCTTCATATCGTTCAAATTATCATCAACACACCTAAAGAAATCAAAACCATTGAGTAAATAAATTCATCTCAAGATTTTGAAAAACATACGCAGCACATGATTCTTCTCTACCTGCATTACAAATCTTTCCTGCTGGACATTCAAGTAGATAACCATTATGTTCATAATGTCTGATTGTTAAACATTTCAAGGATGAATCGCATATAGCATCCGATTGTGGAACAACAATAAGAAAATTGAAAAAAAATAAAACAAATATTTGTATCATGAACTTTAAAAGTATCATTGTATAAACAGTGGTTTTGTTATAGTGCAATTAAAATGAGTGATAAGTACTTAAGTAGAATTAAGTATTTTGTTGCTTTATACCCGAATCAAGTGATAATAATATGATAATGCATTTTTGTCATTTAAACTGACTGACGCTGAACGTAGTTTGCACCTGTCCTTTTGGTTTATTGCATTGTAAATAAAATAAATTCGCAGTGCACGTGTTGTTAGCAAATGACAAATTTCTTAGAATTCGTTGAAGTGTCGTTTAAGATGATAAATAACAAGTTGACATAATTGCCACGGATATTTAATATAGGTCAATATTTAATTGAATTTAGAACTAAAACGCTTTCTGACTGTAATTATGTCTGTTAGTTAGCAAATATATGTTGTGTTTTACCTTAAAACCGATCACTGTTTTTATTTTTGAATTATTTTACTGTATAAGAAAAGGGCGACCTCTATAAGTATAAAAGAAAGCGAATATAACAGTTGAAAAGCAGTTGCTACACATGTGAGAAGGGGTCGCATAATGTGTTAATTCAAATATTATAAAAGTAACCACGTTATTTTTAATTGAAAATAAAAACCAAAAGGTTTTATATTTTAATGTTAATAAATATATGAATTACCTGTAATGTTGATTATGATTAGTATTTACAATATACTAAGCAATGTATATTCAAAAAATATTGTAACAAAGATTTTTATCAATTAATTATATATTTTACAATCCATTATTTAGAAAATTGACCTTGTAATAAAAACTGTCATGTTTTTAATTATTATTTTATTCTATTATCTTCCTTCAGCTGTAAAATTGATCTAGCTATAAGATCTTATCACTCTATCAATACACCTGTACAATATAATTTTAGTTAAACATACAAATTTATTATTTTAGTGTAATATTTGCACACATTATCTTTAGAATCAATAATAACAACGTTTTTGCATTGGTAACTGCAGATTTGCGAGAGTTCTACATCTACTTATGGAATACTCTTTTAGTATTATTAGAATCACATGTTGTGATTCTTGATGAGTCTTGAGTTATGACTAGTGTCAATGCGCACAATAAAATAATAACAATACCTAACTTAGAAATAGAAATAATATCAATTTTAATTGCAAATGAGTTTTGTAAAGTTGAATTCAAAGCACAGAAAGAGTTTATGGTTGCATGTAAATATAAAATGTTTGATTAATTTATTTATTGAAACATTGATAAATATATAAACTTTTCAAACAAAATTAAAAAAAAAAAAAAGCAAAGTCTAATGTATTTGCAACAAACAACATAAAAATTAAAAGTTTTACTTTCTCTTCGAAAATAAATTATTGAAATGTATTTTAAGTTGCCTACGTTACCCAAACAGTATTGAGGTAAGTCAACAAGATAGAATGGTTTTTCCTAATATTTTATTCAAATAATGAAAAGGCAATTAAGATAATAATAATTTACGCAGTTGCAACATTGTAGTAACTCGAATTAATAATTGTTAATCTCTATTGCATTTTGTTCATGGGGAGAAGAAGGTTTAAAAGTCCACATTTCCTCTTAATGCACCTTTGAGAAGAAAAGTAAATTAAAATCTTTACACTTTTAATAGTTTTTTATGACTTACGGGTCACATGGTTGTACATAATCTTTATTACAAATTGTTCCCGATTGACACTTTAGCTTGATACCACTCGGATAAACCACGATGCGATCCCCTTCGCATTTGTAAGCATCCTTGTCACATTCATCAAGTACACACCTTAAAAACCATTAATAAATTTACAAATAATATCAGATAATATTATATCTTAAAAGAATAAAAAATTAATCTCTAAACTTACATTTTACAGCTGTTTTTAGTCATGTTACACCGGTGATTCTTTGGGCACTTAAACTCCTGATCATGAACTAAGACAATGTTGGAGCTTATGCACTCATAAGGACAAACAACATCAACCTTTTCACAGCTATCAACAGAACAAATTAAAAACTACTATTTGATTTTAAAAATTGAAACTTTAGACTTACGCTTTTAGTTCATCATTATTGTTAAGCTGGCAATTATAATTACAAACT
>JAODIE010000012.1:2310556-2339645 GCA_027575565.1 Diploeciton nevermanni
GATTTTAAAAATTGAAACTTTAGACTTACGCTTTTAGTTCATCATTATTGTTAAGCTGGCAATTATAATTACAAACTTCGTCATTTCCAAGACAAGTCATTTCATTGACACCATGTATGATTACAGTTTTGCCTCCAATCTCAGGACATTGAAAGAAGTTGTCATCTGGGCATTTAGATGAAACTGGTGGCAAGAAATAGACTAAACCTAACGCAAAAATCTTGTATTCTAAAAGAGATTATTTGATAAATCTTTAGTTTATTACATTTATTATTTTGTTTTATGTGAAATAACTTACGCATTATGATGAGCTGTGTAGAATTCACCTAGGAACTAGATTTATTATATATTGTATTGAATTTATAGTCACAATAGTCACAGAGATGTTTTGATTAGTTCCAGATTAAGTTTCAGGGAAAAATACTAATCGGCGGTGTAGCTTTGATGTAGAGAACTCAAGTATTTGTTTTGCACACTAATAGTGATTTTGTTGATTGCAACTGGTACTCATAAGCAATTAAATAAAACCAATCAGACCCAAAAATGAGAAATATTTAATCTGAAGTTTTTTGTCTCACGAAACTAAACCAGGAGAAAATAAAGAAAAACTGATTAAATGACTTAAATCAATAATAAATATAAAATTCTAATGTAATGCCGTTTTATTCTACCAATTTAATAGTTTTGTTTATTTTTAGTTACATTGCTTATTTCTAAACAAAGTAGCGTCTAAACAATTGGCTCCTTTTTAAGGAACCCGCATTTCCGTTGTTATCCGTGCCTCCATTTCCACTTCCACCCCCATTTCCATCGCCATTTCCACCGTTATTTCCACCGCCATTTCCATTTCCTGGTTGCGATGTATCTTCTACACATCTAATCGTAGATAAATTAACTTATTTATTAAACACTAAACTAGAAATACGAATTAAACTTACGGTTCACATGGATATTTGTAATCAGCATTACAAACTTTAGTAGCTGGGCAAGGTGCCGGGTACTTCCCAATCCAGAATTGACTCTTGTCATCATTCTTGCATGTCCATGCATTCTTATCACATTGTTTCTCAAGGCAACTGACATAAAACAATTATTACCAATAATGCAGAACGAAAGCAACTTACACTGAGCATGATGTTTTGTCCTTATTACACGACTCATTTTCTGCGCAATTGAAAGGAACCGTGTTGATGACAACAGTGCTATCATTCAAGCAGCTGTAATCGCATATGAGTGACGGCGTGACACATCTAGAAACGGAAACAAAATTCTACTCACTTTAGTCGATTTATTCATTACTTACGGTTTAGGTTTAGGGCTGCCAGTGGTAATCTTGTTCTTGCTGTTACAGGTAAGACCCTCTGGACATGTCAAATTCTTTCCATAGAAGTTGACGGTTTCGGGATTTACGCAAGTGAAATCTTGAGCAGTTACCACTGCTACGAAGCAAGAGATGAAAATTACACTTGCTAAAGAAAGCAGAATTTGTTGTATTTAATATTTCAGTGGTAAAGAAAAGCTATTAATTTTATTCTTGATTTTTGTTTTTAGTAAATTAATTACTATTACCCTTCATTGTAACTATGTTTGTAGCCTCTTACAAACTAGCACCTCTCGTTAGAATTGTGATGCTTTATAAAGGAGGAATTTGACATTAAACAATTGAGAATGATTTCGTTGCATAATTGTTTTGCAAGTGAATTAAATTATGGCATTGTTAATTAATACAAGCAAAGATAATAAAATACGAAACTGTTTAAGATTAGTTGAAAGGCGGAATTATAAAGATAGTAAACACCGAAATATGATAAGGTTTTCAGTTAGCAACTAATGTAGCGAGAAAAGGATTCCTTAAATTTAGACAAGGACTGTTAGATTTATCTTCACAACACTGTTACTAGTTTATGCAAATAGAAACTCGTGTTTTTCATTACAGGTATTTGAATGAATAAATAAAGGATGTGTTTTCCAGTGCTTATGTAGAATAAACGTGTTCGTCATGATTAAGAATGAAATGATTTGTTATATTGCGGCAGTAGTATACTACTACTTTCTACTGCTATAGTAGTGGTTGTAGACAAGAGTACCACCACAAGCCAAAAAAGAATTCATCGAGAAAAAAGTCAAGATCAAGATCAACCATGTGGTGATATAACAATAGTTTAGGTGCGAGGAAGAAAACAGACGCCGCGTAGCGCAGATCTTGCAAGTCTGCCCCCTCCCCAACGTGTTCAACATCATCCTTATCTCATTGAATTTAATTGCTTGCAATAAATTATTAGATAAAAATTAGGTAATTATCAACTAGAAGAATACTCAAACAACTTATTTAGTTTGAATGCTGTGTTTATGAATCTTTCATATTTCAAATAACATCTACACAAAAACCGCTTATCACTTCTAGCAAAGTCGGTACTTGTTACAAACTTTATCATATTTCCAATCGTCGCAAGACTTCAATTCCGGCTTATATTTTCCATTGTCAATATTAACACATTTGAAATAATATCCATTCCGGCCAAGTCTACATGGATAGAGTTTTCCAGAAGGGGAATTGCAATTAGGGGCATCTGAAGGATCCGTTGTAGGAGTTGCTGTTAGATCTGATGTCGAAGTTTTTTCATTTGGCTTGATTTGGTTGCTTTCTATACATCTGAAACAGCATGATATACAAAACGATTTTCTCATTTTAGACAAATAATTTCAATATATACACATCACAATTTGGTTGCACCCTGTTTCTATTACATAGCTTGCCAGCACCACACTTAATTCGGATTCCACTTATTTCAAAAGAATCATCACTTACACATTTGGCTTTTAGCGAAAGTTCTGAGCATGATGCAGCAAGACACCTAAAAATGAGTTCATTACATTGAATATATTAAGTAAATAAGTTGTGATATTGACATTTCACTGCATGATATTTTCTTTTCATTACATGTATAATTATTTGGGCAATCAAGTTCCTGACCACTTAATTCTATCTTAGTTGGTTTACCCTTAACACATTTGTAAGGACATGCGTCGTCCACTCGTACACAGCTAGAGAAGAAATTTATTGTAAACAATATCAAATCGCAAGTAGGGTCATCTTTTACTTTGGTGGTGATTGGTTATTGTATTCTTCCGTTTCTCTTGATGATGTACTCTGAGTAGTTGTTTCACCAGAAGATTCCAATTTGGCACAATTTTTATTGCAAATGGGATATTCAATCGGACACTTGATTTCCAATCCGTAGTAAATGAAAGTATGCTCGTCGACGCATTGTACATTACAAACTGCATCTGCGTTTGTTGTTGCTGTGATAGCAGCAAGGATAAATGCAATTTTTATTGCCACTGAAATTAGATATACATAATAGGACATAATAAATACAGAATCAATCAGAATTCATTAAATATAACATCTAAAGGGAATGAAACAGAAATAAATGTGATAGTTTCCAATATGCTTACTTGCTCTTTTACTAGTTACCTTTTAACTCGCCAATGAACGAGTTCAAACTTGGGCTTAAATAATAGTGTAAGCCAGCTACAAAAATAATAATATATGCTTGCGTGAATATTTGTTCAACTAAGTTTAATATCTTCTGAATTAAGCTAAATATAAGTGTATATGGTTAGTACGGAGTAATATTTATTTAATTGCAATGATTAGAAGTTCAATTAGCAACATGTTTTGTATTAATTAGTCATTCACTTTATCGCACAATCTAAACTTATTGCAAACAGTATCATCTTTCCAGGAATAGCAAGACATTCGTTGTGCTTTGTAGTTGAAGCTGTTCATACTGATGCATTTGTAGTAATATCCTTTAGGACCATGACGACAAGGACTCAAGGCACCAGACGGATTGTTACAATCAGGCACAGCTATAATAAAAGACACAATGATCAACAGCTCTACAAAAATCAAAAACTATAGGAAAGATTAATTTTATACTTTACCAATCTCGGCTTTCTTTACACAACTAAAAATAGTAACATTAATCAATACACATCTAAGAGATAATCTAGCATCTTACTAATTGATACATGAATGCTTCTCGTTGTTACAAACCAGCCCATCTGGACATATAAACTCCATATCATTCAGCCAGATTTTGTTAGGTTGATCTTCGTTGCATTTGTAAGGACATGCCAATTCAGGAGACACGCAACTTAAGTATATTTTTGTAGTTACAGTTTATTGCTTGCTAGACTGGAAATAGACTTACTAATTAATTGCATTAACCCCATCATTCCGACAATGTCCATTACAAATCTGGTTACTGGGACAAGGCAATACCATCCCATGGACAACGAAATGATTTTCATCGTCACATTCCACATTACATGGTACATTAGCTGCCATGGTGCAGTGCAGGATAAAAAGTGTAAATATTATTAATCCCACCACTAAAAATCGAAATAACAGAATGACATAATATGGAGACTTAGTTACAATTTATTATTTGATAAGCTTTAAGCAGCTTACTTTTTACTACTTCGAATGAAAACTCAACTTAAACTGAGAGATAACAAAATTTAATCCTTTAATACTCTTAATTGTTGTATCTTAAGTGTGGGATTGTATATAAAATATGCTGCCCTTGACTTTGCGAAAATCAGAGTTATGATAAGTCTACAAAAGAAAATGTTAATTGATTAGCTAAGTAAAGTCAATATTTGCTTGATAATAATGTCAACGGGCGGTAAACTATCATTTCAAGTTAGTAACCACTTAATTTATTATTAATATGAAGTGCAAATTGTTTAAAACAAGAGTATTACAGATAATGCATACTTTTAGAAGAAATAATACACAAACTTTATTCCGGCATACTATATATATATATATATATATATTGATATGTTTACATTTTTAAAATCAAAATTCACACTTACATAACCATACTTCTTAGCTTGTAAGGCAACTTTTGAAGTTTCTCTTTCTAAAATTTTTGTTGATACAACAAAAACTCTAGCAAAAACATACAGTGTCACCTAGGCGCAGAAGAAGTGATCATAGTTTGGGCATTTATCACCAATGCATCTAAATTATAAACAAAGAAGTAAATAAAACACACTTATGTGAGAGAAGACAGACACCTACATTCTTAAACAAAAATTGTGAGCCTGGCTGCATATTTTATTGTTGGGGATGTTGACAGAAGAAGGCATTCCAAGAAATTTAATTTTGACACCATTGCATTGATATGAGCAGATTTTCTCGGGAGAAACTCAAGCGAACAATTGTGAATAAATATCAAGCAGATTTATATATCATTATTAATGACTTTGTTTACATTTCTGCAGCCTCATTTCAGACAAATGGTTCTTCTTTTTGGCAATCAAATTTACAATCGCAATACACACTGATAATTGCAATAATCTGTTGTCAAGCTATCAAATGAATCCCAACTATACAAATAAACTCCAGTTGAAAATGTGCATAATCTGAGCAAATAATTCCAGGAAGCCACATTTTGGTATCTTTCCGACAAACATTAACAAATATGTGACGTTTGTCTCCAAAAGTGCGCAATATAAATTACTCGTGATATACCGTCCAAACTGTGTGCTTTCGCAACAAATCCCGAGTCAAATTGCATTCTGAACGATACTAAATTCCGTACACTTGTCATAAATGTCGAGTTGATCTCAAATTTTACAGCCCAACCCATTTAAACGGTAGCAAGTAGCAACACGTGGCTGTAAACTCGTACATTTGAATAATTTATCATAATTTACAAAAACTTGCTAAATTTACCTCTTTACTACTACCTTACACAACAAGTTTGCTACGGGTCCACTGTAATCTGCACACATATGTCAGTCGCTTTAAATTCGTCCATTTGGCCAAAAATCGCAGCACGCTCAACCGGTTAAAGCAACTTAAACCGCGTCCAGTTTCAATGCATGCGTGACTATTGCAATAAGTCGGCGTTGCGAATGTGCTAATAAAAATAAAAACCTGAATGGGTTTCAATAGGGCCCAAAATGTGGTGCTTAATCTTAATGACTTTTTGTCCAGCAATCGGATAAATTGCGGCCAATCCCGGCTGAAATACGCGTTTTTAATGGAGACGCGCCCGAGCCGCATTATTATAGATGGCTGATAAGAGGGGCTGTAATTTAGGCGGGTTTCATTGATTACATTACGGTTCGTCCGGGCTTTTAACTGTAAACCTGCGTTTTGTGCAAATCTAATAATAGCCTTCGAATTTCGGCGCTCGGCGACCACATTGTACAGGTGCCGAGTGAAGGGTTCATTAATTACTTCATTTTGTATTCGAAAGAATAACTGGTTCAAGTATTCCTCATCAATCAGGCATCGACAATGTAATATTAGTAGCAGATAATATGGAATGATAGAGAGAGAGAGAGAGAGAGTGCTTACAAAAGTTGCCAGCTAATAGATTGAAAATGGTACTAAGAAGATCAAATTACTAGGTTAATTTATCACTAATCAAACACACAAATAAATCAAATCAACATATTGTGTACTTGTATCCATTTATGATTAATTATTAATCAGACTTGATCTTAGAGAACAGAAAATTGGCTTCATCACAAAACCAAATTTAGAAAAATGCATTAAAAATTATTTACTTTCAAATTGATTTTAAATTCAATATAAAAAATATATATATGATAAAACAAAAATATTATTTTAATTTGTAATTGGATCAATATTAGTTAATTAATAAACTTTTGAAAAAATTTCTCATTTTAAATTATAGTTATGACTAGCAGCAATAAAGGGTACGTATATTCTGGGGAGTTTTAAATCTACCAAAGAGTATTTCTAATAATCCACTCTTCTAATAACTGATAATAATCATATGGTTACAGTATAATATCAAAAATCACAACATCATAAATAAATCTTTTTAGAGTATTGCTGAGTGTGCTTACGAAGTAACACTTACTTTTAGTCACCTGGTATAACGTTTTCGGCACGTTGCCTTCTTCAGTATCTTCTGCTTTGTATTGTATTATCTTAGTTAAAGTAGCACATTAATTTCACTGTTCGTGAAATCTGCGAAGTCGCGCGATAAGTCACGACCTTCGCGTTGTCGACACGAGCGCCTCAAAGACACCGAGGTCTAATGGCTACGAATCCTGGAAATTTGAGCACAGTCGAGAATCTACCTCAGAACAGGCAACATCTTTTCCAAGTTACTCTCCTCAATTGAAAATCCACATGTTGTCATATACTATTAGAAACACGAATTCAATGCATCATTGTAGCAATACAAAGCAACATAACACAACATCATATCTCCCATGTCAACTAATGCAAAGCAAATGCATCTACCAACCTAATACCATATCTCACATATTACCCAATACTAATCAACACCACGATTCATCACACACCAATAAAACTAAGGCTTCTATAGAAGGCCCGAAGACGTAGAAGATACTGAAGAAGGTAACATACCGAAAACGTTATACCAAGTGACTAAAAGTAAGTGTTTTAGTAAAGTTTTATCAACATAATAAATCTTTTTATTTTTTCTCTTCTTAATAAATACCTATATTTAATGTAGTAAAATTTAATATTTGTGGAAATAATTAGAGAAAGAGAATAAAGAAAAACAATTAAAACATTTTAAAGTTAAATATTTAGAGTATTATTCATATTTCTAATTTAATATTGAAGATAATTGAAGGTAAACTTAATTTCTTTTTATCTAACTTTAATTTTCACTTCGAAAGACAAACTAATCAATAATCTACTCAAACGTGTTTGCTAATCTTTTTATTATCTTATATTTTCAATCAATCTTCTTTATCCTTACATATAGCTAAAGTATGCATAATTGCACTTTTTCTTTTGCACTTTCCAGCATCATTTTAATGCTGATTAATGATCAGGTAGCTTCACATTACTGGTACCATTTTGAAGAGTTGGGTGACGATCAGCTCTTGACCAATGCGTGCAATTTATCTTCTTCGACATCTCCCCATCCATGGCAACAAGTCATATCGCCAATTACCAGATGACACTGACATCGTGAACACACTGCACGGTAGCACTTTTGGTGCTTCTGGTGTCGGCATCGACTGGGCGAAAAGTGGAGAAGGTAGATAATGAGGAACGAGAACATGTTCAGTGTGATCATTCATGTTTGGATCATTTCTGACGCCAATTTGGTATTTTAATGGTGTTAAGTAACAAGTGATTAAAATATATTCATCGCAACAAAAAATAAACTCAATAAGAAATCAACTGTGTTGGGCTTAGCATTAATTTTCAACTTTGAATTTATTTTCTCTTAATAATGTTTTTCTCATTTTCAGCTCGCACACGTGCATCATCTAAATGGACGCACCTGCATCAGATGAAAAGCAGCGTGTCCTTTAAGAGATGACCATTTGCAAGCATTACAAAGCGCGTAAGTCCTTATTTTTTTCGGGTCTTTGTGATAAAAGGCATAGAAAGAGAAGTCCTAATGGACTAGAGGAATCTTCAACAAAAAGCTTTGACGTCAAGAAAACAAAGAATTCAAAGAGTGATTTGCATAGCAACAACAGCCATAATGCAAATACAACTATTATTTTTATTAGATTGCATTTTTTTATCAATTGAATTCTGGAAGATTACAATGTATGCGCTTAATAAATTAATCAATTTCCCGTTGGAATTAAGCTGTTGTTGTCTTCTTGGTTTCCAGTGATGTACAGACAAGGAAGTGGCAAAGAACAAGTTGAGAAAGAAGAAAAAGTACAATTTGCATTTAACTGTGCATTATGTTAACAAGAGGAAGAAATTTTCTTTCTACCTGAAATAAAAATCAATTGATAGACAAAGCATCAAATATTTTTATTATCAGCACAGTCTTGTGTACGCATGCGCCACGTCACTAATTAGGCATTCAAGTGCATTATGACTGCACCCGGAAGAATAATGTGCCCGTATAATACCAACCTACCTGTGCTCATGCGCTTACAAGAAGCAATCATTCTCGTCCATTGAGAAATATTCATTCTACGATCCAAATAAACCCAAGCACGCTATTTGCATTACTCGGACCTGCAAGTGAGCAAAGAGAATGCAATAACGGCTCATGGAAATGGTCGCAATAAATCGGCGATTTAAAAACAATTAAATAAATCTCGCACCCGTGCATGTGGGTATAGTGCCGAAGGCTGCGTGCGTAATTATTGCATATTGTTTGGGCTGCGATTATTATCGTATTAGACTATTGTTGGTCGAGCGGGGTATCTACCTACAGCATAGTTGTACATCGTTGTAGTTGGACATCGATTGGCCATTTAGTTATCGGGCAGTGCCGATGATAATAATTTTGTGGTTTTTCATTGAGACTGGGCATTGCAGTTTGCAAATGCGCATGGTGACAATGATATGCCATTACTAATACTGATTTTAAAACGTGTTTCGACAGATTTGTAAGATATTAAATTGATGAAAAAGAATTACTTCAATTAGAAATATCAATTAAAATATACAAAGAAAGCAGTACAAACTCTCAATGATTATATCTTAGAATGTCGTTGAGTGTGGTCACGAAGAGATTAATATTCATCATGTTGATTAGAAACTTAATTAGAAGATTTACTAAATATTCATTTGTAGAACATTTTCGGTTTGTTGTCTTCCTCACTAATGTTTGATCCATATAACAATTATATCTGATTTTACTACCAAATTATCAATCAATTCAAGTAGAAGAAAAAATAATTACTAATGAACCATAATTAAATATGAGTTGTTTATAAAAATTTCTAACAAATATTTAATCTTCAAATTTCGAATGAAAAAATATCTAAAATAAATCAACTTTTAGTAAACACGTAATCACATTAAAAACCTGCTAAATAAGCTTGATTTAAAACTCAATTAAAGAACTCAAACTTTACCATAATATGCCACCGCAACTATTATAGATTAGGCAAATTCTATATCCGCATCTAACCTACAATCATTAGCATATCTACTTAACCTGTTAAAAACATCTGAACTTTGCATGATCAAACACAAAACTCGACTCCAAACAGATTAATTAATTATGTCTCTGCGTCTTCAACTGTGTATTCTGGAATAATTAATATTCCAAACTAACACGCGCTCTATTACTATCAGTTTTTAATTACTTTCATAATTTATTGTCTTGTAAGAACGATGAGAATATTCAAATAGTCCTTAGTTACTTACTCCTTAGTTATAATCTGAGTAACTCTGAGCCGTTCTATTGAGTCAACGAATGCATCGCCGCCCCACCAACAACTGAAGACGTCGGAAGGCCGCGAAGAACTCGCGAGTACACTGAGTACACTCGTTGATGTGCACTTGGTGCTCGTGGTGGCATCTTCTTCGTGCGCGATTCACTTATCACAAGTTCACAACTCATGATTAGTTGATGAAAAACAAAATTACAAGACACTAGTTGTTTAACAAATTGTGTTTGATTTTTTTTCCTAACTAATAAAACACGTGAAGAACATGTTGAGTTTCGATAAAGACTTCCAATACCTGCTAAAAATCTAATCTATTACGACAGGATCCATAAAATAATGTGATTACACGTGCAATAAACACATTTTATTACCACCAATTGCATTTCAATAAAACCGCCAGTGTTACGAGTACAGTTGTAGGTGGTAATGACTTTATTTTCGGATCGTGCAGACACCACCGCCGCCAATCAAAGCAACAGCCTTGCAAGGTAACTGGAGCAATTCCTTCTGCTTTGTAATTTATTGTTGTTTATTATATATATATATATAAATTTATGATATGCGTCAATTTTTATAGCATAGGCGTTAATGAGTTAATAATTTATTTTTAATGTGAGTACTTTAATTATAACTTGGTAAAATTAACTCCAAGATGAGCTCACGTTACCACAAACTTAACGTGGAATTAAAATTTATGTTTAATGGTAATAAATAAAGAGAAAATTTACAATCTGACTAAGGGAGAATGCAAATTATTGTGCTAATAAAGTCGCTGAACTTTAGTGCTTTTTGCGCAATTAATTATTTCTGTTTTTTGACAAAATAGAAATAAAGTGTTATAATGTATTCCAGTGTAATGGTTGATAGTAAATAAACTAATGACAAAAACAAATTGTTATGTCGTTAATCAAGAATAGATGACAAATGATAATTACTCATTTCACAAGAAACTGTTTTTGATTAGTTGCTGACTTTTTGGCAGGTGAAGCAAATATTAATGAGAAACAATGTTATTACTTAAATCAAGCAACTTGTATCAAATTATTATTGCAAGTTGACCAGTTGATCAATTGTTCGCTCAAATGTTAAAGTATAAAATTCAATTAGATTCCATCTTACCTAAAAATTAACTAACAATTGATTATCAAAATATTATTCTCGTTTGATTTTCTCCATTGCCCACTCAGTCTAATTCGAAACTTTTCTAATAAAATCTTCACTTTGAACCCCAAATTTGTATGTTGTTTCTTAAAGTATTCATAAATTAAAAGATCTAACGTTCATATTGCAATTTCCATAGCTATCCTTTTCCATTAAAAAAAATTAATTAATTTTTTAATTGGCAGCAACAAGAATAATTCCAGCAAATTCTGACATAATAACATGTGACGTCTACGATGCACAACCTTCGTCTGCAGTGCGTCCAAGCGCGAACTGCAAGTGCAAGTTCACATTAGCTCACGTTAATGCATATTACTTTTCATTACCGCACATTTCACGACGGGCTCATACGCCAAGCAGGTTGAACACACTGCAATCGTGCAAATAAATCTGCGCCAGACACAATAGCTGCATGCAATTTTCTCTGCATCGATGTGACTTGAGTCAATATTCGCCGCTTGTGTGCTGGAGAAATGATTAGACGTTTCATTTTTCCAATGCACTTTATCTTGCACTGAGGTGAGTTATTGTCCAGTGCACGCAACATGACTCATTAGCATATCATTAGTGAGAGCATCACAAATGAGTAATATTTTGCACAAACACTTTTCTTTAGTTTGGCTGCTTCATCCACTCAATTATTTCCTCACTCATAAAAATAAAAGTGAAACATTTTAATTAACCAATATAATATGGTTATGATTAGTATTCCACTCTAATAATAGTAGAGAATAGATTGATGTTAGTTGGTAACAAATCATAAATTTATGCTTATTAAAGATTGTAAGGAAAAAGTAATTCTCAGCGACAATTATTCACATTATGCGCTCATTTTTTGGTCTTTGTCATTAGACATTCAAATGTGGTGTAAGCGTGGCGTGCGAAAAATTTCACTTCTTACTACCGAATGACGTGCGCAAGATGTTTGAAATGATTGACGAAATGATCAGAGAAATGTTCTAAATTTCTCTGAGGGTCGTTAAAATAAAATAAAATTTGTTCACATCTTAAAAGGAACGTAAAAAGTTTCTAGATCCTCTGTTGATCAAGTTCAATCAGTATCAAAATTATTCTCTGATTGAATTTAATTTGTAAAATCAATCAAATCAAAATATCAATTTGTTAATGATTACAGTTAGTTTAATTTTAAAACCAAATAGGTTTCCTTATAAATATAAATTAATCGTCTTTTATTTTAAAATAATTTTATAATTAAAAAACTCTCTAAAGTAGAAAATTGCTACTTACTATTGTTTTTAAATTGAAACTTTAGCTTAGCTTATCAAAGATTAAGATGAAATGGGTGTAACGTAAATTATACTTTATTAATAGGAGAATCAAACATAATATTACGTTTCAATGCAATTGTTTAAAACAAAATTATGTTTAAATTATTTATGGTAGCACATGGCAACATATGGTAACCAGACATTCTGATGAATTTTGATTGCTTTCACCCAAATTTAAACCAGTTTCAAATATAAACAAGTGAAATGCTTTCTTTTCGAAATGATTTGTGAAAATTGAACTAACTACGTCGCTAATTGTTCTTCACAATGACAAGAAATCAATTAAAACAGATATTCTCAAATAAACTAAAGAGCAGTTGCTATAATTATACAAAATTTAACAAAATTGCATTTTCCTTAATACATTTTAAGTATTTCACTAATGGGTGAAAGTATTGAGAATGCAGAAAAATGTCTGGTAACCATATGTAATTATTTCAACTTTTTAAAGTTTTGCGCAACTTAATATGCTAAGTAAGCTGCAAATCTAATATTTGCATCTTGTGAAGCGTCTTATTAAGCAAAATTATACTTTGTTTTCATTACTCTAAACTTTTTCCTTGGCATGCGTAACGAAGGAAATTAGCGGAATGCATGTACACTTAATACGCACAATAAGCACAAATAAATATTTATAAATAAATAACTCCGTATCATTCCAATCAGCAAGAAAACAAATAAAACATTAAAAAATCCAAAGCGTCTTCAATCCAGTCACATTTTATTCCTCATTAATCAGGCCGCTTATCTTCACCAAACGCTCATTGAATTATTTTATGGATGTAAAATATATTCATGATATGTAAAATGCTCGATGCGGATAATCTAATCTGTCATTCGGTTAACGGCCGATCTGCTTAATGATTCGTACCATTCGATCCATTTCGAGGCAATCGCTACAAGATGCCTTCAATTATGATATAATTTTCCAGCCCACGAAAGCTGCAAACGTTGTTGGCTGCGAGTCGGCGGCGGCGGCCGCACGCAACTAACCTGATGCATATTAACTACAGCCATTGGTGCACTTGTCTGACATGAAGTTAAAGAAGCTAAATGTCATGTACATGCGTGTTTATGCGTAGTAGCAATGCTTCCGAGTTGTGCAATGCAGAGCAACGTGCGAATTAATGCTATTTAGCAGTTTGCTAATAGTTGAGACTCGGGTAGAACAACAAGACAGTGAAGAGAAGAAAAAGAGAAACTTTGACGAGACTGGGAATTGAAAAGGAAGAGAGTGACATGAGACATCGTTAGATGTCTTGCAATGAATTAATTGAAGTGGTAAACGTATTTTCAGAATAAAATTATATGACTTGTATAATTGAAAATTGGGTTATTCTACAATCAAATTGTCTATATTTACTTAAATTCCATCTATTTTTGTATTTTTTAGTGAAAAATTCTCATTTAATATTTGAAACTGGTTCGTCAAAAAAAAGTATTTCCCACGTTTAGCATTGTATTCCACCCAATTTGTCATTCCTTAAGATCTTCCTCAATGTCCGTTGTTTTGACCTAATTTTCAGTTGAAACAAATAACGTGTTAAATCAAATTAGACCATAAAATGAGCAAATGCTTCAGTTCTTCCTGCATTTCTTTCTTCCCTCCTTTCGAGCCCGCTACACTGTTTATTGTGACGAAAACCCAACTTGAACAATTGTAACATCTTCCACTAATATCTTCTTCTTCGTGTCATTGCAATGTGTGTCGAAATGTGTACTACTCATTCGGTATGGTTAACTGCATTCTCGTAAACCTGCTGTGCTTCATTTTACCTTCGTTGCTTACTGTAATGCAACACTCGTTACGCTAGAGTAGTAAAAATTAATTTCAACACCGCACGAAATCCACGCGATGTGATTCTATAATCTACTTGCTAGAAAACCAGTCAACGGTAGTTGCTTAGATTTTATTCAGGGGCAAATAAATTCAGCTGCCAACAAAGCAGATTGAGTTATTACAATCACATTAGAAGAAAACATTTATTTTCAAATAATACTAAACAGGATTATTTACAAAATGCATTTCTGACAGCAATAATTTCATTCATGGCAATGTAACTGTTGTTGTAACAGCTTCAATTTTTCAATTAAAGAAATTTCATGTCAAAAACTAAATGCGATAAGAAAACAGGAATTAAAGTATGGAATTAGGCAACTCTTACTGACTCAAGTAAGCATACTTTAATTTCATTCTAAATCTATTTTTGTTCGGAATATGCCTTCATATCAGTGTCTGCACTTTTTCGCAAAAATGAATCACTTTAATAACTTATAGCTTTGGACTCATTAAAGATAAACAAATTAGATTTTTACACATTCACAAACTGTTAATAAAAACAGCTAAATAATTTAATAATAATTACGGATGTTATGAGTCAATCTATCAATTTGCAACCGAAATTTTGTCAAACACTAATATCAAAACTTAAAAAAATCAATCGATCGATGACTTGAAAATTCTGAGAAAACCGTTTTTTAGCACATCATGATGTGTGCTTAATGAATTTACATCTTGTGTGCAGTGGAGTTAGTACCGCGTACGTGATGTTGGATGGTGTCTTCCGATTGCAAGCACAGTAGATAAGTAGATAGTTTATCCTGCTGCTCATCTTTATCCTCAAACGGCGGCTGTGGGTGTTATAACACCAACTGTTTAACAACCGTGCACACGTGCGTGGAACATTCTGAAGAACGTGAAGAAGACAGAGCATTTGTTTTCAGTATTACCATTATTGCAATTCAACAATTATTTTAAAAAAAAGTCTGACGGCTTAGGAATCTAGGAAAATTGAAAGATTATAAAGATGAGTTAGTTTACTATGCTCTTAAGTCAATTAAAACGCATTTACTCCATATTTTCTGAGAGATTAATATTGAATGCTGTAAATTTCCCGGATAAATTCAAACTCACACATGGGCATTAATGCAATTAACGTATATAATGTTTTCTCTTCACAACACATCAAACAGTGTTGTCGCACCAAGAATATATCTCTCGGTACATTGAAAGTATGTCCACTCATGTCCACTTCTAATCAGCAGAAAATAATGATGACACATGTTTATTGCACTCAGCGTATGGCACATGCGCCATGTCTAGTCTGACTTTTTATCAGTACAACGGCATGTCTTGTTTTACGATGTCAATCGCGTGTGTTTGAAGAGTGTCGCCAGCCGACGGCCATTAATACTTAAATTAACGGCACGTGTGCTCAACGTCAACTACCTATTCATTAGTTTTTCACGTTGGCGCACTGCGCACACAACTTGAGAATATGTACATTAATTTAATCATACACAGCTCATGTCTTGTAAAATAAAACGAACAAAGTTGAATATATTAAAGGAACAAAATCAGCGTGAAATTTCGTGCAATCAGTCAAGGATCAATTAGTCTCAAGCAGGTTGCATTCTGAAATTGCAGTGCTAAAATACCAACTTTGAGCCTTTTTTATTTCGCCGCCGCCGCCGATGACCCGTCTCATATCGGCTGACAACTTGATAGGTTGCCAGTTTACGAAAAGTCCACTGCAGGGCAAAAAATGAGCGAGATTGAAAGATTTAAAGCACCAAAATGCCACGAACTTTTAATCACAGATTTACCTGATGTGAAGAGAGATACGAAGTGAGTGCATTAAGTACACACAATGTAATTTTATTGTGTAGCTGCGTAATTATAATGTTAATAAAGTTATCGAATTTAATCATGGTTAATCAACTTTAAGTTAGTACTTTAAAAATAAAAACTTTAAATTTCTACTTTCATTTAAAAAATAGCGATGTAAATCGTTAAAAATCGGAGTTTTTTGATTACAAAATCTAGCTGCTTAATTTACTAATAAAAATGATGTATGTAACCTAGGATGCGGTTTTATAATTCCTAAAACAATTTCTTATCTATTTAGAAGAAAACTATCATCTTAATCTTTTTGTACTCAATTTCCGGCTGTAGGGTGTGTGGTGTGTGACTGCAACCACCTCGGTTCTAGATCCCCGTCGAACTTGAGCAATAGCTGCACCGTTTTCCTGTTCGGTAACCAAACCAAACATATTTAAATTTCCATTTTTAGCTATGAGTTAGTACATAAATATATATATTCCTTAATTGATAACTCTTAAACTTTACTTTATTAATTTGCGTATAAAAATGGCGTAGACAACCAAAAATGCACTTTTACTTCACAATATTTAAATTTGAAGCAATTTATAACCAAATCAACAAGTAAGCAAATCAGTTATCATACATCATACAAATAACACATAATTCATTTGCATTGGAAGCATCCTACATGCAGCGCCGTATTATTTATGAGTCTCTTCTAATCACAATAATCGCATAATCATCGGGCAAACGCGCAACTGTGCTTAATTGTCCGCGCTTCCTTCCACAAATCCCAAACAATTGAAAAGCACCACATGCTAAAGCTACATATTACAAAGTAATAAACATTTTAAGAAAATTACCATAGTCTGCCATAGCCGTATAAAGATCGCTCAAACAAGTGTGACAATTGATTAAAACCATTTAACTGCAATCGTTGCAGGTGTGGTATTATTATTAATTTCATGAGAATCTATTTTGCAACGCAATAAATTATACATTTTTTTATTTTACTCAAATCGTACAGTTCTTTTATAGGCTTTAAAATGTTGGAATTCGTGCAAAATTAACGGACCTAAAACAATTTCAGCTTGTAGATCAAGTTCAGGAAATTATATGAAGACATAAAAATTACACAGATTGAAAGTGCTTTCAACTAGGGTCCGAAGTGAACATCTTGATATATTTTAATTTTATATTTTTTTATTTTCCTAGCGGTTTTTTTCGGACGTTTTAATCAGAATGTCAGGGAATATCACAGGCCAAGCAATCAACGGCCATGGTTAATGTTTTTAGCTTTATTTTTTGAGGTTTATGTACGTGCTGCTTGCATAAAAATGTCTTCTCATTTAATTATGAAAATCGATAAAACGCTCGTTAAAAGTTTATGGAGATTTTTGGGCAATATTTTAATTTTTACACGTGCGTCCAGGTAATCATATTTTTCATTACGATTATTACATCTGACCGACCAAAAATAAAAGTAGAAATATTATAAAAATGTTCATTAGCAAACTAGTTGAGTTTTCAGTTAATTACAGTGAGTTTTAACCGGAATTTTCAACTTTTTTGATTTTAATTAAATTCAATGGTATTTTGTTGATTAATAATTTCTTCCATGGTTAAATTAAAATATGTCTTGAAAGAACTACTGGTGTTGTAAAAAAACATGTCTTTTTTTCAAAATTCAATCAACTTTTATTACCTAGCTTCCAAGAAATCGCTTTCCAATCGGTATGCCTTCATCTTTTATCAATTTTTATCATCATTTTCGCTCGATTGTGACGTGTGATACAGTTTAAACGCCTAAATTATTCACAAATAATTAGCAATAAAGTGATACATTAGTGGGTCGTAAACCATGGAATGTTAAGCGCACCGTTTTTTGGTCACTCACCTATTAATTGTTTAATACAATTACAATTCGGCCGAATCAGCCTAACTACAGTTATCGCAAACACAATACAAAATACAGTTCGTTTCAAATTAAGAATGCTACCACTTTCATTAATCTCTTGAACATGTTTGTTAACATTAACGAATTATGTATTAAAATGCTAGGATTGGATGGAAGTATAGAGAAGAAACAACAAACATGACGAGATTTATGACTTGTAATTTTGTGACGACTTGCTTGTCCAGATGGCCATCGAGCGGGGTTTAATAAATATTTAACGCTTTTGTTGGTATTAATATTTATGGTGTCATCTTGGTGTCTTTTTTTTTGTGCTGAAATCTGTTAATATCTAATAGCTACGAGTATGTCTAAAAAGCGGTTTACACAATTTAAATATTTCTCAAATAGTTTAGACATGAATATGACATGGTATTACAATGTTATACTAAGGTTTGAATGTTTGAACATATTGTTAAATGCTTGGTTAACGTGACAATGTTTTGAAACATAATTAACAATCGCTTTTAAATGTTATTCTTGTTTTTAAAAGAAAACTATTTGATGTTTAGAGAATGGCTTGGAAACGTTTTAATATTATTTTGACATGTTTAGAATTTCATTTTATCTTCAACCAGAAATTAGTTGAAAACATTTTTCATGACATAATTGAGAATCGTTTTCAACACGTATTCTTCTTTCTTGCACAAGAACTACTAACAAATTGAAAGAAACAGAAGTTTTATTACAACCTTGTACTTAAATTTTAAAAAAAAGATGCTAATTAAACACTTCATCAAACATTGAAAACAATTTGGCTTAAATTTTCAATCTGCTTGTTTCATCAATTTGTTATTTACCATATTTATTCTAGACCCAATTTGCCCAGTCTAGATCTTTGGGCATCTTAGTTGTTTTGATCTTCTGCGTCAGCAAAAATGTAAATCATTTTTTTCTTGTTCACTCTGCGCAGGTTGAAGACATATGCAGTGCTAGGCAGTGCTAGCATGTATTTTCCAGTAATACAGAAAAATATCGACTTACTTTAATTTTAATTAGTGATTGAAAGCGATCGTTAGTAAAGTTTGTTTTATTGTCTTCTTTGACATCGTCATAATCAATAAAAGAACGTTTTTAGGGGCAACCATTAAATATTTTATTCATTTTGTGGAGCAAATAATAAATAATTTATTGGAAATCTTTAGTGCAGAGCACCGAAAACCGAGCGATGAATGTTAATGAATGTTAATGCCAGCTGTAGAGTTTGAGAATTTTTACTTATTACCTTGTTTACTTAAGCATGGTTATAACTACGCTCAGACCGAAGATGCAATTCAACATCCAAGAAATGGACAGGATTTGCATAAAGTGCAGTTAAACAGGAAGAAATTGGCAAAAAAAGATAAAAATACATGAAAGAATGACACAAGTCAGAAATGGAAACTCTCTGAATACTTCTCTTAAACTAATTTTCTCCGCAACGTTCCGATCAAATGATTTGTTATTTTCCCAATGATTTTTTTAGATCCCAACAAATATAATTCCATCTTGTGTCACTTGTATTCTGCACGCCTTTGAAGACTTTTACGACTTTCATGACTTCACTCACATATTTGTCGTCTGTCGGCGATTTTTCCGCATCACCAGCATAAGCTTCATTTACAATCACCATTGCATCTGTTCGTGTACCACATGTTTCTATTCTATACAGGGCCTTCAATTAATCCATGGCATTATAACATGTTCCCAGTCGCCGAGCACATTTTGCATTTTCAACTTCCGTTTGTTCTTTTAACGCGACGGCAAAAAGCTAAACGGGTTCCGCTGTGCGTTTCCAGGTGCTTTCATGTGCATTAAGGAAGTGACCTCGAGGATGTTTGTGTGTCTCCTAAGCGTCTTTACGGCTTTCCACTAAAAATTCAGAAGATGCTCTGCTCAAGATCTCTGCCTTGAGTTAAGCCACAAACGAAGATGCTACCTGAGTCAACATCAGGAGACATCGTAACGCGTCAAATTATTGTTAGATAATTTGCTTGCAATAAATAAATGCATAAGTCCAGTATTACGTTTATTGTGACATTTTTATGATGATTATGCTTATTTACGTTTCCTTCATTGAAACCATTTTATTTTACTCCAACTTTCAATTAATTTCAATTACTTTCTTATTGACACCGCTTAATTCTGATGTGGAAACTTTTGATTAAGTGAATAAAGTCTAATAAACATTTAAACTTTTAGATGATACATGCTGCGTGCATGACTAGAAGTGCAAATCCAACAATAACCTGCCTCGCATTGTACAACTATTTACATTGCAAATTTGTGAATGAAAATAATCGACGTGGATAAAATAAATTTCTCAATTTACCTCTACTTTCTACCTTTTTAACATTTTACACATTCTTAATGCATCTGTCTTGTTCGTGCAAATTTCGACTTTTATCGGATAGAGAAAGAATACAGACATAAAATAGTTGTGTTTAGATTTCTCTTCACTTTCCAAAGAAAGAGCACTCAAAAATCATACTAATCAATATGATAACAACCTAAGGATCTTTGATATTAGATTATTAACTAGCCACTTTTTTTATTCACGTTATGGAGAAAAATTTGTTGTCATAAGTTGTTCTTCTTTATTTATCAAGCTTAAAGCTTTCTCCGGATCAATTAAGACACGACGCAATTGATCCTGTAGATGCTTATAAACAACAAGGCTTCTCTGCTATTTTACTCTCGTTTCTCTTCTTTAGAAAGAAGATTGCTTGTGACCAACTACATTTTAATCTGAAATATGATAGAGATTGTCACATTGAGATCAAAATCAGCAATTAAACAGTTTACGACGTTGCTAATAAAATAAGTTATTAGTGCTAAGAAACATCAAGGCGGTTTCTTTCTCCATTACTATAAAGAGTTTGGAAACGTTAAATATTAAAATGCGTAGAAATAATTTGTTAAGTTACAAATTCAACAATAAAAACTTTAATAAATGTTGACAACTCTTAATAGAATCGTTTAAGTTGCTTAAGGTTTTACACTCTTCATCAAAAGAATGGTAAGTAAACACAGAAAATTACCTTACTTTGTTTGAAGTTGACTCCACTCAATGTTTTCTTGTCAATTTAAGTCCAATTTCTACAAAGTTAAGCCCAGGAATCAAAAATTCTTAGTAACAAATTTTAGTAAACCAAACTGGTATTTACGTTTCGTGCATTAATTATTGTAATTAGTTCTTAATTAGATGTTGTTAGCAAGTATTAAAACTATGAAATAAAGTTCAAACCAGTAGATTTGAATAATAATGATAAATTTTAGAGATTAAGCGTAACATTTTTCAACTCGCAACTCGCAACTTAATACCTGAATGTAAATTGTCACTTTACATTGATTTGCATTAATCATCGACTCATATTATTCCCAAATAAATACTTAACAACGCAATTAGTCTATTGTCGACCCAACTCTTTACAATCTCAAATCTTGCATATTAAACCCTAAAATATCCACAATATCACTACACAATAAAATGATGCAACTTCTTTCACTTGTCTAATTAACATCTCAACATACTATTATAAAGTCGATTCAATTCTCTGTGCTTCGCATCGCTTGCACTCCAAGGAGAGTGTCTTGGAGTGCAGTTCACACGCAACGCGTATGAAAATTGATTAGGATTATAATAATAATCACTTTCTTCATTCTGTTTGCTGCTGTTGCTGCTGGCGCCGTCGGTACAATGTTTATTAAGAGCATATATGGCGTGTAACTTAAGCTGGATTAAGTTGAGTCAATCTGAAGTTGATTAGACTGACGTTCGTCGGAATGGAAGAGAAAGAGAATTCAAGGAATAAAAATTATACGTCTTAGCGCCATTGACTAAGGACGCTGTAATTAGTGCAAAATTTGCATCTAAACAATTAGAATACTTGCAATTAAGGCTAAACCTAGACGCTGATGGATACCAATAGAGATATTGCATAATAAAATTATAGGAACATTGAAGAAGATTTATATTTTGCATGAAATTTATTTGATAAAGATGAAAATAATAATACAGAACATTGAAGTAATAAATAGACGTTACTATATTAGATAAGCAATTAGAACATTTCCTCTATATGAAGAAATAGGAATCAGTGCGCGATCCAATAGAGATGATATCTAGATAAGATATCTACGGGAAGCTGACCTATCAATTGAGGTAGCTTGAGGGATTACATTTAGGAAAAAACGGAATATAATCGACAGTATCCAACAGTATACCTTCAGGTGGATTTGTAGAATCATTATTGACTTGGATACATGCACATGGCCCTTGGGCGAGTCTGGGTATAATTTTAGAAAATGCAATGCTAGGAATTAATTTGGCAATTTCCTTTTGGTTTATTAGTTTATCGCAATCTTCTTTCTTTTCTACTTCTACTTCATGTCAATGTTTCATTGGTCTGTGTATCAATTTGCTCTAAATTTCCATGTACCGTATTGATACTGTCTCAGCCTTCAGCACCAAGCATATCGTCGTAAATTCTCAATTTTTTATCGACACCAATATGTGCCGTAACTGCTCAGCATGTTGGTTTTTATCCCCATCACGGTATTTACATATTTTAATTGCATTAAGCGTTTGCCGACGATTTTCCTTAATTGCACTGCAGCGACGGAGCAAATGAGTATTAATTGCAGCAGGGCGCTTCGTAATTACCACTCGGCGACCAGAGAACAGTGTAAGACCATCCGGTATTTTTGGGTGGGCTTTTATATAAATAATGTAAATAATTTTAATCAACCCGCAATGCTTATTTATTTGCACGAGGTTTTTTTATTTGAAATTTATGTTGATAAAGAAAGATGTAGGCTGAGAAATATTAAACAATGTTATTCTTTAAAAAAGGAAAAAAGTTAGAAGCCAAAAACTCAAAGCTTATACATTATCAATTTGATATGTACATATGAACATTTAGTTTCAAGCTATAATAAAATTGCAATTTTGATCTTGTAAAAATCGTTTCACATTTAACGTCTCAACGCATTTTAATTTCATCTCTCCTTTCGAGCATCTCTAAAATGAAGACATTAATAACACCATTAAAGATTCACATAATACACGCATCAGCTATCGGCAATATCCATCCGTTGCCAGCTGAATGCCATCCAATCTTCCCATAACTGAACAAAAAGCACAAAAGCAGAAAACCCGTTACTTTTTTCTTTCATTTTTTAAGTTGAAAATTTTGGTTTTGCGGCCGAGTGCTTTCATTCTTTTCTGTTCATTCAATCGTATTCAGTGCATGTTTTATCATGGGTTGGGATTAATCATTGTATGTTTGTGGCACTATTGCGCAATTTATTAATTAATCGCGCAGTATCAAAAATTAAAATATCTAGAATGGATGAGAGGGAATAATGGTTACGATATTGATTGATGAAGCGTTGGAATTGATTAAGCACCTAGAGACGTAGACTGGGACCTTAAATTGTAATTAAAACTGACTGAAGATGTTGAATCTCATACGATCTCCAATTAAAACACCTGCGTTTGATTTTCTATTCATATCAAAAGATGTAGTCATTATTTCTCTAAATCAATCTATAATTTTACGTTAATTGAGCTTCACTATGATTTAATTGTCCACTTCTTGGTAATTAATACCAATCAAATTACATTATAGATTAATATTGGGAATCTCAGGAATGCTGAGTAAGTTACCTTTAAGATATGGGTATCTTTAAACACATTTCGCATGATTCTTCATTCACTCCCGATGCTAGAGCAAACTCTTGTCTTAATTTATGCACTAATTGAATTTTTCTCTTTTGGTTTATCTTGCTACAATCAGTGCATTTACTGGACGTGTTATCTGTCTTCGCTATATTTGCTGCTATATTAGGTGATGAAGCACGCGAGAGAAACTGAAGATGCTGTGTTTATCGCTTTCAAACATCACTTGCTGCATTGCAAGAGGTACATTAAATAGTAGAATATACTAGGTACACTCAGAAGGAGACACTAAAAGAGAAAAGTTTAATTTTACACTCTATTTACTTTATTTCTTACAAAGAAGACTGAAACCAACATTTAGCATTTTTCAAATTGACATTCGAGAAAATTCCAACGAAATTAGTTTGTAATTATTGTTTCTAGATGGTTTAACTATAGATTTAGAAGTGAAAGGTAAAAGATGTTTAATCTCTTCACACGTACTACAAATGTCTAAATGTCTAAGATTCTAACTAAACCTAGAGATTATGGACATTTGTAATCGCATTAAATGCGCATTACTGACGTTACTGATTTGCATGCAGCACGTCCATCTCTCTAAATGATATAAATCATCACTTGTAGTGTTTACAGTTTTTAATCAGTTATGTAGTTAAATGTAAGTTTTCTCTACTTTCAAAATATATAACCTCGCAATAACACTACCAAATTTCAGCTTCTGTTAATTGAGTGTACCCAAGTAAAAACTGATAAAAGAATAAAAATATTCTTCATATGGTTTCACATTTTATTCACAAATGTAGAGTGTAGCAGCTGTCATTCAATTGCTCCAACTGACAACATGAAAGATGTACCAAGTTGCTGTCACTGGCAAGAAGATAATGTTATCTGTTTGGACACTTGGGAATCATCACTAAAAGTGACCCCCTGACGTAATAAAGTGTGCTTGAGATGAGATTGGAATTGGACACGTCATTAATATATACAATGATTATACAGGAAATATCAGGTTAGGATTAAAATATATGAGAAATATTTCGTAGATTGATGTTGCACAGCACTGTATTGTTTCTACTCTAATGAAACTTGAAGAATTAACAAGTGGTTTTGGAGAATCATGAAGTTGTAAAGCATCTTGAACTTAAATCATTCATTTGCATCCGTATTACACACACGGCACTCCTCCATGCCATCCTTGTAAACTTCTTCATGCCTCCCAAGTACGAACTTAAGTCACTTTGTAAACATCCTAGTACTCCTAGTACACTCGTAACACACGTCAGTAATCAATATATATTAAACGTGAGCATCCAAGTGCATACCTGGCGTTGCTCCCCCAGCTGACACCTCTTCGGATCTCATCTTCGCGCATCTTCTGTGCGCTTGTATAACGCGAATCACCGCACGCAGGCTTACCATATGTCGCCGCGGTGCGTCTTCTCGCGCCTCGGGTCACTACTCCGCTAATAGCCCGGCGCAATTGAAGATTACGCGCAATTGCGTTAGGCATTAAGAAGCTAAAATCGATCGACGTATTGGCGGTGCCCATCACCAGTCTGGCACGCGGTGCACACCAAGTAGCAACTGATGTGGTTACGCTAATTATTATTACGATTATGTGAGGACAAAATAGTCAAAAAGTAAACTAAAGAGATCTCAACAAGAATACAAAAACCCAAGGTAGAAGTGACTATTGGCTAGTAATTAAGTCTTCTATTACATTGAAATTTGTTGAAATCATTAAAAATAAGTTTACCTTATTCAATGTCAGAAGATTAAGATGAGAAGATTATTAATGAAGACCAATAAAAATTCAATTGAACAACTTTTGATAATTTCAGTTTAGCTTAAACTTAATACTTTACTAACTAAATTACCAATTCTCGACTTAAAGACTCGAATAACTAAGTTTTTATCTAATCAAAAATTTATCTAATAACAAAAAACTTAGTCAACTGTAATTTCTCTCTTGCCTTAAAGCCAGGCAATTTATATCTACTTCACACTTAAGAATTTATCAAATTTTCAGTCGCTTCCCAATTTCAAGCTACTAACAAGCCGCCACAAAGAACACCGAAATTTATTGCTGGTAATGTACGTCTTCTGCACCTATGTTCATCTTCAGTAATGAATCTTTTTTCGGCAGCTTCTTCTCAACCGGAATTGTGTTTGCTTTAACGCGATAAAGCGTTGAGCATCTGCGCATCGCTGTGTGAAACTAATAAATCGAGAATTGATTATGTTTATGCATACCTTAAATAAGTAGCAATTAATTGTAAATTATAAGGAAGAAACATTTTAGTAATTTAGTAATATTTTAATTAACAATTAAAGATGAATACAGAAACTATTATTAATTATAGGTTATTGTGTGATACTTTTCATTATTTATTAGCTATGTTAATAGCTAGTAATGCTTTCAACTTAAATGTTTAATTACTACTTAGACATTTCAATTAAAACTACTTCTTATATTAAGAAAAAAATCATCTTTTGGTGTTTATAATTAATTTTAATCTACTCCAACTCATTAATCAGTAGGTTAGGAGACATGAGCAATACACGAATTAAAAAAAAAACACTTTCAATAAATGATTCTAATAACAAGTATAGATTGTAGATAAATTATTGCGAGCAATTGCAATCATCTCAATGTGCAACAGTCAATTTGGCAACGTGTGCTTTGCCCCGATGTGTTCATCGGAATCCACCGCGAGGATTCTAATTGTTTTAACGAGAACTATAAGGAAGTACTAAAATGGTAATGAATCCATCGTGATCGTCATAATAGTCATAGAGGTCCGCAAAAGAATTTTAACGCTGACGACAGCCAAGACAAGAGAAACAATCGACAGTCACTTTTCAAGAAAGAAAAATTATTAACGCACGCACGACCATTGTGACAAAACAATCAATCGACGTGCGACAGTGAAATATCAATCAATTCAACGATAACAAGATGGACTAGATTGTCTGACAACCGTAAAATTCTCCAAGCTATTGTTACGGTTTAATTAGCGCAAGAACTAAGCAAATTCAATTTACTCCTTTAAAGTCACTCTAATTTACACTTTAAAACGATCAATTAGTTGAAAATGGACGCTTCGCAATTGCCACAAAAATCCCCAGCTTCTTAGAAGCATATCACACATTTGTCCCACGTAAATTCCCATAAAATATAATTAATTCATCGATATGCGTACATGGAGCTTAAGGATGCCTTGCACATTTCAGTCGCAATAGAATGGACAGCGATTAATTTATGAGGTGAACCGCGCGCATGCTGCGAGATTTATCAAAGCACCTTTGTGAGTTAATGGCGTATAATTTACTTAGCGCGCTAATTCGCTACCGCTGCAAGCGGTGCGCACGGTAATTGAATAATTATGCATTTATGCGATGCATTTGCGTGTAATAAATCTGCTATAAATTATTTTTGATGTAATACGAGAAAATGCTCTAGGTTACTGTCACCTATGTTGATTAATAATCAATTTTCAGCGAAAAATTATTAATTGAGAAGTTTAGTGAGGGAGAGCGTCACTCTCGAAACGCCGTCGACCCATCACCCCCTCCAGTTTTAGAAGTATAAATCGCAGACTTCTCGTATTCTTACTCACTTCAGTCTAAGACTTCATTCAGTTGACATTGTCCCAAAAATATTGCCAGCAAAGTAACATACGATGAAGAAATAGTTTCAAGCAACAAATCTCATTAAATTCTAATTCTTCATAAACACATTTTTCACTGTCATAAAATAAATACTCACCTAAACAGGTGCGAGAACAAATAATGTACCCATAATTAACACAACTAATGATAACATAAGTTCAACCTCTGTAGAAAACAAATAGCAAGAAGAAACAAGAGAATGCGGATGTTTTAAAAAGCAGGAGAAAATATTGCACGTAAAAGATAAATTCCGTATGGTCATTAGGATTAATGAAACAAAAATTACCTATTGGCATTGCTGTTGAAGAACTTTGAAGAATTGAAAGAATACTGGTAGGAATGTGATGTTTTAACTGTTTTAAACTGCTAGTAAAGTTCAGAAAATGTTATCAATAGAACAATTAGTTGCATTTTATTTGCGAATATATTTATTTGAGTACAGTTTAAATTGAGTTTATTGGGCTACTAGTGGTTGGAAAAGAAATCTTTAAAAAGGCATTAATTGTTTAGAGTCTTTACCAACAAGAGAATTAAGTATAACGGCTTCAGGAAACAAGTAAAGTAAACTGAAAGGAAGCTAATTTGCATACAGCATCATTTTCTCTATTTCCTGTAATGTCAAAAATATTTCCCGTAAAAAACGTGATTAACTCCGAAGTTAAACATCATGTTCTCACTTTATAAATTGCAGCATTCTTCCTTCGTCTTCTTCAATTTCAATGTGTATGAAGACGTTAACCACAGTTACTTAAAATTCAAGTCAAACTACTTATCTTGATCCTGCCGTAAATTATCCCCTTCTGGACATTCCACGAGTTGCCAAAAATTGTTGCCACAAATCCGCACGTCGTAACTTTACAACTTAATTCTTGACTTTTGGTGAGGAGCCAAACCCCCAAAATCCGAACATGTTCCCATCGACCGCAGCAATTTGAAGTATTTATTTAAATTGCGTCGCTTGTTAGTGGTTCGCTGGAAACTGGTGAAAACGTCAAGATAATTCTACTCATCGCACCATCAAGATCAATCATCCAATTTGTATGTATGGCAAGCAAATATCGTAGAAATAACATAAAAATGTTTTCTAAAATACAACGAAAACCGTATTGAAAAAATGTGAAGATTTAAGAAGAAGATATTAATCAAACTCAATATGCTCAGAGAATATTGATGAGTCAGTATGTAAATGAATAGATGAGGTGCATCGTGATGAGCTGATGATAGGTCTAATTAGCCGGTACGAGAGTGGGATTCAAATCTGCAACGTGTTTTTCAGAATTGCTTTGGTTTGTTGTTAACATTGCAGTACATTTTTACCGACTCGAATTCTAATCTTACGCATTTCTTAGAGACCCCAAGTAATTAATTGTGATACTGCTTCCATATGAACAGGAACGTGCGAAAAAGCAGCTAATTAGTTATTAATGAAGCGTCAGAAATAAAGCTTGTTAAAGGTACAAATGTTTCGAGTATTGTTAAGTGTAGTTACAAAGTGTTTAAGATTCATTAACACTGTTCGTGAAATCTGCGAAGTCGCGCGATAAGTTACGACG
>JAODIE010000012.1:2339745-2364522 GCA_027575565.1 Diploeciton nevermanni
GTTATTCAAAACAGCTAAATGATCTAACAATAATTACGAAAGTTATGGGACAATATATCAAATTGCAACCAAAATTCAGCAAAACACTAAAATCAAAATTAAAAAAGAAAAACGTTGCGTGCTGGGAAAATTTTAAAAAGCCCGTTTTCTTAGAAAATTGGGATTGGTTGAATGCAGTGCAGTTGAATGCCATCTTAATCTGAAATTTTCTGTTCCACAGTGTAATTCATTACGTATATATTTTGTGCTAAAGGTAAAACTTTGTGATAAAAACATTAAAGAATTCAATTTCTGTAAGGAATCCACAATTTTCTATTCCTAAAATTAATCAATCTCTCTCTAAAATCAATGTAATTCAACACAACTCTTAACTGCTTTCCACTTAGCTTCAAATTGCTTCTATTAAACCTGACAATAACTTGCGGAATGTTGAAAGGATAGATCAACATGTAGTACAATATCTCAATCAATGAGATGATGCTTGCTCCAAAGAACAAAGCCCCAATTCCTCCAATATTCACTGTAACAAATGTACAATTGTATCATAACCCAAAAAAAATCTAAAAATATTTACCAATCAAGTCGACTGTGTCCCTCATTACTCTACGATCATACCTAATTCGAAATGGATAGAATACAACATTTATAGTTGTGAGGTTGGCTTTAGCCGCAACTTGCTCGCGAATGAAAGACCTTTTCGATCCAGGAATTACTATATCCGACTCCACACAAGACTCCATACAATCTTCAGGACGCAGTTCTTCTATTATAGACTTCTGACTTGTTATAATACACCGTATTTGATCCATCGAAGTGCAGAACTTGCGAGGATTGGCTAATTCCGGTTGGAGGTATGAGTAGCAGTCGCAAGATTTCAATTGTTTTATAGCTTGTTGTTCGGCCATGCAGGCTTGAAAACTGTAGTATTTCGTCATGGAAAGTAGATTTTCGTCTGGAAAGCGACATTTACGAATGTTTATTGCAATTTCTCGAACACCTGGGGCATTTTCCATAGTCTAAAATATTGATTATACACTAGATACTATTCATTTATGAATGGGGTTTGTTAGTACTTTAACTCTGACGTAACCAGTGAGGCTGCTAAACTGAGGGTTGCTATACAAACGTTTCCTTACTGACTCCCGCTGAGATAGAGTTTCCTCTCGACTGACAACATAAGTAGACATTTCTATACTTGATGCATTGATATGGACTGAAAGGGTGGGTGCATCATCTGCAGTTCCTGTGTATGGTACTTCAGAATCATTCCTAGAGAAGCATCATATTCAAAAATTGTTTTCCTGAAAATTCGCCCGGCGACAAACGCGTCCCATTACTCTCTCATCTTCAACTCAACCTAACCTCTTTTCTGCTCATGTCATCTCATGTTTTTAATTTTTTATAATTACATGTTGGGACGCTATTGTCGGGCCACAAATAATTAGATACAACATACGCTATCATAGAATTCCAAGCCATGCATTCTCCATATATGGTTTTTATTGGATGCAGTAAATGATTACAACAAGAGTAGTTTTTCTTGTTCCAAGTACACGTTATGAATACTTCTTCACATTTTCTTCTCAATGCTTGTAGCTTATGCAGATTTTCCTTCAACATATTACACCCCTCTTTTATAGCTGCCTTGGTCTCGAGAGTTAGAAAACTTCCCTCTTCTTCTATTTGCTTCGATTCAAAGCAGTGTGATCTAATTTCCCCGTTCTTAAAAAATATCAGTGGAGCTGCAAGTGAAGACAATAAATCTGCGTCTTTGTTTATTATCGGCCGACTAGGCATTCTATCCCAAATAGTTGGGAACACTCGATCAGGACTGTATTCTTGGCAGAATATTACTGCGGGATATTCGCTTTTCCATAAGAGGTAATTAGTGTCAACGGTGAGACTGATTGGATTTCTCTGGTAGCTAAGAATTGAGAGGCAAATAAGTTGAATGCCATAGCCCTCGAAAATGTAAATAAATTATATTAATATTAGGCATAATAGCAAGTTGTACACAGATTGAGAATTTTTTCTTTCTATTACATTGAAGTATTTAATAAAGTTCTTTTGCTGCAGTAGAAATTATAACGAGAAATCTGCCCTGAGAATTTTTTTAACGTCATGAAAATGTTTTTTAATTTTTCTTTGCTTTAAACAATTTCTAATTTTATTTGAGATGCCAACTTCAATTGTAATAACACCCACTTGTTTCATAACTTACTGTAACACAAGCAATTGCAACCAACCAAAAAACTCTCTCTAACCAGTGAAGATTACAGTCGACAAGATAATGAAAACACTGAAATGTTGTATTTTCAAGAAAAGCTCTTACAACCAAGCCAATTTTATTCGCGACTTTGTTCTTCTTCACGGACTGCACAAACAAGAACAAGGTAACCATGTTGACGTTCAGTGTCAAACTGATGCAATTTACTATTTGTTCCAACATAATACCGGCATTAAAAATTAAAATAGTTTATGAGTTACATAAAATTATGAACAATTCTTGTGTTTCATTGCATGGTATTATGAATATTTTAAAAGTTGTTTTGATTTTTCTTGTATCATATCACAGAATCTCTGATGTTGCTACGGTTTTTTTTATAACAAACAAATGCAAGGTTGATTTACTGTGCTTTTATAAAAGAGTCTAATAGTGAACAATTCTTGTTTTAAAATGCAAATAAGATGCATTTTTGTGTGTTTTTAATTAATTTTATATGTTAATTTAGGTTACTTCTGTCGTAACTAATTTTATATTTCGGCGTAAGAAACTAAATTGAATATAAATTCATGTTGTAAACTTTTAGAAAGCGGGTAGATGTTGAGGTTTAAAGTTTCACATTCTTAGAAAGTTTTAAATTAACGCATGCTTTATAATTTATTAACTGCGTATTTATAATTTCGAGCAATACAATTTTGAAAAGATTTATTGCTTCTAAGCTATCTAGGTTAATAATAAACATAGTGAACCAGCAGGAATATTATAATTAATCTAAAATGAACTGATCAAAATTTAATACATTCGAGTAATGTTTTTTCTGTCAACTTTTGTATTCAACATTTTATTTATGACACTAAACGGAGAATCATAATGGAAATTTCCAAGTAGATTTTAAATATTAACGCCTGATTTATTTATAAAGTTTGAAGATGATGTTACGTCACACTTTCTGACAGAGATATACCAACCTATATCATTGCTTGAGTTGGCATTATTCATTCTGGCTGCTGTCAGAACAAACGAAACAAACCGGAGGAACCGGTTTAAGTATTTTTATAATCTGCTTCAATTTTTATTAGCAAACCTCTCTGAACATGACATCGCGCTTGCTTTTAGGAAAATTAAAAATAATTAGGAAAGTTTTAAGTTTTGAGGTTTTAAGCTCAGGCATGGTTTTCTATAGTTTAAATTTTCATATTTATTTTACATAGATAATAAGTATCATTGCTTATTTTTGTAATAAAACTCTGTAATTTTAGTGGACTCAATATGTCAAACTTATAACTTGGCTATTAAAAATAATTGAAAAAGTTTGAGGTACCACCGCTCTAACTTTGGTTAAACCTCCCCTAGAGATTATGAAAATAATTACTAAACAACTATATTGTTCCAATTATTTCTCTTTACATCATATAAATAAGTTAATAGTATCGTTGAGTGTAGTCGAGAAGTGTTCAATATTCATTATGTAGATGAAACTTAATTTACTTTTAGTTAGTTGGTAAAACGTTTTCGGTATGTTTCTTTCTTCAGAATTCTTCCTACATTAAGTAATATAAACTAGTGATATACCCTTTAAGTTAAAGATGCTGTAGTACATATTTTATTACTTTTTTTATTTTTATATATTGATAGTAAATGTTATAGTTAAGTTTCATCTAGATAATGAATCTTAAACACTTCATAACCACACTCAACAATACTCTGAAACTTAACTGTAACATTTACCTAATATTAATTTGTAATATTAAGTAACTGTTATGTTTCATCTAGATAATAAATAAATATATTCGAAATAAATAAATTATCACATAATTAGGAAGACTTAAAATCTAATATCTTATCACTAAATTAGAGCGCGTTTTAATCCGACGCCTAGCCATACATTATCCACATCTCGCTGAACGGGATGCGTAGGTAGTAACAAACATCTGCGTGCGTCTCGCCTGATTCGGGAAAGCGTCGCGTCGGTGGATTCGGCGTCGGCACGCCGATGAGAGAAGTAACTCGTCTGCCGTTCGCCACCAACCGCCTCCGTAGGCGCCGCGCGTGTGAAAAACACACGTCTTTCGCACGCGGTACGCTCTAATGATTCGACGCGCAAACCGACAGATTGATTCATTGATAACACACCAGCGCGCAGTAAGTACATCGTGCGGAGCACAAATAAATAACTTTGCCACTTGTGCGGAAGAAAGATCTCGACAAAATAGTGCACTTTCAACACAGCAATGCCAAGTTGGAAAAGCTCAGGGTAGTGTTAAGCCAGTAGATTCCCGCCAAGTCGGAATAAAATTCCGCTCTCGTGGTGATGTTCTCGTGTTAAATGGTGCGCGTGATGAATGAATGAATGCGCGAGTGCGACGTTGAATTGATCGGAATTAATAGGACGACAAACACGAATTATAGTATTGACATCTATCTCAAACATCACCGATATGCTCGAAAGCGTTCGCTGCTGTGATCACGTCGTGATTAATTTAGTCGGACTCGGACAATAGAAGAAAGTGTTAGTTATTAAACGGCGGGAGGTGACTTAAGTGCTTTACGCGCTAGACATAAACTAGAAGGGTAATACTTGATTGAGGATAGACAACATTGTTTTGTGTTTCAATAAAACTATGTGAATAGATTAGAAAATTACATATTAAAATTATTTATTTATGAACTATAAATACAAGCGGTAGATAAAAATGCAATTAAATTAATGTAGTGCACGTAGATAAATTGGTAAGTAAAGCATATTTTATTTCAAGTAAAAAATAATTGCATTTATTTACGCTCACATCAATCTCTGATTAATTGCTAATTATCTTTCTGAGCGTTTTTGCAGTGTTAAAATGATTATTGCATGAATAACTTTTTCAGAGTCAGTTGCAAAGAAAATGTAAGTCATTTTAACCTAAAAGAAATTAATAAAAAGTTTCATGAACTTCATTCTATATACCATTTATGCAACTTTCAACTGAAAAAGTTATATCATTTGTTTCACATTAAAAAACCTTTTGTTGTGCAACGTTTGATGCTTAATTAAGCTTTCTGTCAAGCGAACTTACAGGCAACATTATTTATTTTATTCTATTGTAACTAAATAATTATTAATGTTTATGTTATTTATAAAATTGTTTACAATCCAAATTATAAGGAATTATACGAAAATTATAAAGAAAAAAAATATTATTTAGTGAGAAAAATAATTAAATATTTTTCAAAGGATTTTAAAAATAAAATCTCTAGTCTCTATATACTTTTTTAATTATTCGTTATGTGAATAAAATATCATAACCATACTCAACAATATCACCCATATCTTGATTATATATTTTGAACTTTTTATCTTCTAAGATGAGTGGAACTGAAAACTGAAAATCAATATCGCTTATTAATTTTACTGTGATGAGGAGAATTTATTATTAATTAAGATATAATAATATATATAGAGTTTCGTTGAATTTAGTTACAAATTAATAAAATAAAATCAAAATTGACAATCAACATAATATAATAAAATAATTTTATTTCCAAATATAGAGATGTAGATTTAAGAAAAAATTTTATATATACGTAATAATAATTTAAATAATACTTTCACTGATAATTCGAATCGTTATCTTAGTAAACGTAAACAAATTTGTATTCACTTATTGTGTGTATCACATTTTGTGTGTCATTTGTTTGTGTAAAATTTTTCCAAGACAATATATCTTCTTATTTTATTAGATAACAATAACATTAGATATTTTCACTTTTTCGTTGCTGTAACGTTTTTTTATTTAATATTTTCAAAACTTATAAATTCAAATTTAACTTGTATCAACAATATGCTAAAGCATACTTTAAATAAAGTTTATAACATATATTTACATTTGTTTTGAATTTCAAACTAACGCAACATGATGGAAAATGATAATTACGTTTTTCAGTTGACCTTAATATCCACGTGAAGAGTCGTGTGTTGAAGAGTAGTAAAGTGCATTGCGTTTAGTAAATTAGTAATTAATTAATAATTGCATGCTCCTTTTGCTCCTTTTAAGTATGCACTTAGCTACATAGTTAAATGTTTATTTACTAATTAAACAGGTGTAATTTAAGTCATCAAAACAATTGAAAATTCTGTAAACGTTTAGGGAGTCAATTATGTTCTATTCTGCTACAATATTAATAAAATATAATAATAGAATTTTATAATATAAAACAATTTGTAGGATCTCATTTTGTAAATGTCTGCTGTTTTTGAAAAGTCAAAGTAAAAAAAAACTACGATAAATATATTTCTTTATATTTATTTTTATGTGTGAAAAAGTATTTAGATTAAGTTTGAAATTTGAGAAAGGAAACATCTTTGTTTGGCTATGTAAAATTTTGAGATCATTATTAAATAATATTCATGGAATTAATCAATATTATACTAGAGAGATTTTAGAAAAGAGAGAATTTCAAAGTAAAGAATTTTCTACTTTGGCGTCTTAAGTCAGAGTTTGAATTATGGCATAATAAGAATCAAAAACAAATTTATTTAATACAAAACAAGCTTAACTTGGCATGGTTATTACGTTTTAAACGACAGTAATTTATTTTTAAGCATTTTGCCATTAATGTATTATCTCTACACTGATTTTTATTTCTATTTTATTACTCCGTCTGACAATTGGTCTCTAGAAGCTATCTCAATAACATATAATTTGCAGGTTTTAGCAAATTTTTTATTAACTTTTATTTAACAAGACTATTTTTGATTTTCAGTCTAGTTTGATGCATAAGAATGACTTCCGTAAATATAATTAATTAAATCTATAGTGTTCTATCGTATTTGATTTTCGCGTAATTAATTCTTAAAGATTCTGCATAAATATATAGATTTACAAAAATTTCAATACCAAATATGTATGTTACCCATTTTAACTTTTAATTTGTCAATAATTTGTTTGTATTGTTTTTGAGTTTTGCAATGAGCTTAGCACGGTACACGATTCAGTTGGGTTCGGTAAGTTTGAAGCAACCACCGTGGTTTTAATAATATGACACTGTCTGCTTTAAATTAAGTACTAGTTTACGTACAAAGTAGGGACACAGATGACAATTAAAATATGATTACAGAACGGGATATCAACGTTCGCCTGACAGAGGAAACAAACACGAGAGGTGGCACGAGGAGTTATATCTTCACGGTGCAATGTAAAACCTAAATAAATAATTTTCTTATAAATAAATAAATAAATGTACCAATAAGAATAAAAACTCGTCGTAAGATTTATTGGTGTTAGAGAAACAAGCAAATTAATTGAATTGTCAGATTTTAATTTTTAAAATATTCAGACTAAGCCAATGCGCGTGCTTAAATCGTACGAGAAGTTTTTATTCTTTTTGACCATTTGAATAAAAATTCTTTCTTTTTTATTACTCTCAGCAAGCGGTTTTATTTGATACACATATTCTAGGCGTTGCATCAAAATTAACTAGTACACCATCTTGAAAATTTTGCTTTAAAAGATATTTAAGGACATCAAATGCATCAAGTGCATTGTCATCTACATTAAACGTGTGTAATACATATATTGCAAGTTAAATAAGCGCATGTCACGCAATCAAACCACACAACGAAAATTAAAAAACACGGACAAGACAGAATCGTTTCATTTGTTTATTATAAACTTTCCGCTAAAAGTTATTTCTTCATCTTGTCTAAAACACGCTTAGTGGTTGCCAGAATAATTCATATTTCAAATTCATATTCGCTTCATGTTATCTAGAAAATTAAATCTGGCGATATTTTACTACAAAACATGAAAAATGCATTGAAAATCGTCTTCTGCAACAATTGAAACAGCATATAAATACGACAAAGCAATGAAAAATTGAAAGTATCTTAAATATATTATTCATTTTCATACATGAAATAAATTTAATAATTTATATATGTATAAAAATTTATTTCTTTTTTCTTGTTTCAATATATTTCTTTTTTTTTTTTTTATTTAAAGTTAATGCAAACACTTGAATAATTTTATAATGCCTTGTATATTTATAAACTTGCTTAAAATAGAGTAAATCTATGCAAATATGTTAAAATTCTATAATCCCTTTATTCTGCAATCAATTATTTTTATATAAAATTAGTGTCCTTTATTTTAATTTATAATAGTTAAATATTATCCATTTGTTTGTTAATCTAAATTCTCTACTCCAGTAATATTACTCAAATAATATGAACTATAAGGCGTATAATTTAATAAACTTTCTTTAACAATCAAGTATCTCTTTGTAATGATAGCTTTTGTTTTATAAGACGAAACGAATCTTGATTGAATCACTCGTCATCCGTGTCTCAATTTTGGTGAAACCAGAAGACATAGATTTTAAACATATCCTAACCAATCATCTTCGACCTTCAACTGAATTTAATTGCGTTCGAGTGGAAAACTGTTCATTTCCTTTAATTTTCATATAAGTAATAAAATATTTGACCATTTTTAGTCAATTAAATGTATAAACTAGCTATTATTTGCTATTATTAAATAATAGCTAGTTTAAACATTTAATTGTGTAGGCTGACGATGCAATTTATATATTAGTGACTATATTGATTGAATGTCTGTTTTTGGACATTGATGCATTTTATTTCGATGTAGTTCTTTTTTATTTGCAACGTGGGCGCCAACACCTGATTAGTTTTCCGAGGCGATGGCTTGATGCACGTGCCCGTGTTTTGTCCACCAAAGCGTAAACGCACGAGCCAAACGTCATTTCCTGGTTCTTGCAGTGCATGGGGAATTTGAAACGTGCAAAACATTAACAAAGAAAAAGCGTTTTAAACGTAGTTGAAATGATGACCTTTGGAGAGAATAGTGTTCTGACAATGAAAGTGCACTTGGGTGCAAACATAAAAAAGAATTATGTTAAGTATTTCAGAATTTTTTTTTACAATTTTATTTTATAAGAATAAAATTCTCAACCATGAGTAGACTTGACATATTTCTTACCTGTCTTAACCCTATCATTGTTTTTTCTTTCTTTTTTTTTAAATAATATTTATATATCGGGTTGCTTCTAGCGTGCATGTCTTATTGAAAAGGTATAATGAGACGAGACTAATCAAATAAAGAATCTTTACCGGCATTTGGAATTTAGATTAAAGGAAGGTCTCTGAAATTGTTATGTTATTTTTGAAGCATACTGCAACTATGCCGTACTCGAGCTCCATTCCATGATACTACATCAACTACCAGGGTTATTAGCAGTTATTGAGACTGAATTCTATGAGTCTACATTATATTGAATAAACCTCCAGCAGGATTTGAAGCTTTGTCCCCCGGGTATGAACCTTGCTATCACTGCTACAATTAGGCGGCTTACCGACTGAACTACGGAGGGAAGCGTCTCTGAATTTATTATAATAATTCTGGGTTTGGTTAAATGTAGTTAAAAAGTATTTAATGTTATATTGAATAGATAAAACATAACTATAACACGTACTAAAAATGTATGTATAAAACGTTTTTGAATTGTTGCTTTTCTCAGTATTAATTTTTCCTTGATTGAAAATGTTGTGCTGAAGGCATTCTTTGTTGTATTAGCATTAAAGAAAGCAACAAATTGAAAACGTTTATCTGCATAATATAACATTCCTCAATCAATTTATTTTATTTTAAAATTGTATTGATGCAGTTTTCAACAATTGGTATTGCAAACAAATGCAAATAAATATTTATAAATCGTGAGTAAAACAAATGAAATTAATTAAATTTATTTAAGCATGTTGGATTATTAACAAATCAATGACACAAAATAAATGGAATTGGTCTGTTGTAAATTGTAAACTATTTGACATAGAAAACACAAAGAATAAGAAGAATAAACAATTAATTATTCCTATATATATATATTTAAGAAAGGAACTGGATAGCTCTTAAGCATAATTAAAAGCATTGATTGATTGTACACTTAACGGTACAACATAATTATAGAAGTTAATAAAGAAGAAGAAACGTTCCAACAAAAAACGTTTATGGAAAAATAAAAACAAAAATAAGACAAATTTCAAGCATAAAAAATATTAATTTTATTTATTAATAGATGAAATTGATTCACTAAATTATATAATTATAATGTATTATTATATTGTATGTATATTGTATTATTATAAATGTGTTAGATGTGGTACTAGCGTTGCCATGAGTTAGGAGAGCTCCTACTATGGATGAAATGGCTATGGATGTGTTGCCATGACAACGAGTATGTTTTGTTTTACATACAGAGGTGTAGTTATGACTACGTCTTCTTTGATAGAGAGTGGTAAGAAGCAAGTAGTGAGTCGAAGAGTTTTTAGATAATTGCTCGGGGGCGGCAGGGAGGTTTTAAGCAAACTATTGAAAGTGTTTTGTACTAACTACTAATAAATTCTAACAAACGTTATATGTTAGTTGTTTATAAGCGCAACATATTTCTCTGTTATAGATTTTTATTGATTTTGCAAATTGTATTGATGTGCTAACTATATTAGAAAGTTAAAATGAAAGAAAACCTTGCAACTTCTTGACCTAATTTTCTGCCTAACGCTCACGTCAAGTAAACTTTTTTTGCAAATGGATTAAAATATTGCAAAGTCTTTAATCTGCATTCAATCTATTTTTTTATAAGGAATAGTGTGTATTTATTTTATTTTCTTCATCTCTCTTGCATTCAGTTGAATGTAACTAGGCTATTGTCTTCCTCTTTTCCTCTTGGTGAGTGGGATAGCTACACTCGCCTGTTTTGCCAGTCTGTAGTCATCCATTCGAGCAATACTTAAATATGATCTATTTTTCAGTTGATGTAAATCTTCTGTTTAAGTGACAATACAATTGATGTGATCATTTAAGCGTAGAAGCTAATAAATAAAATATTCTTTTATGATGATTGATTCAATCTTCTTTTTATCTCTGATCTTGATTTGTCTGATATTTCTGATCAGTTTAAAACGTTAATGTTTCAATTAAATATTATTGTGCATCTTGTGCATATAATATAAATATAAAATAATATATGCATTTACAATGATTTATAGAAATTAAATCTTAAAAGTAAATAGTATTGACAACGGCAAATAATTAAACATCAAAATATTTATTTATTTTTTACCTAAAGTATAGATATATTTGTTTAGAACTCAACAAACATAAAATAATTGAAATAATAATTAACAATTTATTTTCTTAGTGAAAAGAAAAATATATTTGGATGGAAGAAAACTTAATTTAAATATCCTCTTTTATCTATATAATTTTTATCTTGGATCTAGCAAGATGATTTTTATCACTTTGAATATTAGTGAGATTGAGAATAAGCCTGAGGAAAATATATGCTTAGCAATAATTCTTTTGCTTTCTTCTTCTATACGAAGGATGGTGTAGCTTAGAAAGAATGAGAGTTTAGTTGATAAGTTACCTTTAATAGGACGAGGGATTTAGTGATGTCAATCACATCTGTCTTGGCTTGGATGTAAGACAACACTGATTAATCCTATCTGAATGTATTGTAAAAGATCAACAAAGAGTGTCAAAGATTAAACTGCTATGAATAAATAAAGAATTGTATTAGACTACAGAATTTACAACAATAATATTTATTTTAATATTCATATTTTTGGGCGTAATTGTGTGAAGAATAAGTATCAAAAAAGTAGAACCTAAATTATATTATATAATTCGTTTTTTCTCTGGAATTTGTTATATTTAAAAAAGATAAAGTTCTTTTTTTGCAAAAGTATAAATGAATTTTTAACAAAGTTTTAATACAATTTCTCTGTAGTCAGCAGAAATTAAACATCATTTTACTTTTTCAACTATTTAATTATTAATTTTCTAGTTTCATCAGGTATGGCATCGTGCTGCAAATAATACGGAAAACACCACATTTCAGCCTGCAACAGAAATTGATCTAAAATGCGTTCCCCAACTCGTCACTCGTCTAATGAAGAACTTAAATTGGTGCAATTAGTCCATGTTTAAGCTGGCTAATTGGACGCGTTTAATACCGCGCAGTAGTGTATTTACTGCAGCTGCTGTTGCAGACCTAAGAGGTAAATTGCAATTTCAGTTGAATACTGAGAAGCCATTCGAAAGAACATGGCGCTGTCAGCGTGAATTAAATCAGAGAATAGCATGGCAACAGCATTGTTGCATGCGATTTAAATAAATATGGTGCGATTTTATTCATTTCTGCAACGTGAACCTTGCTATGTTTATGAGAATATAAGTAACATGGATTTAATAAATACTTTCAACCAAAATTTTTTTTCATAAAGAAATAAACATTGTTGATTTTAATTATAAAGTGCTTAAGAAGGTGCTATGTCTTTGATACATGTATTGTTTTAAGAAACTCAGAATTGTATATCTTCTTTCTACTTGTGATGCGATGGCGGTTTGGAAGGTGACTCGAACTTATTTATTTGCGAACATTTTCGAGGTTACGAGTTACGAAGAGCCGGTGGTTAAATTTGACTCTTTTTTATGACATGTATACATCATGTACAAACACAAACAGATTTTAAAGATTTATAGCAATTTGTGTTTTCTTTTTATACTTTAAAAATTTTTCTTCCACTTCCCTGATTTCGGCGTGTTATCCTCGTTACTGCGAATTATTCAGTTTTGTTTTTCTTTCTAATGTAGATTTTGATAAAAATTTGGATTCGAATTAATCGGTAAAAGTTGCACCATAAAGTGTTTAAATAATTAGTACAATAAAGCGATATATTTAATCGAAAATAAAAAATCTGAATAATGCTTTTATCTCATCACAGTACCTTTATTGATCGAGAATGTTTTTTCGGTTATTTTCCAATTGTAAAAACGTGATTGAATTTTTAAAGACCAAACCAAAGCTTTTTATCTCTTCTATAATCCAATTTGTTCACAGCCTTAAGCGGTTTCGTTTTTGAAGCCGGTTGCTTCATTAAAAAACCTCTCGCAGCATTTGTTTCACCTGTTACTCTAATTAATATTAATTTAATTTTGAAACCAAATTCAATAAGTGACAATCACTTTCAAGCTGAATTGAGGTAAACTTGCAACTTTCTATTATAACTAAACATAACCAGAACAAATTGTGATGAAAATGATGAAAACCACAAATAGGTGAACTAGGAATAGGAAAATAAAACCTAAGACAAACGCAACCAATTTACAATGAGAACTGGCATAAAGAGAAAAGGAACTCAAATAGGAAATCGTGACGGGTTTGATTAAAAGCTTTGTATTTGTATACCAAAGTTACATTTCCAATGAACAACTGTGAATTGAATTGAATGAATTAGTGTAAAAGCGGATTTCAGGGTGGAAGGGGAATAAAAGCGCAATATGTTAAATACTTTAGATAACTCAATAAAGTAAAAGTTTTGCTTTTGATTGATCAAAGTGTGATTTGCAAGTTATGTTTGCTTTATTTTCAGCCACCCATAACAATAAAAAAGTGAATTATGGCTCTTGTTAATTACGCTCAGTGAGCAATCACTAAAAGCATAACATGCAATCTGCAAAAGGCTTTCCTTTCCAAAGAATTAAAAAAGTTTTTTGTGCGTTTCTGATTTTTTTTTTATTTAGGTAAAAATGTTTTTACCATTACTATTTAGGTACAAAAATTCGCTGAAAATACTAATTTCATAGAAAAAAATAATTTAAAGTAAATTTAAATAAGCCACAAAGTTTTGCGTTATTTTAGCTTAAAATAAATAATTTCACGCTTGTATTATCAATTGTAAATGTGATTTATCACTGTCAACATACTCTGCTGACATTGATTTTGCAGATTTTTATAAAACACACAGCATATGTTTCGTTAACTGACGAGGAGCGGACGTAAACAAATAAAATAATATAAAATCAATAGTTTGAAATTTATAGTAAAAAAATTTACCTGATGTCACCTCAAACATCAATCAATGTTAAATCTCTTCAAACCCAAAAATGAATTGTAATAGTATTAAAGCAAAACTCAATCAAACTTTAACATTCTTCCAAACTTATTGAATCCTTGTTGCATTGCTGTCGAAAGACGAAAGAACTTAAACTGAGTAGCTGCTAAATTGAGAAAATAATATATCTAGTGAGAACAAGTCTAGACTGTTAATTTTTTGATGACTTAAGAGGTAATTTTAATGTAGTTGTCTCAATGTAATTACATTACACAAAAGAAGAAATTTTTGCTTTAAAATAATGAACAAGCAAGCATATAAATTTAATAAAAGTAATAAGATTATAATACAGTTTCGAACGTTGTAAAGTTTCCAGAACTTCGATAAAGTTTCCTTTCAAATTATAAGCGGTTTATGAAAATCAATACTCAATCAATTCTATTATTTACAAGCACCAACTAGGTTAGATTATTGTCATTGGAGAAAAGTCACTCAAGTGCTATTACTGCAATTGACTGGCATAGGTTAGGATTAGCTGTCATTCTAGAGTTTACTGTAGCTTGCCGTCTCTGAGCAAATTCTAGAAATTTGTGATCAATCAAAACTTAAATAAACTCTGTTAATAATAGATAGTCACTTTGTTAGAAATATTTCGTTTCAATAAGCAACTCCTTCAATGCAAAAGACTGCAAGAACAGAGCTCGTTTCTTATAAAATATGTATAGATCAGTTTGTTAGCTTTAAAGGGCGTGGTTTTATTTGCATCAGTAGAATAATTTCTGTTTTCTTAAAGGCAATAAACAAAAAGGAAAAATAAACATAAAGAGTATACTGCTAGATCAAGAAATAACTAGAAAAGAATAGAAATATTGCTATTTTCTAAAGCATTTGAAATATTCCAACTGTAATACAATCATTTATATTGGAATATTTCTTAATAAAACACCTTCTGGTGTCTCTTTATATAAACAATCCGCATTGCATATAAATTCAATATGTGCAAATGTCGTCTCTCGGTGTCAAGAGAGCAACTTGTGTCATATATTCTCTTCCGGGTTGATCCTGGCGCACTCTCTTTGTACTGCTCTTCCTTTTACAGGTTTACTATTGCATTCTTGGGTCTGAAATGTAACTGTAGCACCTTGTACTGATGCAAAACACTTCCATTCCACTTGTACACAGTTTACAAGACGCGTGAACGTAAAAAGCGCGTAGTATATGAGAAAATACCAAGCCTGGAAAGACACACGAAGGATCCTCAGCACGTTGGGTTCTCTTAGAGAGAATCCCGATAATAAATTGCACTAGAATGTATCCGTAAAGACGTACGACGACAACGATGCATTTTTTGTGGCCGCAAAGCGGTGATAAATTTTATTCCTCCTTTATGCAATATATTTGCATTTAATTTTTTGAGGATACCTCCTATATTGACTATACTTTCCTCATGTTCACCTCTTGTTGGAAACTTGTTGGAAAGTTGGAAACTGAGCTTATTGTTGCTGTTTGTTGTATTGTAGGAACTCATTACTACGCAACAATTTGTAATTAAATTGTCTCTCTCTCTCTCTCTCTCTCTTACTACCTAAAGCATGGTGATAAAAATATATGAGGGTTGTGTTGAATTAGAGTGTTGTTGTTTATAGAGGAGTACTTGAAAGAGGAATTATGTTTGGACCTAAAATATTTATTTTTTAATGTTTATTTGATAATTAGAAAATATAAGAGATATTACAAAAATATATCTTGTGTTAGTTTATAATTTAAAATTAAGAAATGTACAAACCAGTATAATTGCAACTAAATGCATTATCATTGCAAATGGCTCCGCTCTGTAGTTCAGTTGATAAGCTGTCTGACGATAGCAGTGACAGCAAGCAGTACATATTCTGGAGACACCGGTTCAAATCCTGCTAGGGGTACATTCAATATAATATATACTCTCACAGAATTCAGTCCCAATAACTGCTAATAACCCTAATAGTTGATGCCGGATAATAGAATAGAGGATTAGTACGGTATCGGTATATGGCATTGTTGCAGTACGCTTTAAAATAATTGCGAATATTTTATACTTTATTTTATTTATTTACGCATTACCGTTAAAAATTTCCTAGTTTTTATAGAAATATTCATTGAATTCTTTATGCTGGGTAAGTCTCTCCTATCAATAAAATCAATAACGAGGTTACTCAATGCTTTAGTACATTAGATCGGCACTAATGTAAACTAAAAATTCCAACCAAAAAACAATGGTATCTCCTTGCGCTGCTAGTGTTTTATAATTCCATTACCTGGAGTTTTTTATTATTTTAAATCACTAGCCATATGGCAAAAAGTCAAAAACCGTTTGATTTGTTTTTGTATCATATATGAATCTATATTGAAACTCGTAATTATCATAATCACATTTTGCAATGTACCTAATTTATTAATATGCTATTGGATTACCTCTTACCTTAAGCTAGTAGCTTCACCTCAGTAATAATCTAATTTCTTGTTAATGCGCTTGGGTCTGCGGCGCAGCGAATGTTACAGGCTAGAATTGATTAATTAACGCATGCTTCTCTAAAGCACGCGGTATGTAGCAATTTCTGATGACAAAATTGTTAATTCATGTAATTGATTATTTATTAAATGCGCACTATTGGAAGACTCTTTAAGCCAATCAATAAGAGTGTTAAGGCATGTGTTGCGTAGAGATAAACGATGACACCAGATGTTATTGACTTTTGCCTGGATTGCTTAGGCAATGTGAGATTCAATTAATTAAACCAGAATACTAGATTATCAACAAAGGTGACGAGGGTTAAGCATGAGCATTGTGGATTTTTCATAATATTTGAACTAATTGAATTCTACAATATTGCAGGAAATAGGGTGAAACAAGTATAATAAATTTCGGAAGTAACAAGTGAGTTTTAAGTTTAATCAAAGTTAGCATAGCAAGTTAGTGATTGGTACACATGGAACATAGACAGTAATTTGGTTAGGTGTGTAGAGACATAGAATTATTTGCGGTATTCATCTCATGGAGATTTCATTAAAAAAGTTCATATTTTATTTCTATTTTTTGATTCTTAATTACTTTTATTGCTCTAAAATAATTTTAATGCAAATACTATTTATCTATCTATCAATCTATCAATACTAAACAATACACAACTTAATACATTTTTGTTATTTACCATCCAATAATATTAAATTACACGTAATAAAAAAAGACAAAAAAGTATAAATATTTGAACCTCTATAATTTGTAATTTGATTAATTTTGCAGATTTAAGTAGATGAAAAAAATTGACAACAAATAAATATACTAAATAAATAAAGAAATAAATTAAAAAACTAATGATATATATGACTCAATTTCATGAAAAGTTTAATATTTGCATTCATTTTTTCAATTTGATACCAAAGCAATTTTATTCATTTATCGATACAACATTAATATTTATTACCAATTCGAAATAAACTCAATTGAACAATGATGACATGAATTGGGATTTCTATATTATCCACCTACAATAGGATTGCAATGCACTTCATTATTTCCTACTTTCATACCTCCCCACACTTGATGAACATCGTCTTAAAGTGAATGCAATCAGTTCCTTCATAAAGTTCTAACAAAGTTCTCCCTGTTTTCATCTAAATCTTGGTTCTGTTCTTTAGCTGGTACTTGGTAGTAGGATTTTGGCTCAAAATGATAAACGATGTATACATCATGTATCTCAAGTATATATACGAATGCAATCGAAAACATTGTGCCAGAGGTGGACTTGAACAATTCTCTCTGAAATCTAGATTAAGTAAGACTGTAATCCACTAATGTAGAAATCAGTTTTTAATTATTATCTTAAGTAGCTGATAAAGGATTATGAGGTTTGTGGTTTTATGGGTAAAATTAAATTCTGCTCTGATTATTTAGCACATTCATAGCTTTGCCTGAGTGTGTAGGTAAATATGCACATCCTGAAGGGATTCACCCATGTTATTTCTGCGTGTTCCTGTGGCTCATATCTCATTGCAAACATTGAACTTGACTGTCACTGTCTATGACATACAGGGCTCATATTTTTAGATAGCAAAGTGTATTAATAGAAATTAATTTAAAAGCACCCATATATTTATTACGCATTGATTATGCTTTTTTTTATAAGCTCACAGCATTTGGTGATATTTGCATACAATAACATCTCTTCTTTACGTACTTCACTTCTACACTTTACTACACTTCAGGAAGATGAGTAAATCTAAAGCGGGAAGCATTTGCTCAAGTATTCAATCTACTAAGAAGAACATTCAGAGAATTAATCGACCTGGAATTTCCATTTATCTCCGCTTTAAATGTGTTTACATTTTCGGAATTAATTCTTCAATATTTCGGTAAATAACTTATTTCTGCTCATATTCTACATCCCAATTAGAATATTCTGCAAAATCCTAAATAAAAGTCTGGTTTACAACGTAGTCAGAAAAGTTCTTTATAAGACTGGTGTAATTATGATTGTTAGAAATTGCAGAACGGCAACATAGATAATAGGGAGAATGTTGAAAGAGGAAATTGCAAACATTGCATATTTCGAAAGTGGCAAGAGTCTTGTGCTGAATGATATGAGCTGGCGTAAGAGTGATCACACTTGTGGCGAGAGAATTGTGATAATGGATGTTACATAAATGAGCACCAAACAAACACACAGGTGACATAAAACATGGAAATTTACTTAAAAGAATAAATAAAGAATTTTTATCTATATTAGGATATTTGTACTAAAAACGAAACATGAGCAAAGAGCATTGACATAAAATATATATAAATATTTATTATAAATAAGCAAAAATTTACGTTTGTCTATAATAGCATATTTTCTTCTGCACTAATGACACTATTTCAGAGAGAATAATGAAGCTACAAATGGCGCCTAAACGATTATAGAGAAAATAGAATGAACAAAAAAAGGTTAAAACCTGGAGAAAATTTAACAAAATATATGAAAATCATTAATGAGGGTTTGAATAGTATGTATAGTAATAAGGTACTAAAATTTATTCAGATGATATTTACCTAAAGAATTTAAGCAAAACAGAATATTCCGTAGTATTATCTAAAGTATAAATAGAAAGAATCTAAGAAAATTTATGCAATAAACAGCCATCACTAAGAAAAATTCATGAACACAAAATGGATGTAGAAATATTCCCAGCAGCATTGGCAACGGTAATATCATTAAATTGCAAAGTGCAAACTCCGGTAGAAACCGTAAAAATGAATTTTGTTGATATTCGATGCGGAAAACTGCGACGTGATGTTGAACACTCTACTCTGTGTTTGCTAAGTACAGGTTACTGTATTGTAAACATTTAAGCGCACTACTTTTCTAGGCACTTAGATCCTGAGAGCGTAAATAAAAAGTGCACCAGTTTAATAAATTTAAGTGAAGAAAAGATGAAAATACTTTAAACTTTACTTGTTGACAAGATTTCGTCCATTAAATTGGAGTACAAATTAAATGGTAATGTGAATGCATTGAATATATAAAAAGTAAACTTCAGAAGACACTATGTTTAAATTATTTATAAGTATACACTACATGTTTAAAATATGGATATATGTTTCAAGCAGCTTGTTAGCGTGCATTGTCGCACATTGCATTCCGAAAGAGTATTCAAATATCAATGTTTCAATGACAGAGTAATATATAATACTTCAACAGAGAATTTCTTCAAAATAAAAAGTTAATTGAATTTAAGTAATTTTAATGTATTGAATTTATATCTGCAATCTGTTCTTTATTTCTCGTAGCTATATTTTTTAGTTTTGAAAGTGTTAAATGTTTTGTTTCGTTCTCTACATGGACTCATAACCACTATGTCGTACAACGATACCGTACTTAACTTTTATTCCATTATACTGCATCAACTATTCTATTCTTCTTCTTCCTTCTCTCTAAAGGCTGTTAGCCTGTTCCTTCATCGATAGCCTCTCCTGTTGCGCTTGCATCGCTCCAACGTTTTCTTGGCCTGCTCACGCTTCGTTTATCTCTTGGTGAGCAGTCTCTTGCCTTTCTGACAATTCTGTCGTCATCCATTCTGTCTATGTGCTTTTCCCACATTTGAAGTCTGTTTGCCACCCATTCTTTTATTAGGTCCACCTTCATCCTTTTCCTTAGTTCTTCGCAACGGACTCTATTTCTTAGTTTTATTGTTTATTTTTCTTATCACCGCCATTTTCATTGTTTAATACCTGAATTCCAATACCCGAAGAATATTAGGGTATTGGCGGTTACTGAGTTTGTCTCGGCGGCGTAGGACCTTTTAACTATAGTTTAATTTTTTAATTATTAAACTCAGATACTAAATTGTTTTTTAACCAAAAAGAATCCTGTGATTCTATCTTCTGATTTATAATGTAGATTTTAATTAATTGTAATAGCAGAAGTTTGTTCCGCTTCGTAGCTCAGTCGTCTGACAGTAGCAATGATAGCGAGGTGCGTATTCTGAGGACAGAGGCTCTAATCCTGCTGGAGATATATTCAATATAATGTATACTCCTACCGAATTCAGTCCGAATAACTGCAAATAATATCCTTGGTAGTTAATGCAGTAAAATTGAATGGAGGTCAAGTACGGTGTTGATATCCAACATTATAGCAGTACGCTCCAAAAATAACATTTAAATTTGATGTGAAGCGTATTATTACCGACGCTGTACACGTCTTCCACTTTGATTATACTGCATGAACTCCCACAATTAACATTTATTGGAACTGGCTTCAACTCGTATTCCCCCAATGCTTTGCTGAGTGACTCAACAAAAGCAGAAGATATGACAGGTAGATTTTAGGCTGGGGGGAAATAGTTTAGAAAATAGAGTACGATGTAGTGAGCGTTTTTGTCGGTGGAAGCTAGTTTAACAAATTTGCAATTCAAACTAATTTATAAATATAAACTATTTATACTAATTGAAAATGATACCTTTGTGAAGTGGTCGACTCGAGCCATCTTCACGGATTGTCCATATGGCTATTGAAATCTAAATTTTGTTTTTATCATTGATATGCAGTTTTTCATGATGCTACAAAATGATGCTAATCCCAACTCGTCCGCATTGCAAGTTTAGAAATTATGAGCAAATATGTTTTCTCATCGACATAATATCACATTAATAAGAGCTAATTGTAAACTGAATATCCACTCGTGTGAGATCAAACAAAAACAGAAAAATTTCTCTATAGTTATATGTTATTCTTTTACGTTGATTAGAATCTGACACAATGATTAGCAAAAAATTGTATTATTTTCTACCTGAATAAGCTTCAATTTGAGTGACAGGTCATAAATACGTCGCTTGACTTTTATTTACCTTTTCTCTATACCTATTCAGGAATGAGTTTGATCGACAAGCCGTTAATTAGCAAAACACATGTATTATGCGATTTTCTAATGCGCTACAAAATGCTGCTAATGCTATCTCGTCCGTGCAGAAGTTAATATTTTTTCCTTGCATTCCTATGGAACCCAGCAATTGTATTACTAAATTGTATTACTATCTAGACATAATTAGAAGATTATTTGTATTTACACGAGAAAATTCTATACCTGGTTCAAAAGTTAAGAATAAAAATGTTTTGAGCAATTCGTAAGGTTGGTTCGTGTCGGCTACTTCACGCCGGTGAAAATGATACTAATAAAGCTTAATCTATGTATATTAATTTTTGAAATTGCTATTACTCATATGTTTATTTGAAGTTAAATTGTTTCAATTAAACTTGACAAATATTGCAGCTTATTCGCCTTGATGTGGTTAGTTTTGATACCCATGTACCCATATTTATTTACAAATTTGCATTGAAATTCGTCGGCGGGAGCAATTGTTGATGCACTTTTGACTACAGCGCTTTTGGCGTATCATGGTTGGGCGTGTTTGTCGGTAAACCGCTTTGTTGTCGCCCCAATAGTCGAATGCGTTCACGGCCCCGCTGAGCTATGGAGCTGTGCGAGATATAGCTAATTACTATAATAATCACTTTACGTTACTACTTTGTGTAAGGTTGCTTCAAAACCGGATAGTTGGTATAATTACAAATTCCTACTGTTGTTATAGGCAACGAGCTTTTGCGGTCGACTGTAATTCGGATTGGATATGCAATTCCAGCTTTACAACTAGCGACTGTACAACTCTAGCGATATTCATCGAAAAGCGCGTGAAATACAATAGAATTTGCGAGAATAGGTCATCAACAGCTACAGTTTGTGTGCGCAATATTACGTGCAGAGATTAGAATATTTCCGGGAAGAATTTCCATTGACAATGTGAATCTCTGACAGAGTTGACATGCAAGTTTATTTTGTGTATACAATATATTCGGATATTTAGGGAGTAATTTCTATTCTAAAGAAGAACCAATCAGACTTTTTTCTCTTTTTTATATTTTAATTCCAAAGGGGTTAAATCCAAGGGAAAGTTTTGCTTGTCTTTTTTTGTAGGCTACAGGTGAGTAATAAATCACCATCAAACTATGGCATAGATTTCGAGAAAAAAACTCGTCACATCTAAGATATGTTCATCGTATTAGGACGGAAGATAAGAGGCAATTTGTAACCATACTCCAAGTACGATATTAACTAAATGGAAAACACTCGAAGAACAAATTTGTTCACAGTGTAAGATTTAAAATTTCAAATTGCCTTATGCACTTGGTTTTGACTTAAAATAGTTTGGAATAAAAATTCCAAAATAACAAACAATTACAATATGCGTTAAAAAAGCACATAAAGGAAATTCGTTACTAATATTGTTCTTCTTTCTTGTCGTATTAAAGACTTTTGCAGCCTGTTTAATAGTCATATTGCAACAGAAGTCCACGATTCACGACATCTCTTTGAAAGTTTACCTATGTGTAAAAAACTAGATTAAAAAATTTTAAACAACCCCATTCTTGAACCTGATCCAATTGAACAGGAGTATGAAAAGATTAAAAATAACATAATTCAAGCAGCAACCAAAGCTATCGGATCTCGCTATGTCAAGAGACGCCCATATATATACACACCGCATATTGTAACTTTTTTAACAAGTAATACAAATCCAACAAATTACCCTATATTACAACACAATAAATACGTTCATTTCTCAATTTACATCCTCCTCTGTTTCAGACTAAATGAGACAACAATGAAACTCCTCACATAAATCTCGAATAACAAATTTTTAACCAAAATAAGATCACCATCAAAATGGGTACTATTAAAACCAACGAAGATGTCGAAGATCACCGTAACCTCCTTGACTGGTCGCAGGTCCCACCCGGAGAAGACCTCATCAACGGCACCCTGCACCAGTTACCAATCGATATGCGCTTCAATGATGGGCACATGCTTTCCATCGTGGTCTACAGCGTATTAATGGTCTTCTCGGCTATTGGTAACCTCACTGTTCTGGTTTTAATCCTACGCCGTAGACGCAAAACCCCTTCACGCATCAACACCACTTTGATGCATTTGGCTATAGCCGATTTGCTCGTAAGTGATTTTTTATATTTGACTATATATTCTCGGAAATGCGAAGATAATATTTACGATAGTAAATTTAAATTAGAAGATTGTGTGGAACGTGATCTTATTTTCAATGTGATGATCATCATATACTAGTTGGTACTATCAACGAAAACCACTCGATGAACCACTGCAATTTCCAGTGTGAAATTACGTGATTCCTGCATTGCGTACGTTTATGCTAACATTTATTATTGACATATTTGTGCACGATGCGTGCATGAAATACTCTCGAGTACACCTATATGCTTCGCCTAGATATTTGTTTATCAGCAATTTGCGTGATTATATATCTATCGTGAGAGGATTCTCTTGGATATAAGCTTATTAGTATTTAGCCTGCATTGTATTAGGAATTAATATTGAAAACATATTTTTTAATCTAGTAAATTTTTACATTGTATCTAGATTCGAATAAACTCAGAGCTTTTTGTCTCTTTGTTGTAATTTATTATGAGAAAAACAAAGACTTTTGAAAGAAAAATGAATGTCGATTGGACGTGTTCTAGAAAAACTGATTCAACCAGATTCTGTGTGACAGTTTGCTGGATCTTGGGAAAAGTCAAAGGCTTTTCTATTCTCAAATATTTGCGCTAGGATTTATTACTTTATTACATTTCAAGGGTTTAGCGCGTCTAAAAGTTGCTTCTTAACAATTGTGATTGTTAGAACAGACAAATGGTACAGAAGTGATAAAAGAGTTTAGAATATCGTTGAGTGTGGCTACGAAGTGTTTAATTTTCATTATTTTAATGAAACTTAACTATAATATTTCAGTGGCAACAAGGCAACAAGCTAAAAACGTTTTATAAACAAACTTTACAAACAATCAATTAAAATAATGTTACCTACTCAGAAGTAAGTTATTGACGAAGGCAACAGAAGAAACCCAACATACACGCTCGACGTATAAAAAAAAAAAACGATAAAAAGCTTTGAAATTGAGACAAGTAAGAAATAAATTAAATTGATTCAAGGTGGGATTATTTTAGGGGTTAGAATGTGGCAGTAGAGTGATAGTGATCAGGTGCTTTTTGGATTTGGCTTGTTGCTTTCGTCGGCCTCATATGAATCTCAAATATTGTGCCGGCATTTAGTGTTA